>CM059811.1:18165078-18605078 GCA_030435695.1 Brachymystax lenok tsinlingensis | reverse complement strand
AAAATTGAATTTATTCAGAAGCCACTGCCAGATTTCTGGATTGGGCTGCGCTCAGAGTATCCTGCCTTGGCAAATCGTGCTGTTAAGACACTGATGCCCACGTACCTATGTGAGAGTGGATTCTCGGCCCTCACTAGCATGAAAACTAAATACAGGCACAGACTGTGTGTGGGAAATGATTTAAGACTGAGTGGAAACACAACGCCTGGTTATAGGCATTGAGATGTCTCAGAGAATTCAACTCACTGAGATGGGGAGACACAGAGGATAAGACACAGATACACCAAAGGCCCTTGTGTATAGCTGTCATGTGGAGTATGAGGAACAGTGGTTTTCTCTCTTTTTTTAATTCACATAGGTGTTTTGAAGGGTTGGTTAAGGGCCTTGTTTTTCCCTCTGGCTGTGAGATACAGAGAGGGAATTTCATTATGCAAATCTGCATTGATGAGCATGCCCCTAGGCCTTTATCTCACAGACACAGAGTAACGATTACAAACACACAGAGTCAAGCTCACACATTTTACACTTTAGTTATTTAGCAGACGCTTTTATCCAGAGCAACTTACAGTGAGTTCATACATGTCTGTGTTTTTTCCCTGTGGGAAACAAACGCACAACCCTGGTGTGGGCGAGCACCATGCTCTGCCAACTTAGCCACACGACACACACCAACGACACACAATCACGCACACAACGCCCCATGTCATGTCTGTTACCCGGAGGCACAACAGTACAGGGTTGGCAAACCATTTTCCCTATTTCCCTTCCCCCTATCCACCCTTGTCTCCAAATCTGCCCCCAATCTACTTCTTTACCCCTAACCATGACTAAGCCTGCCCCCCTGTTACCCTTCAACACCTCTCCAACACCCCTTATGCCAACCCCACCTCCCCATTTACCCACCTCCACACCATGACTAAATCTGACTCCACCCCTATCATGCCCAAATGTACCCCCCCTCTCTTACCCCTCCTCTCCCAATGTGTATGTGACCTAATGACCCTCCTGTTATACACAGTGCCCATCTGTTACCAAGAGGCACGGGAGGAGGGAAGTGGGGGGGTATATAGGGACACAGCATGATTGTCAGTAGTATGGCCTTCCCAAGAACACTGGAGAGGACAGAGAGGGGAAGCCCCACAAGACCAGCCATACATGGGTTTTTCTATAAACAATAGGGCAAACATTTCAAAATTAAAAGTATTTTCATGCAGTTCCACATGTGTACTTAGAGGAATAAAAGAGAATATATACAAACTGGCCCATAACTCCACCTATACAAAGACATAAACCTAGGGCTGTACATTTAAGAAGAAGAACTTCTTAGGGATCAGTGGCATGCTAGCGGTCCACCTACGACAATATCCGATGAAATGCCAAATTACAAAAATAGTGATAATAAACATTCATGAAAATACAAGTGTTGTACACCATTCAAAAGCTTAGAATCTTGGTAATCGAACTGCGTTGTCGGATTTACAATAGGCTTTACGGTAAAAGCGGAACATTCGATTATCTGAGGACGGCGCCCCTCTTCCAACATACACTGCTCAAAAAAATAAAGGGAACACTAAAATAACACATCATAGATCTGAATGAATGAAATAATCTTATTAAATACTTTTTTCTTTACATACAGTAGTTGAATGTGCTGACAACAAAATCACACAAAAATTATCAATGGAAATATAATTTATCAACCCATGGAGGTCTGGATTTGGAGTCACACTCAAATTTAAAGTGGAAAACCACACTACAGCCTGATCCAACTTTGATGTAATGTCCTTAAAACAAGTCAAAATGAGGCTCAGTAGTGTGTGTGGCCTCCACGTGCCTGAATGACCTCCCTACAACGCCTGGGCATGCTCCTGATGAGGTGGCGGATGGTCTCCTGAGGGATCTCCTCCCAGACCTGGACTAAAGCATCCGCCAACTCCTGGACAGTCTGTGGTGCAACGTGGCGTTGGTGGATGGAGCGAGACATGATGTCCCAGATGTGCTCAATTGGATTCAGGTCTGGGGAACGGGCGGGCCAGTCCTTAGCATCAATGCCTTCCTCTTGCAGGAACTGCTGACACACTCCAGCCACATGAGGTCTAGCATTGTCTTGCATTAGGAGGAACCCAGGGCCAACCACACCAGCATATGGTCTCACAAGGGGTCTGAGGATCTCATCTCGGTACCTAATGGCAGTCAGGCTACCTCTGGCGAGCACATGGAGGGCTGTGCGGCCCCCCAAAGAAATGCCACCCCACACCATGACAGACCCACCACCAAACCGGTCATGCTGGAGGATGTTGCAGGCAGCAGAACGTTCTCCACGGCATCTCCAGACTCTGTCACGTCTGTCACGTGCTCAGTGTGAACCTGCTTTCATCTGTGAAGAGCACAGGGCGCCAGTGGCGAATTTGCCAATCTTGGTGTTCTCTGGCAAATTTCAAACGTCCTGCACGGTGTTGGGCTGTAAGCACAACCCCCACCTGTGGACGTTGGGCCCTCATACCACCCTCATGGAGTCTGTTTCTGACCGTTTGAGCAGACACATGCACATTTGTGGCCTGCTGGAGGTCATTTTGAGGTCATTTTGCAGGGCTCTGGCAGTGCTCCTCCTTGCACAAAGGCGGAGGTAGTGGTCCTGCTGCTGGGTTGTTGCCCTCCTACGGCCTCCTCCACGTCTCCTGATGTACTGGCCTGTCTCCTGGTAGCGCCTCCATGCTCTGGACACTACGCTGACAGACACAGCAAACCTTGCCACAGCTCGCATTGATGTGCCATCCTGGATGAGCTGCACTACCTGAGCCACTTGTGTGGGTTGTAGACTCCGTCTCATGCTACCACTAGAGTGAAAGCACCGCCAGCATTCAAAAGTGACCAAAACATCAGCCAGGAAGCATAGGAACTGAGAAGTGGTCTGTGGTCACCACCTTCAGAACCACTCCTTTATTGGGGGTGTCTTGCTAATTGCCTATAATTTCCACCTGTTGTCTATTCCATTTGCACAACAGCATGTGAAATTTATTGTCAATCAGTGTTGCTTCCTAAGTGGACAGTTTGATTTCACAGAAGTGTGATTGACTTGGAGTTACATTGTGTTGTTTAAGTGTTCCCTTTATTTTTTTGAGCAGTGTATTATTCAAACCAGCACAGGCGTTACAAAATCAGAAATAGCGATAAAATAAATCACTTACTTTTGAAGATCTTCCTCTGTTTGCAATCCCACGGGTCCCAGGAACACAAAGAATGGTCATTTTGTTCGATAAAGTCCTTCTTTATATGTTGAGTTGGCACCATGGAGTTCTGTTATCCAGTTGTTCATCATACAGACAAATAAATCCCCAAAGTCCCGGTAAAGTTCGTCCAAACAAGTCAAACAATGTTTCTAATTAATCCTCAGGTGTCAAATATCTAAATAAACGATAATATTTCAGACGGAGAATAGTATGTTCAATAGGAAAAAAAAATAACGAAGAGCCCGCACACAGTCACGCGCCCAAAACAGTAGTGTCCGTTTCAACAGCCACTTGTAAGAACTTCTATTTCTTGTTCGTTTTTCAAAAAACCAGCCTGAAACCATGTCTAAAGACTGTTGACATCTAGTGGAAGCCATAGGAACTGCAATCTGGGAGCTAATTCCCTCTATAGAGAATAGCAAGTCAATGGAAAAACTGTGACATACATTTTTTTCCCAACATTTTTTTTTCAGGATGGATTTTCCTAGGGTTTTCGCCTGCAGTATCAGTTCTGTTATACTCACAGACATTATTTTAACAGTCTTAGAAATTTCAGAGTGTTTTCTATATTCATATCCTAGCTTCTGGGCCTGAGTAACAGGCAGTTTACTTTGGACACTCTCCGTACTTCTGAACACTGCCCCCTAGTCCTAAGAGGTTTTAAGCAGAGCTCATACAGGCATTGGGAAGTCAAATTCAAGGACTTTCAGGGACTTTTTCCAAGCACTTATTAATTGTCATTTTCAAGGACCTGAATGTTATACAATTGTATAATTTATATAAATGTACATATAGGGCCTCATATAGAACCCCCACTCCCCAAAAAAGCTTGCAAAAAGTGTCAGAAAAGTAGGCCATTACCACTTTAGAATTAATTCAATTTTAAGCCTTGCCAATGCATTGATAGTTAAATTATTATTACATTCTAAAATATGTGAGAATAATGTGGACATTGCCTGACTAAATAGATTGGATGTATGTGATTTTTCTGTATCCTATGTGGCCGACGCAGGGATACATAATAAAGCCATTTGAATCTCACCATAGCTGTTTTTATAATAAGAAAGGGACCAAAAAACTATTTCCTTTTTTAATGGAAGGACTTGTATGGAAAGACAAGTTGAAGCCAACAGATGTTGTCATGCTCATAATAACTGCACATTGTTTTACCGCAACAGAGTAGCACAAAACCCTTCAATTGAAGCGACGGGAAACAAACTAAATTGGCCACATCTCTCACAAAAATGGAAAACAAAACGTCTTTGTCATGTTATTTCATCAACAGATCATGTTGTGAATAAACCGACTTTCACATTTTATGTCATTCTATCCAGAATAATGAATAGGAATAGTTGGGTGCTGCTCAATAGTCTGTCCTACACAATTGCGCACAATCAGTGGCGACCCATCATTTAGCCACCTGTTTTGAGACCCAATTTCTTTTGCAAAAAATATAAAATAAAAATGTATTATTATTTTGGGAGGGCTTGCCTGTTTGCATGTTATTTTGGCATTAATATGTGTCACACAAAAAAATAAATATACAGTTGAAGTCGGAAGTTTACATACACCTTAGCCAAATACAGTTAAACTCAGTTTTTCACAATTCCTGACATTTAATCCTAGCTAAAATTCCCTGTCTTAGGTCAGATAGGATCACCACTTTATTTTAAGAATGTGAAATGTCAGAATAATAGTAGAGAGAATGATTTATTTCAGCTTTCATCACATTCCCAGTGGGTCAGAAGTTTACATACACTCAATTAGTATTTGGTAGCGATGCCTTTAAATTGTTTAACTTGGGTCAAACGTTTCGGGAAGCCTTCCACAAGCTTCCCACAATAAGTTGGGTGAATTCTGGCCCATTCCTCCTGACAGAGCTGGTGCACACTTGTTCAGTTCTGCCCACAACTTCGTTGTCCTTAAGCCATTTTGCCACAACTTTGGAAGTACGCTTGTGGTCATTGTCCATTTGGAAGACCCATTTGCGACCAAGCTTTAACTTCCTGACTGATGTCTTGAGCTGTTGCTTCAATATATCCACATCATTTTCATTCCTCATGATGCCATCTATTTTGTGAAGTGCACCAGTCTCTCCTCCAGCAAAGCAACCCCACAACATGATGCTGCCACCCCATGCTTCACGGTTTGGATGGTGTTCTTCGGCTTGCAAGCCTCCCCCTTTTTCCTCCAAACATAACAATGGTCATTATGGCCAAACAGTTCTATTTTTGTTTAATCAGACCAGAGGACATTTCTCCAAAAAGTACGATCTTTGTCCCTATGTGCAGTTGCAAACCGTTGTCTGGCTATTTTATGGCGGTTTTGAAACAGTGGCTTCTTCCTTACTGAGCAGCCTTTCAGGTTATGTTGATATAGGACTCATTTTACTGTGGATATAGATGCTTTTGTACCTGTTACCTCCAGCATCCTCACAAGGTCCTTTGCTGTTGTTCTGGGATTGATTCGCACCAAAGTACGTTCATCTCTAGGAGACAGAATGCGTCTCCTTCCTGAGTGGTATGACGGCTGCGTGGTCCCATGGTGTTTATACTTGCGTACTATTGTTTGTACAGAGGAGCGTGGTATCTTCAGGCATTTGGAAATTGCTCCCAAGGATGAACCAGACTTGTGGAGGTCTACAGTTTTTTTTCTGAGGTCTTGGCTGATTTCTTTAGATTTTCCCATGATGTCAAGCAAAGAGGCACGGAGTTTGAAGGTAGGCCTTGAAATACATCCACAGTCACACCTCCAATTGACTCAAATGATGTAAATTAGCATTTCAGAAGCTTCTAAAGCCATGACATCATTTTCTGGAATTTTCCAAGCTGTTTAAAGGCACAGTCAACTTAGTGTATGTAAACTTCTGACCCACTGGATTTGTGATTCAGTGAATTAAAAGTGAAATAATCTGTCTGTAAACAATTGTTGGAAAAATTACTTGTGTCATGCACAAAGTATATGTCCTAACCAACTTGCAAAACTATAGTTTGCTAACAAGACATTTTTGGAGTGGTTGAAAACGAGTTCTAATGACTCCAACCTAAGTGTATTTAAACTTCCGACTTCAACTGTATATCATTGAGTTAATGAAGCCGCATTTCTTAAGTAAGGCAGCTCCAAAATGCAGGTGTTTCAGCCCAGCCTAGTGCTTTCTGTGGTGGTGGGGCAAGCCAGCAGAAAATACGGAGCGTTGCGCCGTGATTGGCTCAGTGTTCTGTCACTCATGGGGACACTACGAGATCTCCAATTCTAAGGGTAGACTATGGCAGCTTCTTGAGTGCTGCCATAGAGTTACATTAGAAGTGCCCATCCAAGAAAGCTCAAGGTCATTGGCCATAGATAAAATGACGTCAAATCATGTTATATCTACAGTAGCTTTGATTAGCTAGCAGTCATCGTAATGAATCAAGTCGACAATCTGCTGGCAATTTTTTTTTAATCCTTGTCATATGAAGATAAATAATGAAGAGAAATTATAGATAAAATGTGTCAGCCATTGGACATCAACATTACACAACAAGTTGGAAATCGCAAATTCAACGATGAGTGGTTTGGAAGGAATCAGTGGCTAACTGTGAGTTCAAGACAACTGGGAACTCGGGAAATGTAAATCGGTAACTCGGGCCTCTTTATAGAGCTACGACCTGAAGATCACTGACGTCATCAGGATTCTACTTTTTTTTCTTAAAAAATGCCAGACTTTGATGACAAATTTTGATGACAAAATTTGCCCACAAGAAGGACCGCCGCACTATCTTCCTGTTCACCTTGTTCAGCACAATAAGGTGAGTCCAAAAATGTATTGTATGCTGCTGCATAAATGATGTAATATACCAGGGAGATATGTATACTGTAGCTAAGAAAGTAATGTTAATACTTAGTGTATGTCGTGTATTAAGCTGTTAGTAGCCCACTACTATGGGGAGCAGAGCATTCAGCCGCTCTGCTCCCCGTCTCTGGAACGCATTACCATCCCAACTCAGAAATATCGATTCATTATCCCATTTCAAATCACAACTCAAAACACACCTGTTTAAAACTGCCTATCTCACTTGACGTCAATTGCTCTGCTTCTTTTGTTGTTTTTAATGCTGTTCTATGCTTTTAAATGTCTTATGTTTCCCTGCACGGTGTCCTTGAGTGTCGAGAAAGGCGCCTTAAATAAAATGTATTATTATTATTATTATTATGTGCCTCAATTTTGTATTTTTTCAACTCTTAATTTCGCCTACTTTTATGACTTGGTGGTGCACATGTAGCCTATAACCTGTTTTTGAGATATGTAATCATTGAATATTGTAAGAGCTTTCATTGTCTGCTTATATGCCCCCTTTATTTATCATACGGTTCTGACTTGGTGTACAGGGAGAACATTGTAAGAACAGCCCATGTTCTGAATTCTGCCGCTGTATTCTGTACATTTCAAAAGTGCTGAACAAATACTTATATTGACGATGTCCGTCCTAGCTCGCTCATTAATGTCTTAATCGAAATTACGGATGGCCTTGTATCCGCTTGTTGTTCCCTTATGCCATAGTTTGTACATCTCAATTGTCAGTAGAAACCACATTTGTTTAAGCAAGTAAGCCATATCAGCTGTGTTTTTTAAAAGGCAGTAAATGAGGCTGAATGAACTGTTTCGCTGCCAGACAAGGCTCTGCTGATAGCCAGGTGTAGCAGTGGTAAGGTGTTGGGACTGCTGTTGGGACTCTGTTGTTGGGATGGCTTTACGTAGGCCCTAACAGTTATAGTGCAATTAATGTATTGTTTAGTGTTGTGTAGTGGCTTTGCTGGCATGCATCCCACTTGTTTGTTATTTTTGCCCCAACAAGATTTACGTGCTATAATCTCCACTGCGCACAGTAGACTCGGTGTCCAATCCGAGGCATAACAACATATGAAAACATGAACTCATTACCTTCTTTCTCTGTTAAATCTAACATGACCCTGCTGTAAATCAAATTGACAACAACAGATGATCCAACGTGAATCCAGGCACAACTGTTTTCACTAGCGTAATGACACCAAAATATTCCTGACATTGTTCCCAGCACTTGGAATGTTGTTGCATCTAATGAGCTATCACAACAGCTGTTTGTCACAAAATTCCTTCCTGGATCAGAAGATGACGTGTGAAAGTCACTAATTAGCTGGACACCAAATACCTGTCCAACAAGTATTATTATGCACAATGTATTAAAAAAACACATTAATGACAGTAGCGATTTAGGTTTTAAGTATCTCTTTCAGTTATGAAGCATTCGATTTTGCAATCGCATACATAATTTTCGATTTGTGTTCCCATAAAATCTGTTGAAAACTGTTTTCATCCTGTAACATAAGAAATGTTACATAGTTAACCTGCATTTCTGAGATCTTTATACAGAATTGTCCAACAGCTAGATCCAGGATTCTTACAGGTTTCAATTTCAATGTCTAATTTTACTGATTAATAATTATTACATGATATAAGGACAACTTACACTGCGCTAAATGCAAGGACAGAAAAGTAATGTTTTATGTCACATGATTTTGGACAAATCCATCAAAACCAGAATAAAGGTTAAAACAGGTTTTAAATCAATTTGTGAATTTAATTGTATATAGTTATGATATAATTATAAGAAAATTGTCAGATTATTATGAATGACTTATCAACAGCTGTAACAAGTTGTCCAGTGTAGGAAATCCTCACTGGTACTCTAGTTTCTAGAAAGATCCACATGCAGTAAGCACTGGCCAATTCACTCTCACCCCAGTAATGATAGGGTTAAAATAAATTGTATAAAACACAAACAATATAATAGGAATAGTCCTATGTAGAAATGGTACAACATTTTTACCATGTTTTCAAATGTGCCTATTTTGAAAGTCTCTTCATGCAATGCACTTTTTACACACCTGAAAAGAACAATCCACCTACCATTCAAGATGAAGTATTTTGGAGGGTAGATTAATGAATGAAGTCATCTAAATGACAGTAAGTGTAAACAGGTGAGGATAAGCAACACTCAAAAAACTTCTCCTGGACAGGACAGGCAGTTGAGTGTTGATCCTCTCTGTTTTAATTCCCCTCTCTCTCTACTTGTCTGGTGTCAAGTCATATATCAGGTTAACTGAGCATGACAGCACAACAACCACAGATTAACTACCTCCTGGTTTCAGTGTTAGGGATAGGGGAGAGGGGGAGTGAGAGAGAGGGAGAGTGATAGAGAAATGACACACACACACATAGACAGACAGACAGACAGACAGACTGACTGACTGACTGACTGTATGTCTGTCTGTCTGTCTGTCTGTCTGTCTGTCTGTCTGTCTGTCTGTCTGTCTGTCTGTCTGTCTGTCTGTCTGTCTGTCTGTCTGTCTGTCTGTCTGTCTATCAAGGGAAGTGTGGGAACAGCACATAGTGATTACCTGACTTGGGTTCATTGTTTCATACCACACATTATATTTCCTCTCCCAACCATAACCCCCACCACCTCCCTAATCCTTCTCCTCCTTTCAACCCCCTCCTACCACCTCCTCGCCCCTCCTATACCCCCCTCCACCTCCACCAAAACCTCATTTCCTCTGGTGCCTCCAGCTATGGGCCCAGTGTTAATTGTGAGAAGGTGGGGAGTATGTGGTTGAGTGTTTGGATTTATTGTGTGTGCCTGCCTGCCTTTCTGCCTTTGCATTCGTGAACATGTCTGTCTGTCTGTCTGTGTGTGTGTGTCTGTGTGTGTGTGCCTGCCTGCCTTTCTGCCTTTGCATTTGTGAACATGTCTGTCTGTGTCTGTGTTTGTGTTTGTGTGTGTGTATTCGCACTTGTGTGTGTCTGCGCCATACCCCTGCCAGTCTGGGCCTGGTTCCAGGGTTTCCTGTGCCACCTGGGCATTTAAGTTCCAGTCTGCCAGTCTGTCAGTCAGTGGCTCCAGCTGGAGGGGGTAGTGGTAGTGGTGCTGGCTGGGGAGGAGACTCCTAATGAGGCTTTAGTGCCAAGAGCATTATCCCCCAACAACATCTCCCCCTATTTCTCCCCTGCCGTCCACTATGTTGCTCCCCTGACACCCCTCCTGTCTCCCCGTCTCCACCTTGTATCACCTCTGTCTCTTCCTGTATCTCCTGTTTTTTCCCCTGCCTACCCCCCAACATCCCTCTCTTGTCTCTCCCCTGAGCTAGCCAGGACCCCACCCAGGATCCCTGGGGCAACAAGCATTAAGGTGCTACCCCTACATTTAGTGCCAAGAGAATTATCCTCCTTACATCTCCCCCGTCTCCCCTCTTTTCTCCCCCCTAGCTAATCAGGAAACACCCTACTATGCCCCCTGGGGCTGCTACACTGGAACCTGATACAGTGATACACCCACTGGGCTGGGCATCACCCTGACCCCCTGACCCTCCTCCTTCTAACACTCTAGCTAAGCTTCTCTCTCCTTATGTGTGCTGGGGTGGGGGTGTGCTGGGGTGGGGGTGTGGGGGTGGGGTTGGAACATGTGTGTTATTTACATTTCCTCTCCTCTTGTTTTTGTGCATATTAATGTGTGTTGTACAATATGGCGTCAGTGTAAAAGTGCTGTGAGCAGTGTTTGCGTGCGCATACAGAATCTCAGCCTGTCTTGCGTGCGTGTGTGTCTGTGTGTGTGTGTGTGTGTGTGTGTGCTTGCCTGCCTGTGTTCATGCTGATCTCAGTGGAACAGGCTGGGTCTGTGGTGGTCCCTGGAGGCTGATTAGTGAGCCTACCAAATGTCATTAGGGTGTAATAGAAGGGGCCACAATACCACTAATGCATAATAAAGGGAATGGGCTGAAACATTACCACTGTACTACAGAGGCCCTGTGATATCAGCACTAATACAACTGCTGTGTATACACCACTGGGATATCAAGGGAGTAGGTGTGTTTGGGGAAGGGGGGTGCGGGGTGGGGGTTCTTGTGGGGGGAGTGTGTGTGTTTGGGGGAGGATCTGTGTGTGTGTGTGCCACAGACAGTAAATGTTCTATTAACCACTAGCCCAGAAGGAGATGTGGAGGGTCTGAGGTCTTTACATGGAGAGGAGCTCATATATATATATATAGTACACACAGTACAACTGGGAGAGAGACAGAGATAGAGACAGAGAGACAGAGAGAGAGAGGAGACAGCATTAGAGCATTTGATGGCCTCCAGTGTGTGTGTGTGTGTGTGAGTGTGTGTGTGAGTGTGAATGGCGCGGTAGAGTGTATAGTGACGGGTAGGTTATTATCTGTTAAATGTGAGAAGCAGATAAAAGCCGGTTGGGGACGTTTAACGCTTGTCCTCACTTGTGACTGAAGTGAAGGACCCATGAGTGTATTCCCCCACCCTCTCTCTCTCTCTCTCTCTCTCTCTCGCTCTCTCTCCAACACCCTCTCTCCCTCTCCCTTTCTCTTTCTCTGCCTCTCTCTCTCTCTGCCTCTCTCTCTCCTTCAATGTTACTATCGAAGTGATGCTAAGGGACTGCCGAGTGTCAGACAAACACACACACACACACACACACACACACACACACTGCCCATTTAATTAAGCAGTACAGTACATTAATAATTCATTAAGGGCCTTGGGGCAAGAGATAATTATTACTATCAGGATAACTTTGTTTCTTTTTATTTTTATTGTATTAAGATGTCAATAACCCTTTCTGCAGTGTGGATCCATTTTATATGGGCTTCACAATCACACATACAGTCTGAGAGAGAGAGAGAGAGAGAGAGAGAGAGAGAGAGAGAGAGAGAGAGAGAGAGAGAGAGAGAGACAGAGAGAGTGAGAGAGAGAGACCGAGATAGAGACAGAGAGACAGAGAGAGAGAGGAGAGAGTGAGAGAGAGATAGTGAGAGAGAGGAGACAGTTTGAGAAAGAGTATGGGAGAGAGAGGACTTTGCTATGAAATACAGTAATTTTAGCTACATTTGCTTACTCAGGTCATGGCTGTTTTATTGGAAGAAAGATTGAGTCGGGTTGACAGAAAGGATGTCTGTGTGTACTGTGCATGTGAGTGTATGTGTGTGTAGTGCGGGATTGTGCTCAGGCAGGTTAAAACTCTATTAAGTCATAGAATAGCTGCAGCAGAAGCGCTATTCAGGTATGCTGCATCAAACAGCTGGCCACTGATTGGTTACTGTGTTTCCGTGTGGTTGCTCGCTGGCTCTGATTAGTCAATGATTATCTATTTATTTTCATGGCAGTGAGAATCGCTATGATTTGTTTTTACTGGGTTGTCATTGATTAAGCCAATTTGAGGATGTTCAGAAGTGATGCGATTGTGCTCTGGTTGGCTGGGGAGTTCCTACAGTACAGTTAAGGGCATTGAGTTTGAGAAAAAGGCTTTGTATAAATGCAAGTCATCGTCATCATCGGGGTTAAGGTTAGGGCAAGGGTTCCTTTTAAGGGTATTGATGTTATTTATGATGTGTTTAATGGTCATGAATTTCAGTGGCTGATATATGGACGTGTATGTATTGATGAAACCTGAACCTTCCTAGCTCATGGTCCCCTCCATCCAGCAGTCTAGCATTGATCGTTCCCAGAGGGCCAGACCCCACACGGCCACAGCCTCTCAGTGGTCCCTGTAGGTCTGATCCCCCACAACCTCTCTCTGGTCCCTGGTCACTGTGATAGCCCTTCCCTGTGGGCCTCTCTCTCTGGCTAGGAAAGGAAAAGTCCATTTGGAGCGTTGGACCTGGGTCTTAACCCATCGATCACTGGCCTGATGGATGGTCTGGACAAAAGCAGGTGGTTGTGGCTGGATCACACACGCACTGACGCACGTACATACGGATGGACACACACACCGTCTGAATGTGTGTGAAACCTGAGAAACCCCCAGTGTCTCCATGCAGTGCCCCTGGGCCCCCTCATTTCATTAGTAGCGTTGAGCGTCTAACCGAGCAATCAATAAGTGACTGGAACAGCCGCCTAAACCCCTCTGTTCCACAGTGGCTCATTTAGACCGAGCCGTCAATTACAGGACTGGGCAGCGGACAGGATGGACTGTCTGGGAGGCTGGTGGGGGCTTCAGTCACTCAGTGGGGTTGGGGTAGTGAGTGGCTGATAGGCTAACAGTAATATCGTTTCAATCAGTTGTGGAGGAGGAGTAGTTTAGACTGTTATTATTAGTAGTAATGGGGGTAGGAGGCAGAGGGGGTCGAGAGAGTTGACCATAGCTAGTAGTAGCCACTGTGTCAGTCAATGGGGTGGATGTAGTGTAGGTGTGGAGGGGAAGGCCTATAGACTGACTGGTAATGGTGGTCCCCTCTGTCCAGGCTAAACAGAAACAACATGTTCAACATAGGGCCTGTCCACCCTCGCACCCTCATTCAATGAGACTAACGCCACTGCAACAAACTGCATTCCTACACACACACTCCCCTGTCACCCCCGGCCCCCCGTGGTGCTCCATCAGCTGCCAATCACCCAGCCCCGCCTGGCTGGTATGCTCGCTGCCTGCCCACACGTGCTTGTTAGCTGGCTAATGGGGCGGCACAGGCCTGGACGTGTGGCGAGGTGACGGGGGATAACCATCAGGCCGTCTGTCTGTTGGTTTAGTGCCGCCCACTCTGGTGCACAACTGACTCAACTGAATGGCTGGCTGGTTTGCTGGTTGGCTGGCTGTCTGGCAAGCTAGCTGGTTGGATGGTTTGCTGGTTGGCTGTCTGGCTGGCTGTCTGTCTGGCTGGCTGGCTGGCTGGTTGGCTGGTTGGCTGGTTGGTTGGCTGGTTGGTTGACTGGCTGGTTGGCTGGTTGGTTGACTGGCTGGTTGGTTGGTTTGCGGCTGGCTGGTTGGTTGGCTGGTTGGTTGACTGGCTGGTTGGCTGGTTGGTTGACTGGCTGGTTGGCGGCTGGCTGGCTGGCTGGCTGGTTGGTTGGTTGGTTGGCTGGTTGGTTGACTGGCTGGTTGGCTGGTTGGTTGACTGGCTGGTTGGCTGGTTGGTTGACTGGCTGGTTGGCTGGTTTGCGGCTGGCTGGCTGGCTGGCTGGTTGGTTGGTTGGCTGGTTGACTGGCTGGTTGGCTGGTTGGTTGACTGGCTGGTTGGTTGGCTGGTTTGCGGCTGGCTGGCTTGCTGGTTGGCTGGCTGGCTGGCTGGCTGGATGGCTGGTTAGTTGGTTAGATGGTTGGCTGGTTGGCTGGTCTGGCTGGTTGGGAGACAGGCGTGGGTGAGGGAGCAATGTGTCAGCATGTGTCTGGGGAATGGGGTATGAACTCAATTCAATAGATCTGTATTGTCACCTAAGGGCAATTTTTGTGCAGCGTGAAAAGGAAATATATACATACATCACAATAACACCCAGCAGGTGATGTGTGTTGGTGGTCATAAAGACTGGGCTACTTGGTGATCTGGTCTAGTGCAAGGGGCTGTTGTGTGTGGTTGGGATAGATAGCTGGAACAGTCAACTTAATGATTGAGGTACTAGACTTGGGTCCAATTAATACTTAACTTTATAACTGGTATACAAACATGAAGTTATAAACTTCTATAAACTATTTATTTTTTTATTTCACCTTTATTTGCGCAGCAGTGCGACAAAAACAACAACACAGAGTTACACATAAACAAACGTACAGTCAATAACACAAAAGAAAAGAAAAATAGAAAAATCTATGTACAGCGTGTGCAAATGTAGAGTAGGGAGGTAGCCAATAAATAGGCCCTAGAGGCGAAAATAATTACAATTTAGCAATAATACGGGAGTGATAGATGTGCAGATGATGATGTGCACGTAGAGATACTGGGGTGAAAAAGAGCAAGAGGATAAGTAACAAATGGGGATGAGGTAGATAGGTGTGCTATTTACAGATTGGCTGTGTACTGGTACAGTGATCGGTAAGCTGCTCAGACAGCTGATGCTTAAAGTTAGAGGGAGATATAAGACTCCAGCTTCAGAGATTTTTGCAATTCGTTCCAGTCACTGGCAGCAGAGAACTGGAAGGAAAGGCGGCCAAAGAGGAATAGGCTTTTGGGGGGACCAGTGAAATATACATGCTGGAGAGCGTGCTACGGGTGGGTGTTGCTATGGTGACCAGTGAGCTGAGATAAGGCGTGCCTTTAGCAAAGACTTATAGATGACCTGGAGCAGTGGGTTTGGCGACGGATATGTAGTGAGGGCCAGCCAACGAGATTATACAGGTCGCAGTGGTGGGTAGTATATGGGGCTTTGGTGATAAAACGGATGGCACTGTGATCGACTACATCCAGTTTGCTGAGTAGAGTGTTGGGGGCTGTTTTGTAAATGACATCGCCGAAGTCAAGGATCGGTAGGGTAGTCAGTTTTACGAGGGTATGTTTGGCGGCATGAGTGAAGGAGGCTTTGTTGCGAAATCGGAAGCCGATTCTAGATTTCATGTTGGATTGGAGATGCTTAATGTGAGTCTGGAAGGAGAGTTTACAGTCTAACCAGACACCTAGGTATTTGTAGTTGTCCACATATTCTAAGTCAGAACCGTTCCAGAGTAGTGATGCTAGTCGGGCGGGAGGGTGCGGCAGAAATCGGTTGAAGAGCATGCACTTAGTTTTACTAGCATTTAAAAGCAGTTGGAGGCCACGGAAGGAGTGTTGTATGGTGTTGAAGCTCGTTTGGAGGTTAGTTAGCACAGTGTCCAAAGAAGGGACAGAGGTATACAGAATGGTGTCGTCTGCGTAGAGGTGGATCAGAGAATCACCAGCAGCAAGAGCGACATCATTGATATATACAGAGAAAAGAGTCGGCCTGAGAATTGAACCCTGTGGCACCCCTATAGAGACTTGCAGAGGTCTGGACAACAGGCCCTCCAATTTGACACACTGAACTCTATCTGAGAAGTAGTTGGTGAACCAGGTGAGGCAGTCATTTGAGAAGCCAAGGCTATTGAGTCTGCCGATAAGAATGTGATGATTGACAGAGTCGAAAGCCTTGGCCAGGTCGATGAAGACGGTTGCACAGTACTGTCTTTTATCGATGGCGGTTATGATATCGTTTAGGACCTTGAGCAATAACAGCCCTTACAGTTGACCGGGGGCAGCTCTAGCAGGATATGAATGCTAGTTTTTATTGTTCCCTGTGTGTGTGTGTGTTTGACAGTAAAGATGTATAACTGTGACTAAGGATATGACACAGATTTCTTACATTGCATCAGTTTTGAGCCATGGGGATTGTTGTTGAATATTCAGGAGTAGTCATGTTGTCATCCCTAGTTGATGGATACTGCGACACACACACACACAAGCACGCAGACATGTTCTGTATGTGTGTGTGTGTGTGGCCTTGTTTGTATACTCGTTTGTGTGTGTGGTGTGTGTGTACGTTTTGCTAATTTGTCAGTCCCTCTCCGATCCTCATCTTTATGTGTATGTTGACAGCAGTGAGAACACATGACTGCACAACTGCTCATTTCTCCCACTGAATAAATTAATAGTTGATAAATAAGTGAATATATTAAAGAATAGAGAGGAGGAAGAGGAGGAGGCTAAGGAAGGAAGGAAAAAGTTTCTCATCAGAAAAATGTAATTTCTCACTCCGGCACCCACGAGAATGGGGGGAGGGTGGTGAGTGAGGGGTGGAGGATGTGTGTGTATGTTGCAAAAAATAGGTTAATTTTCTGCCTGTTTATCTCACACGCCTAAACACTGACACACAGATATATTTTTATCAGGTTTTCCTATCTTACACTATATATACAAAAGTATGTGGACACCTCTTCAAATTAGTGGATTCGGCTATTTCAGCCACACCCGTTGCTGACAGGTGTATAAAATCGAGCACACAGCCATGCAATCTCCATAGACAAACATTGGCAGTAGAATGGCCTCACTGAAGAGCTCAGTGACTTTCAACGTGGCAACATCATAGGATGCCACCTTTCCAACAAGTAATTTTGTCAAATTTCCGTCCTGCTAGAGCTGCAACTGTAAGTGCTGTTATTGTGAAGTGGAAACGTCTAGGAGCAACAATGACTCAGCTGCAAAGTGGTAGGCCACACAAGCTCACACTACGGGATCGCCGAGTGCTGAAGCGTGTAGCGCATAAAAAATAGTCTGTCCTCAGTTGAAACACTCACTACTGACTTCCAACTGCCTCTGGAAGCAACGTCAGCACAAGAACTGCTAGTTGGGAGCTTCATGAAAGGGTTTTCCAGCCGCACACAAGCCTAAGATCACCATGTGCAATGCCAAGCGTTGGCTGGAGTGGTGTAAAGCTCGCCACCATTGGACTCTAGAGCAGTGGAAACGCGATCTCTGGCTTCACCATTTGGCGAATCTGGGTTTGGCAGATGCCAGGATAATGCTACCTGCCCTAAAGGATAGCGCCAACTGTAAAGTTTGGTGGAGGAGGACTAATGGTCTGGGGCTGTTTTTCATGGTTTGGGCTAGGCCCCAGTGAAGGGAAATCTTAACGCTACACCATACAATGGCATTCTAGACGATTCTGTGCTTCCAACTTTGTGGCAACAGTTTGGGAAGGCCCTTTCCTGTTTCAGCATGACAATGCCCCGTGCACAAAGCGAGGTCCATACAGAAATGGTTTTGTCGAGATCGGTGTGGAAGAACTTGAATGGCCTGCACAGAGCCCTGACCTCAAACCCATTGGACACCTTTGGGATGAATTGGAACGCCGACTGCGAGCCAGGCCTAATCGCCCAACATCTGTGCCTCACTAATGATTTTGTGGCTGAATGGAAGCAAATCCCTGCAACAATGTTCCAACATCTAGTGGAAATCCTTCCCAGAAGAGTGGAGGCTGTTATAGCAGCAAATGGGGGGACCAACTCCATATTAATGCCCAGGATTTTAGAATGAGATGTTCGATGAGCAGGTGTCCACATACCTTTGGTTATCTAGAGTATGTGCTTATTAACTCTTCACACACACACTCATGTTCACTTTACCGTACACACGAAAACTAGGATTGGTCTGACACTGACTTTCAGTACATCCAATTTCCCTATGTGTTAAGTTAGGCGCAGCGTGCCGGGTTGAGTTAAACATATTTAATAGTCAACTCACTCAAACAAAAACAACAAACGAAGATCGAGTGGTGTAGCCAGCCAGCCAACCAGCTCCAAGGAGGAGCTGGAGGCAGCAAAGAAGGAGCGGCGCTTCTATGAGCAGAAGTATGCGGGAACACGGCTGGCTTTTAAGCCCGAGAGGCTTTTTTGGGGGGGCACATGGGGAGTTTGGCTGGGCCAGGTTGGAGACCTGGGCCAGCTCCCCGTGCTTACCAGATGGAGCAGCGCAACTGGTAAGGCACCGTGTGAGGCGGTGAAACGCACGGTGTTACCAGTGCGTGTTCACGGCCCGGTGCGCGACATGCCAGCTTCCCGCATCGTTCTTGCTAGTAGGAGTGTTCAGCCTGGGAGGAGTATGCCGGCTCAGCGCTCTTGGCCTCCAGTACGCCTCCTCGTACCAGGATATCCTGCGCCGGCTCTGCGTACTGTGTCTCCGGTGCGTCTCCACAGCCCAGTACGTCCTGTGCCAGCGCCCCGCAGGTGCAGGGCGGAATTATCCATTCAGCCAGGACGGGTTGTGCAGGCTGTACACTCGAGACCTCCAGTGCGTCTTCACGGTCCAGTGTATCCTGCCCCTGTTCCACGCTCCCGGATCCCTGTGCGCATTGGGGGCCCAGCATGCACTGTCCCTGTCCCACGCTCCAGGATCCCTGTGCGTGTTGGGGGCCCAGCATGCACTGTCCCTGTTCCACGCTCCAGGATCCCTGTGCGCATTGTGGGCCTAGCATGCACTGTCCCTGTTCCACGCTCCAGGATCCCTGTGCGGGTCGTGGGTCCAGCAGGTCCCGTTCCTGCTCCACGCACCAGGCTCCCTGTGCGCCTTCAGAGCCCGGCGAGGCCTGTCCCTGCTCCACGCATCAGGCCCCCTGTGCGCCTTCAGAGCCCGGTGAGGCCTGTCCCTGCTCCACGCACCAGGTCCCCTGTGCGCCTTCAGAGCCCGGCACGTCCTGCCTCTGCTCCACGCACCAGGCCCCCTGTGCGCATCGAGAGCCCGGCACGTCCTGTCCCTGCTCCACGCATCAGGTCCCCTGTGCGCCTTCAGAGCCCGGCACATCCTTCCCCTGCTCCACGCACCAGGTCCTGTGCGCCTTCAGAGCCCGGCCACGCCTGTGCCCGCTCCACGCACCAGGCCCCTGTGCGCATCGAGAGCCCGGCACGTCCTGCCCCTGCTCCACGCACCAGGTCCCCTGTGCTCCTTCAGAGCCCGGCACGTCCTGTTCCAGCTCCACGCACCAGGTATCCAGTGCCTGCTCCACGGATCAGTCCGGGGCCCGCAACGAGGGTGCCCAGTCCGGGGCCCGCAACGAGGGTGCCCAGTCCGGGGCCCGCAACGAGGGTCTCCAGTCCGGGGCCCGCAACGAGGGTCCCCCGTCCGGGGCCCGCAACGCAGGGTTCCCGCCCAGGGCCCGCAACGAGGTGCCTAGTCCGGGCCCGCAACGAGGGTCCCCAGTCCGCCCGCAACGAGGTCCCCAGTCCGGGCCCCGCAACGAGGGTCCCCAGTCCGGGGCCCGCAACGAGGGTGCCTAGTCCGGGGCCCGCAACGAGGGTCCCCAGTGCGGGGCCCGCAACGAGGGTGCCCAGTCCGGGGCCCGCAACGAGGGTGCCTAGTCCGGGGCCCGCAACGAGGGTCCCCAGTCCGGGACCCGCAACGAGGGTCCCCAGTCCGGGCCCCGCAACGAGGGTCCCCAGTCCGGGGCCCGCAGCGAGGGTGCCTAGTCCGGGGCCCGCAACGAGGGTCCCCAGTGCGGGCCCGCAACGAGGTGCCCAGTCCGGGGCCCGCAACGAGGGTGCCCAGTCCGGGGCCCGCAACGAGGTGCCCAGTCCGGGGCCCGCAGCGAGGGTGCCCAGTCCGGGGCCGCAACGAGGTCCCCAGTGCGGGCCCGCCAGGGTGCCCAGTCCGGGGCCCGCAACGAGGGTGCCCAGTCCAGGGTCGGCGGCGAGGGCCCCCACCTCAGAGGCGCTACGAAAGCTGAGGGAGCCAGAGGTGGTGCGGGGTCTACGTCCCGCACCAGAGCCGCCACCGCGGATAGATGCCCACCCAGACCCTCCCCAATAGGGTCAGGTTTTGCGGCCGGAGTCCGCACCTTTGGGGGGGTGGTACTGTCACGCCCTGACCGGTAGGAGACTGTTTATGTCTCTTTTTGGTTTGGTCAGGGTGTGATTTGGGGTGGGCATTCTATGTTCTAGTTTTTGTATTTCTTTGTTGTTGGCCGGGTAGGGCTCTCAATCAGGGACAGCTGTCCATCGTTGTCTCGTCGTCGTCGTCGTCGTCGTCGTGTGAGTTAACTAATAAACATGTTTAACTCAACCCTGCACGCTGCGCCTTGGTCCGTCCCTGAAGATCGTGACACCAGGACCCAGAGTTTTTTCTTTTTCCTGACCAACCAGGACCCAGAGTTTTTCCCTTTCCTGACCAACCAGGACCCAGAGTTGGACTTTTTTCTGACAAACCAGGACCCAGAGTTTTTCCCTTTTCCTGACCAACCAGGACCCAGAGTTTTTCCCTTTCCTGACCAACCAGGACCCAGAGTTTGACTTTTTTCTGACAAACCAGGACCCAGAGTTTTTCCCTTTTCCTGACCAACCAGGACATAGAGTGTTTTCTTTTTCCTGACCAATCCAGGACCCAGAGTCTTTCCTGACCAACCAGGACCCAGAGTTTTTTCTTTTTCCTGACCAACCAGGACCCAGAGTCTTTCCTGACCAACCAGGACCCAGAGTTTTTTCTTTTTCCTGACCAACAAGGACCCAGAGTTTTTCCATTTTCCTGACCAACCAGGACCCAGAGTTTTTTTCTTTTTCCTGACCAACAAGGACCCAGAGTTTTTCCATTTTCCTGACCATCCAGGATCCAGAGTTTTTCATTTTTTCTAACAAACCAGGACCCAGAGTTTATCCTTTTTTCTGACCAACTAGGCCCAGAATCTTTTCTGGTTTGGAGGACCTTAACTCTCTCTCCACATGGGCCTGAGGCACTGCAGTGAATCACACTCTAAAACTCTCTTTAAATAATGAATCTGAAATGGCACCGTATTCCCGATATAGTGCACTATATCAGGAATAGGGTTCTATTACAGAAGTTTCCCTACTGGACAGAGCCAGTGGCACTGCATTGAATCTCACTCAAACTGTATTTAAATGATGCATGTGTTCTGTTCTTCTGTACTGTACTGGTTGCAGGTTGTGATGTGATGTGGAGGCCACCAGGTTTCACTCAGTACCAGCTATAAATAATTATCATACACCCCTCTGCAGTGTGCACAGCTGTCATCAAGGCAAAGAGTGGCTACTTTGAAGAATCTCAAATATAAAATATATATTTTGATTTGTTTAACACTTTTTTGGTTTCTACATGATTCCTTATGTGTTATTTTATAGTTTTGATGTCTTCACTATTATCCTACAATGTAGAAAACAGTAAAAATAAAGAAAAACCCTGAAATTGGGTTTGTCCAAACTTTTGACTGGTACTGTACTTGCCTCCCAACACACACACAGACCACCAGTAGTATTTCTTATTTTCCGTAGCTGTAGAGAGGACCAGCTGTCAGCAGACTGTCAGTCAGCTGTGTTGTTTCCTGGGAAAACCCATAACCCCACCACCCATAATAAAATATGCCTTAAAAATGTCACTGTCTCCCCAAAAAGAAACAGGAGAGGCAGAAAAATCTACTCACAATAGTTGTTCAAATGACTTTGGTTTTGAACCTCTATGCTCTATAGACTCTTTCTTCTCTCTTTCTTTACCCAATCTTTCTTTCTCTTTGCTTTTTCTGTTAATGTTGTTAGTTCTACCTCTTTCAGCTCTCTCTCTCTCTATCTCTCTCGTCTTTATTTATTTGTAGCCCTTTTGTGTTCATGCTCTCATCACTCTCTCCCCTCCATCGACTCTCTCTCTCTCTCTCTCTTCCTTTCTCACCTCACCTCACGTCTCTCTCTCCATCCATCTCTCCTAACCTAATAAGTAAGTGAATGCTGTCGCAGCAGAAAAGTGTCTCTCTCCCACAGACTTAATGTGATGGCGGAGCTGATTTACATTTTCACCTCGTTTTAGGAGTTATCACTATGCCATCATTAAGTCTCACTCTTTCTCTCTTTCAGCGGCTCACTCACGCGTTCCTTATCCTTTCCATTTTACACCTTTCTGATGTGACTGTGTCTCAGGATTTTTTTTAAAGCTTTTCCATTTGGAGAGCAACGGTTGATTGGTATCTGGTTGTATCAAGGGAAAGTTAGGATAATGTTAAGACCTGTGGGTTATGTAACGTTAGATCAACGTTTGTCCACGTACGCTAGCTTAGCTTATCTGTTAGTTAATGGTCATCTGGTTATCTTTAATGTTAAATCAATGTTGAATCATCATTGAAACAACATTTGCCACACCAGAGTGCATCAGTACTTATCTCCGAGCTGTGTTTTCACAGACGGTGTCTGACATTAGGGACTCTCACCTAGAGTGGGCGCAAATAAAACGGACAGAGAGAGAGGTCAGAGAGTGGGGAAGGGGAAAGAGAGAAAGGTTGGGAGAGGAGGGGGTTAAGCCCTCTACAGAAAGGGAGCACAAAGTTAATATCCCAGCTGGCCTCCAGTATTAACTAGGGTTAAACCACTATGGTCTTCTGCTTTAATGAACAACAGCCCCATAGAGAAGGTACAAGTCCCTCTTATCCACTGGTCCAGCGTCAGATATTCAGACATCGTCTTTATGGTTAAAGTATGGGGCGTGGGGCAATCTGATCCTAAATCTGTGTTTAAGGGCAACTTCAAGCTCGAACACAGGCCACAACACCATTGTTACTTAAGAATACTTTAGGGCTGGTTTGGATTCATTTGAAGGCAAACAAAGTCCTATTTAGGTGCTAGTAGTCAGAAGCCATTTCTGTTCCTCCGGTGCTCCAGCCCCTCCGACCGTCTCACTGCAGCCTTTCACAAGTTGTGAGTCGCCACATTTCTGTTTCTATACACGAGGGTCCTAAAAGCCTTAAAAGTGAAGCCACACACACACGCACACACACACAACCACACAAACACACACACACCAACCCCCAAACACACACCACTCATCTATAAACTATGCCCTATGCAAGGGTGTGGCTCTGTCCTGTGGTGAGTCGGCCGTATGGAGACCGCTGGTATATAGAGGTTAAGGTGCAGGTTAGGGCCTCGGTGGCGACAGCGGCAGCATCGCGGTGAGAGCTATGAGCCTGGCAACATGCACCACAAAAACCATAGGCCCACTCTGTGGTATTTAGTCTACTGGCTGCTGACTGCCATTATATTGTTTTTCAAATTGTGTTTTGCGTCTTTAAAGTGTTTAAAAAACCCTTGTCCTTTAGAACAGGAAGTTGAGGTTTGCTGATGGAAAACACGTTTTTTTTATACGGACGGACGTCTGCCGTCTTAAAAATCAAAATAAGTAGTCCATATGGGAACGTTTAACTCCACGACAACACTTTAGTCCAATTAACATGGCGTAAGAATATGACTGGAATTACAGCTGCTGCCTGACACATGGTGTGTGTGTGTGTGTGCACGTGCATGTGTGCGTGCGTGTTTGTATTGAATGTGTCTGTAACACATATGTGTATTGTACGGCATGTGAGTGGGTGTCAGAACCATGTGGTAGCTCAGTTGGGAACTTCCACTACAGTCAGAGTAGCTATGATGCATATGCTCAATGAACGCACACCCTTCACTGTTTCAGTTACCCCAATGGAGGGAGAACATTTAGTTAGTAAGTAAGCATTTCACTGGATTCGGCACACGTGACAAATACATTTTGATTTGAGTTTGATTCGATTTATTTGGGCACACTGCCTGAGAATATTATTTGATACAAAACACACCATGGGCAACTAAAACATCAGAAAGGGAACCCTGTTTTATGGTGTACAAGGGCTCTGGTCAAAAGTAGTGCACTAGGGAATAGAGTGGCATTTCATACATGCCCGCTGTCTTTACGTGACTTATATGAAATGTCTTTCATGCTTTTCTAAAAACAGTCTTCCATTGTCTCCTACGACGATCTCAACATCCGTTAGAAATGAATAGATGAAAAGTGTTTGCCGGGATAAATATAGCTTTGCCTTTCGTGTTGACTGCACATTATGTCCCAGTAGGTTTGCCGTCTAAGCCGTGACATTTTCCCACAATATTGCAGTGTTAAACCAAGACTTAGGGACTTAGGGTCCTATAACTCAAGATAACACTGGATGTGTACACACACACACACACACACACACACACACACACACACACACACGCAAGTGTGTCTAGAAACATTAGAATCATAACCCTTGTCTTCCTCTGTGTCTCTGTCTGTCCATCTCATAACCCTTGATTCCTTGTGTCTCTGTCTATCTGTCTCGGTACATTCTGCCTGTTTTGAGTCTGAGTCTCTGTGAGTCTCTGTCGGTTTGTATTCCTCCCTCTGTCACTCTCTCTCGTTCTCTCCCTCTCTATTTCTTCTGTTTCGTTCTGTTTTTCCTGTCTGCCAGACTTTCTTTCTCCATCCCTCAATTTTTTTGTATTTCTCTCCTTTTCTCTCTCTCTCTGTTTATCTTTATTTGTGTGTAAGCTTCAGTCTTCATTGGTCTTCAAATACTGTCTCTCTCTCTCTCTCTCTCTCTCTCTCTCTCTCTCTCTCTCTCTCTCTCTCAAATTCAAGCTGCTTTATTGGCATGAAAAACATTGTGTCAATATTGCCAAAGCAACAATGTATACAATATACATTGTAATAAAATTATAAACAATAACAAATATGGTAGTAAATAATAATATAAAATTAAATACAAAAATAATAACAATAAAATGGTAACAGTCAATAGTAGAAATGTAATAAATATAAAAATCTAAATATGGAAAATTAAACTATAACTAACGTATAACTAAATAACGGTAATCTACACCTGTACCACAACTACCATCATCATCACTACTACTGCCATCACCATCATCATTAAATTGCTATCATTATTACCATTACCACCCATACCACTACTATACAGAATGATAAACAACAATAATAATAGTAGTAACAATAATAGTAATAACAACAATAATAAGTAAATTACTGCTTACTATTCAGTTATTATTCAGTGTCCCTCAGGCTATGGCAGGCAAATACATATTTGGCTGCAAAAGGAGCCATTGCTCCTTCACCCATTCTCTCTCTCTCTCTCTCTCTCTCTCTCTCTCTCTCTCTCTCTCTCTCTCTCTCTCTCTCTCTCTCTCTCTCTCTCTCTCTCTCTCTCAACGCATTGGGTTTTGATGTGTATAAACATATATATATATATATATATATATATATATTGATTAGTTGAGTTGTTTTAAGGTTATGTTGTCTCACTGTCACTAAGCACATATTGGGGTGGTGAGATCGTTAAGGTTGTTTCTCTCTCTCTGGTTGTAATGGCTACTCGTGGAGGTGTGGAGTCTGCGTCATGGGGTGAAGATTCCCGCTGCGACAGGTGGAAGAATGCAGTTTAGCAGTGGGCGCTGTCATTGGGTATGATAGCATAAAATCTGCTTCAAGGATGAATAGCGCTGTAGTAATATTCTTAGATTCCATTGGAAAGGTGTGGCTACGGGGGAAGTTGTGGTAGAGCAGGGAAAAGAGGGCGGGGGGGCAGTAGGTGAGACTGAGATTGAGGTTGCTGAGGGGGCGTGCTGGAGAATGAAAGGGGGAGTTCAAGAGGAGATTGAAACAATGGAAAATGAAGCAGCTGCCTCAAATGGACAACAGCTCACTAGCACAAGTGAAATTAGAAAGAGGGCAGTGGAGTTCTATGCTGAGCTCTACAAGTGTGAGTATAAACAGGATAAAACAGTGACACAGCAGTTTCTTAATGGGCTCCCACAAGTGGCTGCAGAAGCTCAGGTTCAACTAGAACAACCGTTGTCTTTGCAGGAACTATACACTGCATTAAAAGGCACGGAAAATGGGAAGGTCCCTGGGCATTGATGAGCTTCCTGTTTACTTTTTAAGTATTTTTGGTCTATGTTGGGAGAGGATTGGCTAGCAGTAGTTAACGATAGTTTGACCGGAGGGTTACTACCGCTGAGCTGCAGAAGGGCTGTCCTTACCCTACTGCCAAAAAAGTGTGACCCTATGGAGGTGAAGAACTGGAGGCCGGTGGCCTTAATGTGCACTGATGATAAGATCCTGTCCAAGGCTTTGTCCACCAGGCTGAGGGAGGTGATGGGGCAAATCATACGGACCAGTCCTACTGTGTTCCCGGCAGGCAGATAGGGGAGAACATTTCCCTGATTCTGGATGTTTTGGACGTCTCTAGGTTCTATTGGGTTGGATGCTGGTCTAATTTCAATTGATCATGAAAAGGCATTTGACCAAGTTGAACATCAATACCTATGGGGCCACTTTTGAGGCTTTTGGTTTCAGATCAGGGTGATATATGGTGACATTGAAAGTGTATTGAAAGTTAACGGTGGCTTGAGGGCTCCTTTTAAAGTGTGTAGAGGTATTTGGCAGGGGTGTTCGATGGAAGGTTGTATGCCATCGTTACAGAGCCACTACTAAATAGCATTAGAAGGCGCATTGAAGGGGTGAACCTTTCAGAGGATTTTCCTCCTATTCGTCTCTCAGCATTTGCTGATGATGTTGTTATTTTGGTGAAAAATCAAGCGGTGGTGGATAGTTTGAGTCTCATAGCTGATCCTCTGCAAAGGTAAATTGGGAAAAAAGTTGTGCTTTACAGATTGGGAAATGGTCTGGAGGGATTATGGCTTTGCCAGTGGGGTTGGAATGGTGTAAGGGAGATTTCAAGTATCTTGGAGTGTACCTAGGGGATGAGGGGACAGTGGAATAAAATTGGAATGGGGTGGTTCAAATGGTGGAAGGGAGGATGAGGAGATGGCTGTGGTTATTATCTCGTATGTCATGCAGGGGGCGCACTACTATTGTTAACAATGTGGTTGCCTCTGCACTGTGGCATCGGTTGTTATGTTTAGAGCCACCGGCTGGCCTCCTGGCCAAGTTACAGGCAATTATTGTAGATTTTTGGGGGGGATAAATATCCATAAAGTGTTTTGTATTTGTCAAAAGATGAGGGGGGATAAGGTCTTGTACATCTTGCTGGTAGGGCTGTTGCTTTCAGGTTTCAGTTTATTCAATGGTTGCTTTATGGACCGAAAAATGTGGTGTGGAGAGGGGTGGCAGGTCTGGTATTACAGCAGGTCGGGGGATTAGGTTTAAAGAAGGCTTTATTTTTGGTTGATAGTAGCCAGATTTCTAGTGATGGAGTACCTCCGTTTTACAGAGGCCTTCTTAGGGTTTGGAGTATAATGAAGGTGTCCAGACGCACTAAGGCGGAGTCAGTGCATTGGCTGCTGGAGGAACCTCTGGTGTATGGGGCAAGACTGGATTGTACAACTGAAGCTGCTCCACATTTCTCCAAGATGCTGGTGAAGGGCAAAAGCATCACCCTAAGGAAGGTAATGGACATGGCTGGGCCCACATTAATGAATGGAGGACGGGGGGCTGAACATTTGGGAGTGAGGTCGGAAAGGATTGTCGGACAACTGCTGGAAAGTTGCAGGAAGGCTGTCAGCAGAAGAGTGGATTATGCTCAAGAGTTACTACAAAAAGGCACCAGATGAAGACGCCCCATTTCCCAGACTAAGTATTCCACCCAATATCCCAGAGTCAGACAGAAAGGCTTTATTAGTGGATTTGAGAGGGTTGGAAGAGGTGGGTTTGGATGAGGTGAATGGGAAGGAGTTATATAGGGGGCGGCTCAAGGTTTTAAATAAAGATACATTGAAAAATAGAAAAGACACTCCTTGGAGGGTAAAACTGGGCCTTGATGACAAGGTAAAGCCAGCATGGAGAGCAATGTACAAGCCACCGTTACAAAAGGGTACTGGTGACATGCAGTGGAGGGTGTTGCATGGTATCATTGCAGTTAATGCTTTTGTATCTGTCATTAATTCAGATGTTGGAGATGGATGTCCTTTTTGTAATATTAGAGAAACAATTTTTCACTGAGTGTGAGAGGATAAAGCCTCTCTTTGAAATACTAGAGTCTTTGTTTACAGCTGTAGGGGAGATTTTCAAAAACAGCTGTTATATTTTATTTTGGGTCAAGTTAAAATGTCAATTTTTTCTGAGTAGGAAAAGTAAGACAGATAAGGGTGTTAGATGTGTTTTTAAGGGATAAGTAAATGTGAGAAGTTCTTCTCGCCTGTAAAAGACCTCCCGTTGAGGAGAAGTGGACTTATGAAGGAGCGATAGGCTTTGTGGGGGGAGGGAAACCATTTTTTGTTGATGTTTTTTTATTTAATGTATTCGTTTTTTATATGTTTATTTAAGAAGGACTATTTAAGAAGAATTTCTGAAAAGGCAGTGTGCCAATATTTGTGTTAGTACTTTAGATTAAAATAAAGGTTTTATAAAAACTCAACTCTGGCTGGCCTCTCTCTCTCTCTCTCTCTCTCTCTCTCTCTCTCTCTCTCTCTCTCTCTCTAAACACACACACACACACACACACACACACTGCACAAACACACATATATGTGTGTGTGTATTTAATACATACCGTGACTTTTGTGAAAAAGCTTTTAGGAAAAAAGCAACAGTGTTTGTTCAATCTGGCAGAAACACACAACAGCAGAGGGAGGGATGGAAGGATAGGGGGAGGAAGGGAGAAGAAAAGAGAAAAGACAATTCTGCACTTTATCCCCCTTTCAATTGCCCCTTTTTCTCCATCTTTCTCTCAACCCATGCAGTCAATGCGCATTCAAATACACCACACAGAAGCTATCTTCTTGCTCTCTCTCTCTCTGCGTATCTGGGGGCGGCAAGTAGCCTAGTGGTTCGAGCGTTGGACTAGTAAACATAAAGGTTGCTAGTTCAAATCCCTGAGCTGACAAGGTAAAAATCTGTTGTTCTGCTCCTGAACAAGGCAGTTAACCCACTGTTCCTAGGCCATTGAAAATAAGATTTTGTTCTTAACTGACTTGCCTAGTTAAATAAAGGAAAAATCAAATACAAATCTGTTGTGCATATTGGGTTCTGTGGTTTCAGATTGTGTGTCTGCAATGTGTGTGTGTGTATCGGTGTTGTGTGTGTTGGTATTATTAATATGCAAGAGAAACAGCTGGTGACGCTAATTCCCGTCCCTCTCCGTCCCTCCCACATCCTCAGGTCTACACTGCTCACTGAGCTGACTACTGTACACACACACTCCTCTCCTCTGCATCTCCTCCTCATCTGTTCTTCTGTTCTTCTCTTCCTCCAGGCAGAGAGTGAGAGGGAGCGTAGGGAAGGGAAAAGAGAGAGAGTGCATAAGTAGGGAAAAGACAGAGAAAGAGAGGAAGAGAGAGAGAGAGCTTGTAGAGAGGGGAAAAGAGAGAGAGAGTAGGGAGGGGGACTGAAAGAAAGAGAGAGCGGGAGAGAGCGAGAGAGAGCGTATGAAGGGAAAAAGAGAGAGAAAGAGAGAGAGAGAGAGCGAGAGAGAAAAGAGAGAGAGCGTAGAGAGGGGATAAGAGAGAGAGCGGGAGAGAGCAAGAGAGAGAGAGAGAGTGTAAGAAGGGGAAAAGAGAGAGAGAGCAAGAGAGAGAGAGAGAGAGAGAGAGAGAGAGCATAGGGATGGGAAAAGAGAGAGAAAGAGAAAGCGCGTAGGGAGGGGAAAAGAGGGAGAGAGCGGGAGAGAGCAAGAGAGAGAGAGAGAGCATAGGGAGGGGAAAAGAGAGAAAGAGAGAGAGAGTGTAGGGAGGGGAAAAGAGAGAGAGAGCGGGAAAGAGCGGGAGAGAGCAAGAGCGAGAGAGAGTGTAGGTAGGGGAAAAGAGAGAGAGAGTGGGAGAGAGAGCTGTACCAGCCCCCCTGCATCTCCAGAAAGAGCAGTGTTGAGCCCAACTAGTTCAATAAGCAGAGTGTACCCAACTAATTACAGCTGCGAGCCACACCACGCAGGAGTGTTAATATCACGCTCTGCTCTGCATTGTGTATGTGTGTGTGTGGGCTTGCATGTGTGTTCATGAACATTTGTATAAGAGAGTTTGAGCCTCTTAGCAACCAGAAGCCAGCGACCAAATCCATCCAAACACCAGTGACCAAATGAATGCACACAGTGACTGGTTTTTGGGGATGTGGTTTCCATTACCCCGTGCAGACCCACTCAGACACACACGCAAGCACGCACGCACACACACACACACACACACACACACACACACACACACACACACACACACACACACACACGCAGACAGAGGTACTACTATGTGCAGTGTGTGAGTTGCTGCCAGCCTGTCGTGGAGTGGCCACAGCATGTTCTGAGTTGCACGCCTTTTCTTTAAAAAAAAAACGCCACTCAACGCATATTCAGAGGAATTAAAAGCAGCTGGTGGTTCTCTCGATCTATCTCGCTCCTCCTCTTCCTCTCTCTCTCTCTGGTTCTCTGTGTATCTCTGGCCTCTCTCTCCTTCCCTCTTCCTCTCTCTCTGGTTCTCTGTGTATCTCTGGCCTCTCTCTCCTTCCCTCTTCCTCTCTCTCTGGTTCTCTGTATATCTCTGGCCTCTCTCTCCCTCCCTCTTCCTCTCTCTCTGTTTCTCTGTATATCTCTGGCCTCTCTCTCTCCTTCCCTCTTCCTCAAAACCATGAGATCTCTGTCACAGAGGAAGCACGTACACAGGGCTCTTTTCCCATATCTTCTCTCATTCTATCGTAGCTTTTGCCTTGGTTTCTATTATGTCATTATTGAGTTCAGACTTCCTTCATTATGTCTCAATAACACAATAGCTACAGTAACTGACTGATAAACAGCTTCTAACTCCAGGCCATCAGACTGTTAAATAGTCACCAGTAGATGGCCCTGCCCAGTACCCTGTCCTGAACTTCAGACACTGTTACTAGCTGGCTACCAGCTGGTACTCTACCCTGCACCTTAGAGACTGCTGCCCTATGTACAGAGCATAGAGTCGTTGAACACTGGTCACTTTAATATATTTTACATACTGTTTCCACTACTTTTTATGTACGCTACGTGTGGCTCCCGATTGGTGCAGTGATCTAAGGCACTGCATGTCAGTGCTAGAGGTGTCACTACAGACCCTGGTTCGATTCCAGGCTGTATTACAACCAGTGATTGGGAGTCCCATAGGGCAGCGCATAATAAATAAAAACATGATGTACACATGCTCTTTCCATGACATAGACTGACCAGGTGAATCCAGGTGAAAGCTATGATCTCTTATTGATGTCACTTGTTAAATCCACTTCAATCAGTGTAGATGAAGGGGAGGAGACAGGTTAAATAATTTTTCTAAGCCATGAGACAATAGAGACATGGATTGTGTATGTGTGACATTCAGAGGGTGAACGGGCAAGACAAAATATTTAAGTGCCTTTGAACATGGTATGGTAGTAGGTGTCGGGCGCATTGGTTTGAGTGTGTCAAAAACTGCAACACTGCTGGGTTTTTCATGCTCAACAGTTTCCTGTGTGTATCAAGAATGGTCCACCAGCCAAAGGACATCCAGCCAACTTGACACAACTGTGGGGAGAATAGGAGAGAACATGGGCCAGCATCCCAGTGGAACACTTTGTGACACCGAGTCCATGACCCGACGAATTGAGGCTGTTCTGAGGGCAGAAAGGCATAGCTCAGTCTAATATTTCTACTACTGTACATTGCATTGTAGTTACACTGTTTATATACTGGATTCTTGACATAGCTTACTCTAATATATCTAGTGCTGTACATATCATTCCTAGTATATCTAGTGCTGTACATATCATTCCTAGTATATCTAGTGCTGTACATATCATTCCTAGTATATCTAGTGTAAATTCATCCAGTGTAGATATGTACAGATTGCATTTGGTTACTGTTCCAGTGCTATTTGGGTTGCTATTGGATTAGATTTTTTTGTTGTTCATTCTGTTACTACATCATTAGGAGCCAGTAACATAAGCATTTCGCTGCACCCGCTATAACATCTGGCAAACTGTGTACGTGACCAATCAACTTTCATTTGATAACAGTACTGTAGTGTTGTGTGCATCTGAGGCTACTGTCCAGATCAGGCTCTGCTCCCCACCATCAGTAGAATAAGTTACCCCAACACCCTGATCCAAGATCAGTTTCCATTATTCCCCCTGATGCTTCTGTTTAAAATCGAGGAAAGGATAAACTGATCCTAAATATGTGCCTAAGGGGCCATCATTCCTGGCTCATCGCCAGGCAGCTTTTCATCCTCCTCTGGTGGTCGATGGCGGTACTACACCAGGTACTTGTTGACTATAGATAGCCCATCCAGTGGTTGTCGTTGGTTAATTATTTATGTATTTGCACATTGATTTCTCCCTCAGCTTGATGCTTGGCTAATCCACAGTGACAGTCTGTCACAGTCTGATGGATGTGACAGAGTCGGTAAGCACATACAGAGCAGAGTAAATATGATGTGAACAAGCGAGCAGCCAGCGTAGCTGCAGGTACAGGTCTTAGTGTGAGACCTATGGACAAGGCATTGGACAAGACAGGCGTGTAATTACGTGTCGATACAAAGGAGTGTGCTGGATACACAGAGTAAATCTGGACTAAAGAGTGTGGAGATTGGAGTGTGGAGATTGATAGCATGCCATATTGATGCGTCTCTATCCCTCCCCATCTCACGGCCCCCTGTGGGTAGAGCTATCTGCCTGCCTGTTTTAGCTGGGTACCACGCTGGGTGAGATGTACAGCTCTGTGTGGGTAGGAGAGAGAGAGAGAGACTTTTGACTTTTGTCTTCCTTCAATACACAGGAAAAAACACAGCCCCCTCGCTAAAAATTCACCAAATTCCACACAATCACAAACCAGTACAATACACTTCACCCTCCAGCCCCACATTACAACCGTACATCCAACCCCTTCTCACCAGCCATACAGACAGCCCCCTGAGCCCCTATACCTCCTGAAACATCTCCACACTGTTGATCATTTTCTAAAACTCCACTTTTCCCTTCTGGAATACCTCGGCCCCATCACAAACATACCCACAGAGAAGGACCCCCCCTCCCCCGACTTCACACACAGAGAGTCCAACAGCAACCCCCTGCCACTGATGCCCCCTCACTCCCGCTAAGCTCCTGACGTGCCAAACCTTGACACTAAGGGTGTGGACCTCCTTCAGAGAATAGTCGGTATAGAAAGAATGTCACTGTATTCCTAGTCAGATAGGGGGCCTCGTTGCCACTGACAGTGGGAGAGAAGGGGGAGATACGAGAGAGGAAGAGGGGGGAGGAGGGAGGAGAGATAACGATGTGGTAGGATAGAGATAGGAAAAGAGGATGGGTGGGGAAAAAATAAAAGATGGGGACTGTGGAGATAGAGGAGATGAGGGTAAAGAGATGCTGAAGGAAACGGAGGAAGAGCAGACCAGACAAAGAGAGAGATAGTGTGATGAATGTGAACGTGAGTGAAGGAGCGGAGGAGGGGGTTGGTAGAGAGAGTGGGTGACTCTTTAGTTAGAGAGAAGAGACAGGAGAGAGACTTGTTAGGAAGTGGAGAGATGGCGAGACAGATAGAGGAATGGAGGAAGGGATGGAGGAAGATTTGGAATGTACGAGGAGCACATTATCTACAATAGTAGCCTAAAAGCACAATCAATGCATTTATGCCCCCAAAACGTATAGTGAAATGTTCTTAAATGTCCTTGTCTTTTGTTAGTAGTCTTTATCAGACAATTCCCTCTGAAATGGAATGTGCTGAGTGTGCTTTTATGTACATTTACGTGTCCTTGCCTATGTGCGCTTTCTTTCAGTGTGTGTGTGTGTGTGTGTGTGTGTGTGTGTGTGTGTGTGTGTGTGTGTGTGTGTGTGTGTGTGTGTGTGTGTGTGTGTGTGTGTGTGTGTTTGTGTGTGGGGAAAGAAGGTTTTACTGTCGTAGCTCTCCAGGCTTTGTGAGCCCCCTATAATGTAATGTTCGGTAGCCTGCCAACACCCCTGTCCACTGAGCATCACACTGATCCTTAGGGCTACACACATACACAGACAAACAAACACACACACACACACACCTGTCTGTTGAACAGCACTGATCCTTATAGGGCTGCATGAAGGCCTGCAGCAAACATTGTAATATGGAGCAGTGACCTAACCATCAGCACACTGTACAACATTATCAAACTTACAGGAAAATATCAGTGGTACTGTCGATGCAGCAAAAGACTAACGACAAAAGAAAGTTAAATATCAATGGTATAGCTTTAGAGTTAGACAAAATATAGACAAATTTAAATGGTAGTTCAAGACAAAAGATAAGGATGTCAGTAAGACACAGGATAGTGACATGTTGAAGGTGGACAACAACATCCACTGGCCTTTAAATGCAGCAGCAGCTGCTGTCTTTAGTTTTGTCATTTAGTGATGAGCAGGTGCAGTGAATAGAGTCAAGGCTCTAATTCAATTCTAGCAGCTTTTCAGGGAGAGGGGAAAGACAGACAGACAGACAGACAGACAGAGAGAGAGAGAGAGAGAAAGAGAGCGGGAGAGAGAGCTTGGAGAGAGAGAGAGAGAGAGGGGGGATAGAGAGAGCGGGAGAGAGAGAAAGCAGGAGAGAGAGAGAGCAGGAGAGAGAGAGAATGGGAGACCGAGAGAGAGGGAGACAGAGAGAGACAGAGAGGGGGGAGGGAGAGAGAGGGAGAGAGAGAGGGAGAGGTGGGAAGAGAGAGAGAAACATGGACACAGGGAGAGGAAAATCTTTGATAAAAAGTGTGTATGCGTGTGCATGTGCATGTATGTGTGGTCCTCAGGGATTGACTGCCCTATACTGTATCATCAGAAGACATTAAACACCAACACATAGAAATCTGTATGTTTCAGATAACTTGTTATCACACCACCACCACTGCCACCTCACACACAGACACTCAATCACAGAGAAGAATAGCACATTCGCTCACACAATCTCTTTGTTCACAAACATTCACACTCTCCATCACACTGGAAAGCACATTCACTCACTCAATGTCTATGACACACACACACACATCCATGTGAACAAACAAACTGTCTCCAACAGAGAAACAATATGAGATGTGTGATGAGAGAGAGACAGAGAGAGAGAGAGAGAGAGAGAGAGAGAGAGAGAGAGAGAGAGAGAGAGAGAGAGAGAGAGAGAGACAGAGAGACGGGGAGAGAGAGAGAGAGAAAGTGAGGGAGAAAGGAATAATAAGAAAAAGCGGGACAGAAAGAGGGAGAGAGAGGCAGAGAATGAGAGCGAGGGAGAGTGAGAGAGAGAGGCAGAGAATGAGAGCGGTAGAGAGAGATAGAGAGGGGCTGTTGTTTGTGTGATAAAACAGAGTGAGGAGAGGGTACAGGAGCAACCAGGTCGCTCAAGATTCCCTTCGAAATTGGATTTCCATCCATGTCCAGGGACGTCTGGAGATGCAGAGTTTCTTTATTTCGCCTTGTTAACGTCCAGAAGAGGAAATCGCGTCACAGGCTCTCTTTCCATTTCCACAACCAGAACATACAGTGGGGCAAAAAGTATTTAGTCAGCCACCAATTGTGCAAGTTCTCTCACTTAAAAAGATGAGAGAGGCCTGTAATTTTCATCATAGGTACACTTCAACTATGACAGACAAAATGAGGAAAAGAAATCCAGAAAATCACATTGTAGGATTTTTAATGAATTTATTTGCAGATTATGGTGGAAAATAAGTATTTGGTCACATACAAACAAGCAGGATTTTTGGCTCTCACAGACCTGTAACTTCTTCTTTAAGAGGCTCCTCTGTCCTCCACTCATTACCTGTATTAATGGCACCTGTTTGAACTTGTTATCAGTATAAAAGACACCTGTCCACAACCTCAAACAGTCACACTCCAAACTCCACTATGGCCAAGACCAAAGAGCTGCCAAAGGACACCAGAAACAAAATTGTAGACCTGCACCAGGTTGGGAAGACTGAATCTGCAATAGGTAAGCAGCTTGGTTTGAAGAAATCAACTGTGGGAGCAATTATTAGGAAATGGAAGACATACAAGACCACTGATAATCTTCCTCGATCTGGGGCTCCACGCAAGATCTCACCCCGTCAAAATGATCACAAGAACGGTGAGCAGAAATCCCAGAACCACACAGGGGGACCTAGTGAATGACCTGCAGAGAGCTGGGACCAAAGTAACAAAGCCTACTATCAGTAACACACCACGCCGCCAGGGACTCAAATCCTGCAGTGCCAGGCGTGTCCCCCTGCTTAAGCCAGTACATGTTCAGGCCCGTCTGAAGTTTGCTAGAGAGCATTTGGATGATCCAGATGAGGATTGGGAGAATGTCATATGGTCAGATGAAACCAAAATAAAACTTTTTGGTAAAAACTCAACTCGTCGTGTTTGGAGGACAAAGAATGCTGAGTTGCATCCAAAGAACACCATACCTACTGTGAAGCATGGGGGTGGAAACATCATGCTTTGGGGCTGTTTTTCTGCGAAGGGACCAGGACTGACTGATCCGTGTAAAGGAAAGAATGAATGGGGCCATGTATCGTGAGATTTTGAGTGAAAACCTCCTTCCATCAGCAAGGGCATTGAAGATGAAACGTGGCTGGGTCTTTCAGCATGACAATGATCCCAAACACACCACCCGAACGAAGGAGTGGCTTCGTAAGAAGCATTTCAAGGTCCTGGAGTGGCCTAGCCAGTCTCCAGATCTCAACCCCATAGAAAATCTTTGGAGGGAGTTGAAAGTCCGTGTTGCCCAGCGACAGCCCCAAAACATCACTGCTCTAGAGGAGATCTGCATGGAGGAATGGGCCAAAATACCAGCAACAGTGTGTGAAAACCTTGTGAAGACTTACAGAAAACGTTTGACCTCTGTCATTGCCAACAAAGGGTATATAACAAAGTATTGAGATAAACTTTTGTTATTGACCAAATACTTATTTTCCACCATAATTTGCTAATAAATAAATTAAAAATCCTACAATGTGATTTTCTGGATTTCTTTTTCTCATTTCGTCTGTCATAGTTGAAGTGTACCTATGATGAAAATTACAAGCCTCTCTCATCTTTTTAAGTTGGAGAACTTGCACAATTGGTGGCTGACTAAATACTTTTTTTCTGTATGTTTAGAGGAAAGGGTAGAGGAGAGGATAGAGAGGGTAGAGGAGAGGTTAGAGAGGGTAGAGGAGAGGTTAGAGAGGGTAGAGGAGAGGGTAGAGGAGGGAGAGGAGAGGATAGAGAGGGTAGAGGAGAGGTTAGAGAGGGTAGAGGAGAGGATAGAGAGGGTAGAGGAGAGGATAGAGAGGGTAGAGGAGAGGCTAGAGAGGGTAGAGGAGAGGTTAGAGAGGGTAGAGGAGAGGTTAGAGAGGGTAGAGGAGAGGGTAGAGGAGGGAGAGGAGAGGTTAGAGAGGGTAGAGGAGAGGTTAGAGAGGGTAGAGGAGGGAGAGGAGAGGATAGAGAGGGTAGAGGAGAGGATAGAGAGGGTAGAGGAGAGGATAGAGAGGGTAGAGGAGAGGCTAGAGAGGGTAGAGGAGAGGTTAGAGAGGGTAGAGGAGAGGATAGAGAGGGTAGAGGAGAGGTTAGAGAGGGTAGAGGAGAGGTTAGAGAGGGTAGAGGAGAGGTTAGAGAGGGTAGAGGAGGGAGAGGAGAGGGTAGAGGAGGGAGAGGAGAGGGTAGAGGAGAAAGAGAAGATGATAGAGGGGTGGAGAGGAGAGGGTAGAGGGGGAGAAGAGAGGGTAGATGAGAGGATAGAGGAGAGGTTAGAGAGGGTAGAGGAGGGAGAGGAGAGGGTAGAGGAGAAAGAGAAGAGGGTAGAGAACGGAGAGTAGAGGGTAGAGAACGGAGAAGAGAGGGTAGAGGAGATGGTAGAGGAGAGTGTAGAAGAAGGAGAGGAGAGGGTAGAGGAGAGGTTAGAGAGGATAGAGGAGGGAGAGGAGAGGGTAGAGGAGAAAGAGAAGAGAGTAGAGGGGGGAGAGTAGAGGGTAGAGGGGGGAGAGGAGAGGAGAAGAGAGGGTAGAGGAGATGGTAGAGGAGAGTGTGGAAGAAGGAGAGGAGAGGGTAGAGGAGAGGTTAGAGAGGATAGAGGGAGAGGAGAGGGTAGAGGAGAAAGAGAAGAGGGTAGAGGGTGGAGATGAGAGGTTAGAGGAAAAGGGGAGAGGGTAGAGGAGAAAGAGGAGAGTGTAGAGGACGGAGAAGAGAGGCTAGGGTAGAGGTGAAAAAGGAGAGGGTAGAGGGGGGAGAGGAGAGGGTAGAGGAGAGGGTAGAGGAGGAAGAAGAGAGGGTAGAGGAGATGGTAGAGGAGAGTGTAGAAGAAGGAGAGGAGAGGAGAGGAAATGTTAGAGGAAGAAGATGGAGGGTAGAGGAGAGGGTAGAGGAGAGGAGAGGGAGAGAGAAGGATGAGAGAATAAGAAGGATGAGAGAGAGAGAGAGAGAGAGAGAGAGAGAGAGAGAGAGAGAGAGAGAGAGAGAGAGAGAGAGAGAGAGAGAGAGAGAGAGAGAGAGAGAGAGAGAGAGAGAGAGAGAGAGAGAGAGAGAGAATAGGAGGGAAAGGAGGAAGGAGAGAGAGAAGGAGAGAGAGGGAGAAAGAGAGAGGGAAGGAGAGAGAGGGAGATAGAGAGGGAAGGAGAGAGAGTGAAGGGCCATGTGTGTTCAGTAACCCTGGATTCCCTGCATGGTGTCTGAGAGAACAAAGAGAGGAAGACAGGAGGAGAGGTAGAAAAGAGAGGAGAGAAGCAAGGGTCGCTGACAGCCTGATATTAAATAGAATAATGGACAGAGAGAGAGAGAGAGGAGAGAGAGAGAGAGAGAGAGAGAGAGAGAGAGGGGCCAGCCTAACACTCACAGAGAAATTAAACACCGAGAAATAGACAGAGACAGAAAGAAGAGCGGGATGCTAACAAAAGCGATACGTTTTATTAAAATCTGCCCGAGCTGACAGACAGAGCAAAGGTAGATGGAGAAAGAGAGAGAAAAAGGAAATTAAAACAAACAAGGCATCCAATCCGTGCCTTCCCTCCATCGTCCTCCCTCTCCACTCCTCTTAAAGGTCGCTGTCCTTTTGTTTGCTTCTCACAGGGGAGACTGGAGGAACGAGGGAGGGAGGGAGTGAGAGAGAGAAAGAGAGAAAGGAGCAGAAGATTTATATCAGACAGGAACCTAAAGAAGAGCCACGCCATCCTCAGGCATTCTTGATCATCGTCAGGGCGACGGGCCGCGGTCACCTGGCAACGGGGTACACAATGGTAGGGGTAACCATGGCGACGGCATGGCGCGTGTCTGTCTAAGGGGGGCTGAGACAGACAGACAGCAGTGCGAGACGGGGGGTCGAGGGTGAGATGGAGCAGGTGTAGAACAGCGGCTGTATATCACACTTCAACAGGTGTATGTTAAGATATAATGAAAAAAATAAATGAGGTACTGGCTAAGGGGATATCGCAGGGTATATGTATGTGTGTGCGTGTGAGTGGTGTGTCTGTGTGCCTGTGTGCGTGTGTCTGTGGATGTGTGTGTGTCTTTTAGTTATTCTAGATGAAAGTCTCCACTAACGCTTTAGAAAATTATTCACAAAAGTGTATGGAAAAGTATCATCTCCTTCTCATGACTTAATTAATCACCAAACACACACACACACACACACACACACACACACACACACACACACACACACACACACACACACACACACACACACACACACACACACACACACACACACACACACACACACACACACACACACACACACACACTTCACATGCCAATATTGGGGCAGGAAACATCTATCACTGCTTTATTTCAGAGCTTCAGTGTTAAAACAGGCTCTATGATGTGTGACTCCCACACACTTTCATAAAGACTTACATCTATTACATATTTACACAACACACACACACTAACGCAACACACACACACACTTTCTGACACAGACACGCCGTTGATTAATAAATATGCAAATTACAATAAACTGTGACATCAATACACACACAGCAGGCGGGCTTGAACACACACACACACACACACACACACACACACACATACGTTAACAAGCTCACAAGGAGGAAGGGGCAGATCATCCTCCTTAGTGAATTTCATAAAAATGTCAAATGTAAAACATTAAAAAGTTGTCCTTTTTAGAAAAAACTATACTAAATATAATCACGTCACCAAATAATTGTTTAAAACACACTATTTTGCAATGAAGGTCTACAATAGCCTCAACAGCACTCTGTAGGTAGCACCATGGTGTAGCAGGAGGACAGCTAGCTTCCATCCTCCTCTGGGTACATTGACTTCAATACAAAACGTAGGAGGCTCATGGTTCTCACCCCCGTCCATAGCCTTACACTGTAATTATGACAACTTCCGGAGGACGTCCTCCAGCCTATCAGAGCTCTTGCAGCATGAACTAACATGTTGTCCACAGTCATCACAGTCATCATAACAGTCATCTAATATGCTGTAATAGAAATAAGACCATGCTCCTAAAAAGAGAATCGTCCTCCCTGTTCTTAAACGCCACTGACCGCCACTGAAGCTGACATGCACACACGTTTACACATAGACACATACACACACATATGCACACTCGAGCCAGTACACAAACACCTGTGCACTTGCACACTTGTTAACACAGGGGACGACACATACACAACCTTCCCTATACACACACACATTATTCCTCATCTCCGTCTCTAAAGTGGTCCACCTCCAGCCACTAATACAAAGGAAATGTTTCATGCAGTGGTTGTTCTCATTGTGGATTCATTTATCACCACTGTTTCTAATAGCTATATATATCCTGTGTGTGTGTGTGTGTGTGTGTGTGTGTGTGTGTGTGTGTGTGTGTGCGTGTTTGTGTTGGCCCCCCAAACCGCCTGTTTATTTCAAAGCTAATAGAGCCCACAGTTCCACTCATAACGGTGCTATTACCCAGAGACAGGCAGGCAGCCTCTAACCCAAGACCAGAGCACATTTCAAAAAGACCCATAGCAGGTCTAAAGAGATATGAGAGATCGGAAAGGACTGGATGATTGCTTTTGCTCTCCTCCATATCCTTCTTCCTGTCCTCCACTCTCTTCTTTTATCTATTCAAAGGGACAAAGAAGAGAGGGAAATCAACAGCAACTCCACTTATAAAACACGCATTCTAATGGGGGGACCGTTCTGTCGCTCGGGGCTCGCTTTCTCTCCGTTACCACGACAACTCGCCTGACACACGCAGCGAGGGGAAGGGGAAAGAAGGACTGAGAGGGGTAGAAAGAGAAGGGAATGGATAGAGAGAGGAGAAGAGAGGTAAGGACGTAGTAGGACTAACAAATAAAAAAGGGGGTTGCAATAGAAGAGGGTTTGGGGCCATCTTCCGTGCGTCTTGTTCAGTTGGCTGTTTGGCTGTCTCTCTATGTCTCTATCAGTCTGCCTGTCAATCAGTCAACATCTGAGTCAGTGTGTCTACCTGTCTACCTGTCTGTCTGTCTGTCTGTCTGTCTGTCTGTGTACACATTTAATTAGTGAGTACGGGTAGATATGATTTGGATACACCTTTGTTAGTCCCTAAAAACTCTGTGATGTCTCAACTAGTCATCCCAGTCAGGGTGCATTCCTACCAACCCCCAGAGCTCCACACATGAAGTGGCCTAGGTGCTGATCTAGGGGCAGTCTTGCATTCCCTCCACTAATGGTAAAGGTGAGGATGGAGGGAAAGCAAAGCTGATCCTAGATCTGATCCAATATAGAAGTCTCTATCAATTACAATTCACCCAAAGGTCAGTACCTGCACACTTCCCCCATCCCCTCCTTCTCAATTCAATTCAATTCAATTCAATTCAATTTGCTTTATTGGCATGACGTAACAATGTACATATTGCCAAAGCTTACATTTGATATTTATAATATGAACATAATTAATAATCAAAATTGTCAACAGGACAACAGTAACAACAATAACCAAGGGTCAAAATAACCACATTGAACAACAACAATAAGCATATAGTAGAAGACATTTGCAGGCTGATTGGTCTGTCAGACACTGTCACTCATCTTATGGCAGGCAGCGATGTAGTGCGCTGCCAACCCACAGCTTTCTGCTTCCTCCTCCAACAGGATGGGTAGCCTATTCTCATCAGAGAGGTCTTTGAAACCTTGAATAAGGGTTTCAAATTTGGGGAAATGACACTCTCTAATTGTTTTATATTTTTGACATGTTGTCAGGAAATGCAGTTCTGTCTCAGGTTCTGCTGTGGTGCAGTGGTTGCACAGCCTTTCCTCTACAGGGAGCCAGGTTTTCCTGTGTTTTCCCCCTTCTCTCTCTCTCTTTCTCAATTAAATTCAATTAAATTCAAGGGCTTTATTGGCATGGGAAACATAGTAGATAATATATAACAGTGAAATAAACAGTAAAAATGAACAGTAAACATTACACTCACAGAAGTTCCAAAATAATAAACACATTTCAAATGTCATATTATGTCTATATACAGTGTTGTAATGATGTGCAAACAGTGAAAGTACAAAAGGGAAAATAAATAAACAAAAATGTGGTTTGTATTTACAATGGTGTTTGTTCTTCACTGGATGCCCTTTTCTTGTGGCAACAGGTCACAAATCTTGCTGCTGTGATGGCACACTGTGGTATTTCACCCAGTAGATATGGGAGTTTATCAAAATTGGGTTTGTTTTCAAATTCTTTGTGGATCTGTGTAATCTGTTTTCTCAAGACCAGCTTGCATAGGGGACTCTTCTCCAGGTTCATCTCTCTGTAGGAGATGGCTTTGTTATGGAAGGTTTGGGAATCGCCTCCTTTAAGGTGGTTGTAAAATTTAACGTCTCTTTTCTGGATTTTGATAATTAGGGGGTTAGTGGGTCAGCCTAATTCAATCAAATTTCAATCAAATGTATTTATAAAGCCCTTCTTACATCAGCTGATGTCAAAAGGTTTGTACAGAAACCCAGCCTAAAACCCCAAACAGGTGTTGAAACACCTGCATGCATTATTTGGTGTTTTACGTTGTACACAGAGGATATTTTTTGCAGAATTCTGCATGCAGAGTCTCAATTTGGTGTTTGTCCCATTTTGTGAATCATTGGTTGGTGAGCGGACCCCAGACCTCACAACCATAAAGGGCAATGGGTTTTATAACTGATTCAAGTATTTTTATGTTGAATTTGATGTTATTTTTGATGGCAAAGAAGGCCCTTCTTGCCTTGTATCTCAGCTCGTTCACAGCTTTGTGGAAGTTACCTGTGGCACTGATGTTTAGGCCGAGGTATGTATCGTGTTTTTGTGTGCTCTAGGGTAACAGTGTCTAGATGGAATTTGTATTTGTGGTCCTGGCGACTGGATCGTTTTTGGAACACCGTTATTTTTGTCTTACTGAGATTTACTGTCAGGGCCCAGGTCTGTCAAAATCTGTGCAGAAGATCTAGGTGCTGCTGTAGGCCCTCCCTGGTTGGGGACAGAAGCACCAGATCATCAGCAAACAGTAGACATTTGACTTCAGATTTTAGTAGGTTGAGGCCGGGTGCTGCAGACTGTTCTAGCGCCCTCGCCAATTCGTCAATATATATGTTGAATAGGGTGGGGCTTAAGCTGCATCCCTGTCTCACCCCACAGACCTGTGGAAAGAAATGTGTGTGTTTTCGGCCAATTTTAACCGCACACTTGTTTGTGTACACAGATTTTATAATGCCGTATGTTTTTCTCCCAACACCACTTTCCATCAATTTGTAAAGCAGACCCTCATGCCAAATTGAGTCAAAGGCTTTTTGGAAATCAACAAAGTATTAGAAGACTTTGCCTTTGTTTTGGATTGTTTGTTTGTCAATTAGGGTGTGCAGGGTGAATCCGTGGTCTGTCGTACGGTAATTTGGTAAAAAGCCTATTTGACATTTGCTCAGTACATTGTTTTCACTGAGGAAATGTACGAGTCTGCTGTGAATGATAATGCAGAGGATTTTCCCAAGGTTGCTGTTGATGTATATCCCCCAGTAGTTGTTGGGGTCAAATTTGTCTCCACTTTTGTGGATTGTGGTGATCGGTCCTTGGTTCCAAATATTGGGGAAGATGCCAGAGCTGAGGATGATGTTGAAGAGTTTAAGTATAGCCAATTTGAATATGTTGTCTGTATATTTTCTTATTTAATTGAGGAAACCATCAACACCATAGGCCTTTTTGGATTGGAGGGTTTGTATTTTGTCCTGTAGTTCATTCAATGTAATTGTAGAATCGGGTGGGTTCTAGTAGTCTTTAGTAGTTGAGATTTGTAATTGATCATGTATATGTTTTTGCTGTTTGTTCTTTGTTATAGGGCCACATCTCCGTTTGGATAGATAACTCTTTGTGTTGTTGTTTATTTAGTGTTTTCCAATTTTCCCAGAAGTGTTTAGAGTCTATGGATTCTTCAATTACATTGAGCTGATTTCTGACGTGCTGTTCCTTCTTTTCCTGTAGTGTATTTCTGTAATGTTTTAGTAATTCACCATAGTGAAGGCATAGACTCAGGTTTTCTGGGTCTCTATGTTTTTGGTTGGATAGGTTTCTCAATATCTTTCTTAGGTTTTTGCATTCTTCATCAAACCATTTGTCATTGTTGTTAACTACTTAGGGAGTGGTGGGGCGCAAGGCGCCAAATTCAAAATCCAAAAGTTGAATTATTAAACATTCATCAATATACAAGTGTTGCATAGTCATCAAAATCTCTGCTTCTTGGCAATATCACAGCGTTGTCAGATTTCAAAAAGGCTTCACGGCGAAAGCAAAACATTTGTTTGTTTGAGGGTAGCACCTCCAAAATTTACCATTAGCATAAATTCATAAACCATCGCGGTTCACACAAAACACATTTCACAGCGAAAACAAATCCCTTACTTTTTGAAGAACCTCTGCTGAGGGCTTTCCAAGTGTCCAACGAAGACATCCAATGGTTCTTTTGTTAGAAAAAGTCATTTATTATATCCATAAATCTCCGTTTGGTTGGCGCATTATGTTCATAAAATACAGCGTCCACTCGCCCATTGAAACGTGAAGAGAACGCGTTCAACCTATACCTATACACTTGTCCAAGAACAATCAAACATCATTAATAATGTATCCTTAGGAACACTTTTATGTATATTTACTATAATATTTCAACCGGATTATAAACTGGACGATAGGAAAGGAAAAAAACCACAGTGCGCGCAAGCCTGTGAACGCGCATCATCTTCTGTTTACATCCGATGACCAGTTCGAAATTCTTCTTCTATTACCATCCAGAGCAACTAAACATCATCAAACACTGTCTAGAGACTGTTGACATCCAGTGGAAGCAATAGGTACTGCAATCTTACTCCTATATATGTCTGTTTTCAATAGGGAGGGGTTCAAAATGAGGCAATGTGTCAAAAACACTTTTTCCAGGACAGAAATTCCTCGGGTTTTTGCCTGTTATATCCGTTCTGTTATACTCACAGACAATATTTTAACACTCTGAGAAACCTCAGAGTGTTTCCTATCCAATAGTACTAATTATGTGCATATCCTATTTTTGGGCCTCAGTGGGAGGCATTTTACTTTGGGCACGCCAGACTCTTCAAAACCGTCACCTCGGGAGCCGCTCCCTAAGAAGTACATTTTCTTCGGTTTTCTGAACTTTTTTGATTTAATAGGGAAGCTGAGAGGTCAAATATACTGTTTAGATTTTCTACTGCCAAGTTTACACCTTCACTACTACAGTGGGATGTTTTGTCCAGGAAGATGTTTAAAAGGGATTGAATTTGTTGTTGTCTAATAGTTTTTTGGTAGGTTTCCACACTACATTCCTTCCATCTATAGAATTTCTTAATATTATTCAGTTCCTTTGGCTTTGATGCCTCATGATTGAATATTGCTCTGTTCAGGTAGACTGTGATTTTGCTGTGATCTGATAGGAGTGTCAGTGGGCTGACTGTGAACGCTCTGAGAGACTCTGGGTTGAGGTCAGTGATAAAGTAGTCTACAGTACTACTGCCAAGAGATGAGCTATAGGTGTACCTACCATAGGAGTCGCCTCGAAGCCTACCATTGACTATGTACATACCCAGCGTGCGACAGAGCTGCAGGAGTTTTTGTTGGTTATGTTGTCGTAGTTGTGCCTAGGGGGTCTCTCTCTCTCCCTCCCTCCTCTCTGTCTCTCTCTGTCTCCCTCTCTCTCTCTCTCTCTCTCTCTCTCTCTCTCTCTCTCTCTCTACAACAGTCAATGACTTTTCATTGACTCTCATTTATTTTCGTTCAGGTGTACAACACCTGTACAGAGGGTCAGGGCCAAGGGTTTTAGAACGGAGGAGAAAGGAGGGTTGAACCCTTGTTACTCTGCTGTATTGATGATGAGTCATTTCTTTTGATGTTCTTTGTGTGGATCTGACACTGGCTATAAAGGTCAAATGGGAAGAGAGAAAGAGAAAGTCAATGAAGTAATGACGGACTCTTAAGAGACAGTCAATGAAGTCAGTGGTGGATGTGACGACTGGATCTGATAGAGAGAAAGAGAGAGAGAGACAGAGCAAGCGAGAGCGAGAGAACGGGAGAAGTAGAGAACAAAATAATGTGTGCGAGTGTGCGTGTCCGTGTGTGTGTGTGTGTGTGTGTGTGTGTGAGTGCGTGTGTACGTGCATGGATTCCTGTTTGAATATCACTGTGTGTGTGTGTGTGTGTGTGTGAGTTCGTTTTCCCTCACTGTTTTATCCTCGGTGCTAAGGTGCACCTCTTGACTTGGTGTAGGCAAATGTATGCAGCGACTGTCCCATTTCCAACCGTTGTTTCTAAGGTCGTCCCCGGAGACTAAATTAGAGAGAGTGAGAGAGAGAGAGAGAGAGAGAGAGAGAGAGAGTGAGAAACATGGACGGAGAGAGAGAGTCTGGTAATAGAGTCGGTCTGAAAAGAGGGTCACTGTATTCCTAAATAAGATAGGGGGCCTCGTTGCCACTGACAGGGGGAGAGAAGGGGGAGATAGGGGAGAGGGAGAGGGGGGAGGAGGGAGGAGAGATAACGATGTGGTAGGATAGAGATAGGAAAAGAGGATGGGTGGGGAAAAAATAAAAGATGGGGACTGTGGAGATAGAGGAGATGAGGGTAAAGAGATGCTGAAGGAAACGGAGGAAGAGCAGACCAGACAAAGAAAAAGATAGTGTGAGACAGTGTCGTATCCTTTGATGTTCTTTGTGTGGATCTGACACTGGCTATAATGGTAGAATGGGAAGAGAGAAAGAAAGTCAATGAAGTAATGACGGACTCTTAAAAGACAGTCAATGAAGTCAATGGTGGATGTGATGACTGTATCTGAGAGAGAGGGAGAGAGAGAGAGAGAGAGAGAGAGTGGGAGAACTAGAGAACAAAAGAAAACATTGCATAAGGCAGCCCATTCTGTGATGTACTCCTGTTAATTTTAACAACAGTCCAAATTCAAGAGGCACTCTCCCACCCTCCTACATCTAGGTCTAGACCACTGATCACTGTGAGCTGAAGAGAATGGTAAACATTCCTCTGAATCTCAGATAGATATTCTTTCTTTACTCCTTAACGTTTAGTCAAAAGAGTGGAATGATGCCGTTTGATGCCACCAACTCCTGTAGATTGTCAGTTATGATCCATTCAAATCAAATCACACTTTATTTGACACAAGCGCCGAATACAACAAGTGTAGACCTAACCGTGAAATGCTTACTTTACAAGCCCTTAACCAACAGCGCAGTTATTGTTGACTCTTTAGGGTCAGCTTTTATATCCTGTGACGTATGTTGTCTTCATGTTCCCTTTAGTATCAGATCATTTAAGGTGATCTCATTAAACCACCCTCCCCCCTCCCACCCAATCCTCCCACCCCGTTCACCCCACTCTCTAGTGGCTAACCAGGGAATCAGGGAAGTTCAGGAGGATGCAACGTTACAGAAATGTCAGATAGAAATGTTTAACGTAGATCAGAAATGATTGTCTGACAGATATAATAGGGAATCGATTGTGTCAGTTCTCTTTCTATCAGCAACGTTCAGAGCATTTCACGTCCTGTGTATATGTGTCTGGCCATGCTAGACGAAGAGGAAGGTGTCTGGTGGGCCAGAAGTCCCTGGAAGAGGAGGGTAGTTAAGTTAAGCAGGACCTTGATAAGCAAGCAGGGTTTGAGTTTAAAAGGACATTTCACTCAAAAACTAGGATTTGGTCTTTTTTACATTAGTCCACTGTTGATACAGTCCCAAATGTTTTGCATGTCAGCAGTCAAGATGTTGGACTTTTTAGAAAAGTGTCACCAGCCACATCATCATGATGATACGTTTGCATCTTAGGATGGTGTGGATGGTGACACTTTGCTTCGTAAAAGTCCAATATCTTGATAACTTGATTTCTGACATGCGAAACATGTTGGGACTGTATCAACAGTGGACTAATGTAAAAAATACTAAAAGATAGTTTTTGATTGAAATGCCCCTTTAATGAACTGTGTTGATTACCAGCTGATGAGGCTGTAACAGACTCAGTCTCTGATCCCCTGTGACTGGGGCTGATGCTACGTGACCAAACACATACTGAGAGGAGAGACGGAGCAAGAGAGAACGGGTGAGAGAGAGGGAGAACGAGGGATGGATGGAAGGAGAGAGAGAAGAAAAAGGGAGCGATTAAAAGATATGGAAGGAAAGGAAGAGAGGGAAACGACAAGAAATAGGACAGGAAAGAAAGAGAGGAAAAACTATTTTTTTCGAGATTGAGTGAGAGAGTGGGAGAGGGGAGTGGGAGAAAGAGCGGGAGAGAAACAGAGGGAGGGAGTGTGTGTATGCAGGCTGAATATGGATGGTCTCATTTGGGATAGAAAGCCCAGGACTGTGAATTAGGCCAGTGTCCATTAATAATGAATATTCTTAATAGCGCAGCGTCCACAAACCACAAACCAGGTCCCCATGACACAGCCTGCAATATCAGGCTCTGCAGCACTATAGAGAGGGGTGGTGGAGTAGAATACACACACACACACACACACACACACACACACACACACACACACACACACACACACACACACACACACACACACACACACACACACACACACACACTGAAACACACAGACAGGCACACACACACAAACACTCAAATACAAAGATGGATGGGTGACACATTCACACGTATAAACCTTTACTGTTAAACATACACCAAATCCCTAACACTGACTCACACACATCCATCTATATGTATCAGTCAGTCTGACAAACCTCAACAACCAGCCCTGCCACCCACCCAGCCATGTACGTCTCAGCCCCAGCCCTGAAAAATGACACAAACATACCCTGGGAAATCACACACAATGCCTCATGATTACTAATCAGAGAACTAAAAAAAACAGCTGCTCGCACAGCCAGAACCTTTCTATACAGTCACACAGAGGAGAGAGAGAACAAGATGGAGAGTCACACACACACACAGAGAGAGAGAGAGAGAGAGAGAGAGATACACACACCGACAGACACAGATCCTTAACAGGCCCCAAACCCCAGGGATCCATGCAGAGAGAAGCTGACCAAAACAACTGAAATCAGCTAAAGGACACGCACAGTGCTGCCTCCCTCCACCCCTCCACGCATCCCTCCCTCATTATATATCTTTCTCTCTCCCAGCGTGCACCTGAACTTCTCAACGTGGCTCAACTGCAATATGGGTCTTTCAGAACAGCCCAATTCCAGTGCCTCACCCATCAGACACACACACACATGCACGCACACACACATGCACGCACACAGACGCACACGCACGCACACACACACACACACACACACACACACACACACACACACACACACACACACACACACACACACACACACACACACACACACACACACACACACACACACACACACACAGTCCTACACCACTCAGTCTATTACCTGTGCACTGCCAGGTGAGAAAGACTCCATTACCCATCACCTTCCCTGGAGCCTGGCCAGAGGGACTGGGGCAGCATTTCAAATGACTCCTACTCTCCAAATAGTGCACCACTGTTGACCAGGGTGGTGTCAACAGTAGGGTGTCATCTCTGGTCAAGAGTACTGCACTGCAGTACAAAGTGAGCAGGCAAACATAGTCAAAACATCAGCACCATATGGGGAATAGGCTGTCAGAAGTATTCAACTATACAGTGAATATGGTGTCAGAAGTATTCAACTGTACAGTAAATATGATGTTCGAAGTATTAAACTACGCAGCTGTCCCCAGTCCACCTGGCCGTGCTGCTGCTCCAGTTTCAACTGTTCTGCCTGCGGCTATGGAACCCTGACCTCTTCACCAGACATGCTACCTGTCCCAGACCTGCTGTTTTCAACTCTCTAGAGACAGCAGGAGCGGTAGAGATACTCTGAATGATCGGCTATGAAAATCCAACTGACATTTACTCCTGAGGTGCTGACCTGTTGCACCCTCGACAACCACTGTGTTTATTATTATTTGACCCTGCTGGTCATCTATGAACATTTTAAAATCTTGGCCATGTTCTGTTATAATCTCCACCCGGCACAGCCAGAAGAGGACTGGCCACCCCTCATAGCCTGAGTCCTCTCTAGGTTTCTTCCTAGGTTCTGGCCTTCTAGGGAGTTTTTCCTAGCCACGTGCTTCTACACCTGCATTGCTTGCTGTATGGGGTTTTAGGCTGTGTTTCTGTACAGCACTCTGTGACATCAGCTGATGTAAGAAGGGCTATATGAATACATTTGATTTGATATGATTTGAACGGCGTGTCAGAAGTATTTTACTATACAGGGAATAGGGTGTCAGAAGTATTCAACTATATAGTGAATAGGATGTCAGAAGTATTCAACTATATAGTGAATAGGGTGTCAGAAGTATTAAACTGTACAGTGCAAAGGGTGTCAGATGTATTCAACTATACAGTGAGTAGGGTGTCAGAAGTATTGAACTATACAGGGAATAGGGTGTTGTAGGTATTCAACCATACAGTGAATACGGTGTCAGAAGTTTTAAACTATACAGTGAACATGGTGTCAGAAGTATTAAACTATACAGTGAATATGGTGTCAGAAGTATTGAACTATACAGTGAATATGGTGTCAGAAGCATTAAACTACACAGTACATAGGGTGTCAAAAGTAGTCAACTATACAGTGAATAGCGTGCCAGAAGTATTAAAGTATACAGTGAATATGGTGTTAGAAATATTCAACTATACAGTGAACAAGCTGTCAGAAGAATTCAACTATACAGTGAATAGGGTGTCAGAAGTATTAAACTATACAGCTAATATGGATTAAGGAGTATTAAATTATACTGTGAATATGGTGTCAGAAGTATTAAACTATACAGTGAATAGGGTGTCAGAAGTATTTAACTATACATGGAATAGGGTGTCAGAAGTATTAAACTATATAGTGAATATGGTGTCAGAAGTATTAAACTACACAGTGAATAGGATGTCAGAATTATTAAACTATACCTGGAATATGGTGTCAGACGTATTAAACTATACAGTGAATAGGGTGTCTGAAGTATTAAACTATACAGTGAATAGGGTGTCAGAAGTATTCAACTATACAGTGAATATGGTGTCAGAAGTATTCAACTTTACAATGAATAGGGTATCATAAGTATTAAACTGTACAGTGAATAGCATGTCAGAATGTTTTAACTATACAGTGAATATGGTATCAGAAGAACTAAACTACACAGTGAATAGGTTGTTAGAAGAATTAAACTATACATGGAATATGGTGTCAGAAGTATTAAACTACACAGTGAGTAGGGTGTTAGAAAAATTAAACTATACATGGAATATGGTGTCAGGAGTATTAAACTATACAGTGAATAGCGTGTCAGAAGTATTAAATTATACAGGGAAAAGGGTGTCTGAAGTATTAAACTATACAGGGAACATGGTGTCAGAAATATTCAACTATACAGTGAATAGGGTGTCAGAAGTATTCAATTATACAGGGAATAGGGTGTCAGAAGTATTCAATTATACAGGGAATAGGGTGTCAGAAGTATTCAATTATACAGGGAATAGGGTGTCAGAAGTATTCAGTTATACAGGGAAAAGGGTGTCTGAAGTATTAAACTATACAGGGAACATGGTGTCAGAAATATTCAACTATACAGTGAATAGGGTGTCAGAAGTATTCAACTATACAGGGAATAGTGTGTCAGAAGTATTCAGCTGTACATTGTATAGGGTGTCAGAAGTATTCAATTATACAGGGAATAGGGTGTCAGAAGTATTAAACTATACAATGAATAGGGTGTCATAAGTATTCAGCTATACATTGTATAGGGTGTCAGAAGTATTCAATTATACAGGGAATAGGGTGTCAGAAGTATTCAATTATACAGGGAATAGGGTGTCAGAAGTATTCAGTTATACAGGGAAAAGGGTGTCTGAAGTATTAAACTATACAGGGAACATGGTGTCAGAAATATTCAACTATACAGTGAATAGGGTGTCAGAAGTATTCAATTATACAGGGAATAGTGTGTCATAAGTATTCAGCTATACATTGTATAGGGTGTCAGAAGTATTCAATTATACAGTGAATAGGGTTTTAGAAGTATTCTACTATACAGTGAATAGGGTGTTAGAAGTATTCTACTATACAGTGAATAGGGTGTTAGAAGTATTAAACTATACAGTGAATAGGGTGTCAGAAGTATTCTACTATACAGTGAATAGGGTGTTAGAAGTATTCTACTATACAGTGAATAGGGTGTCATAAGTATTCTACTATACAGTGAATAGGGTGTTAGAAGTATTCTACTATACAGTGAATAGGGTGTCATAAGTATTCTACTATACAGTGAATAGGGTGTTAGAAGTATTCTACTATACAGTGAATAGGGCGTCAGAAGTATTCTACTATACAGTGAATAGGGTGTTAGAAGTATTCTACTATACAGTGAATAGGGTGTCATAAGTATTCTACTATACAGTGAATAGGGTGTTAGAAGTATTCTACTATACAGTGAATAGGGTGTCAGAAGTATTCTACTATACAGTGAATAGGGTGTTAGAAGTATTCTACTATACAGTGAATAGGGTGTCATAAGTATTCTACTATACAGTGAATAGGGTGTCAGTAGTTTTCAACTATACAGTGAATAAGGGACCATTTTGGTTTTAGACAGGAACTTGGAAAGAATGGAAGAGGTACTGTTTACAACTGGTATTTTATCATGGTATTCCATTGAAGCAAGGCTCCATTATGTGTGCTCACAATCAATGCACAGCAAAGCCCTTTAGAAGGCCTGTGTGTTCTAAATATGTCCTGAGCCCTGTGATGTGACTGCCAAGGCTCTTACTGTGGGCGGGAAAGAGAAAAAGGACTGTCTGTGTGGTGTGTGTGTGTGTGTGTGTGTGTGTGTGTGTGTGTGTGTGTGTGTGTGTGTGTGTGTGTGTGTGTGTGTGTGTGTGTGTGTGTGTGTGTGTGTGTGTGTGGCGTGCGCGTGTGCGGGTGGGTGGTTGAGTGAGTGAGTGAGTGTGTGTGTGTGTGTGTGTGTGTTTGTTTGTGCGTGACAGAGAGAGGTTGACAGTGGCAGGGATAATGTATAAGTCAGATCAGACTTATACCGTGGTAATTGGGCCCTCTTTTCGAGGTGGCTGGCGCTTGCGTTCATTTGTGTGTGTCCTTCATCTGCATGTGTCACCCTGATACTGTATGTCACACCAGACACACCCCTATACATACGGCATGAGAAAAGCAGCGCACATGATCCGAAGATGAATCCTTCCACTGCAAGTGTGTCTGTGTCTGTGCGTGTGTGTCTGTGTGTGTATGCCTGTGTGTGTGTGTCTGTCTGTGTGTGTGTCTGTGTGTGTGTCTGTGTGTGTATGTCTGTGTGTGTCTGTGTGTGTGTCTGTGTGTGTGCGTGCGTGTGCGTGCGTGTGTGTGTATGCTCTCGTGTGTGTAAGGGAGCTGTTCAATAGTTAATGAGACAAATCCATAGCATGCATTTTTGATGATGACATGTGTCCCATATGGAGGGGTCAACTGCACCCCCTCCCTGTCTCACACATCATCCCCTTCCCATCCCCCTCACACACCCCCCTCCCTCAGAGAGTCTGGTGTCCCGCTCAGTCAGACTGTCCGGTAAAAAGAGCTTTCTCCCTGCCGGTGACACACAACACGCTCCTCCTTGTCTGTCTGTGTGTATGTGGGCATCTCGATTATAACACTTCATCAGTCACTGTTTAAATATCTACTAGTCTTTATCAGCCTCCATCTTATTTGTGCACCCATCATGTTATTTCCCTCCATTAACTTCATATTAGTGTTCTGTCTAAGTGTGTGTCTGTCCTCTATTCCTTGTTTGCATGACAGTCAGTCTTTCTCTGACTAGTTGTCTCTCTCTCTCTCTTCATGTATGTGGGTATATCTCTAGCTTCTTTCTCCCTGTGTCCCAGCCTGACAGCTTTCCTGTCATCCCTCTTGTCCCTCTCTCTGTATGGCCTCTGTCTCTGTCTCTCTGTTTCTCTATCGTTCTGTCTCTCTGTCTCTCTGTCTCTATCTAGTGGTTCCCAACCAGTGATACTAGGACTCCTGGGGGTACTTGGTCTATCCAAAAGGGGGGTACTTGAGAAGACTCATCAGACCATAGTCCTACTGGTAAAATGCACATGAGGGGGTACTTCAGGGGTATTCCGGGTAGAGCAAAAACAAAAAAAGTTTGGGAACCACTGATATACAGTATGCATACTGTCTATATACTAAGGGTACAAAACATTAGGAAGACCTGATCCTTCCATGACATAGACTGACCAGGTGAATCTAGGTGAAAGCTATGATCCCGTATTGATGTCACCTGTTAAATCCACATCAATCAGTATAGAGCAGTGGTTCCCAAACTGGTTCCCACCTTCAAACATTCAACCTCCAACTGTGTACCCCCTCAAGCACCAGGGTCAGCGTACTCTCAAATGTTGTTTTTTGCCATCATTGTAAGCCTGCCACACACACACTATACAATAAATGCAATAAACAGAAGAATGAGTGTGAGTTTCTGTCACAACCCGGCTCATGGGAAGTGACAAAGAGCTCTTATAGGACCAGGGCACAATAATATAATAATAATCAATAATTCTGCTCATTATTTAGCCATCTTACATATAAAACCTTATTTGTTCATCGAAAATTGTGAATAACTCACCACAGGTTAATAAGAAGGGTGTGCTTGAAAGGATGCACATAACTCTGCAATGTTGGGTTGAATTGGAGAGAGTCTCAGTCTTAAATCATTTCCATACACAGTCTGTGCCTGTATTTAGTTTTCATGCTAGTGAGGGCGGAGAATCTACTCTCACATAGGTACGTGGTTGCAAAGGGCATCAGTGTCTTAACAGCGCAATTTGCCAAGGCAGCACACTCTGAGCACAGCCCAATCCAGAAATCTGACAGTAGCTTCTGATTAAATACAATTTTCACAGAACCGCTTGTTGCAATTTCGATGAGGCTCTCTAGTTCAGATATCGGTAAGTGGACTGGAGGCAGGGCATGAAAGGGATAACGAATCCAGTTGTTTGTGTCATCCGTTTCGAGAAAGTACCTGCGTAATTGTGCACCCAACTCACTCAGGTGCTTCGCTATATCACATTTGACATTGTCTGTAAGCTTGAGTTCATTTGCACACAAAAAATCATACAATGACGGAAAGACCTGTGTGTTGTCCTTGTTAATGCAGACAGAGAAGAGCTCCAAGATCTTAATCATAGCCTCAATTTTGTCCTGCACATTGAATATAGTTGCGGAGAGTCCCTGTAATCCTAGATTCAGATCATTCAGGCGAGAAAAAACATCACCCAGATAGGCCAGTCGTGTGAGAAACTCGTCATCATGCAAGCGGTCAGACAAGGTCAGTAAAGAAAACCTAAAGCTTGTCTCACTGGTTTCCAGTGGTTTGCAGAAGAGGATGTCTTCCTTAATTGACCCCCCCATAAACGTAACAGACATATAGCAGGAGCTGTGCCACGTCTGTTGACTCATCCAGCTGTAACGCATAGAATTCACTGGCTTGTATGCGAAGCAGTAATTGTTTCAAAACATGCGTTGTGAAACAGTGTTGTTTGATTAAGTCATTGTCTGTAAAGTTTTTTCAGCCTTTTCCCCCAGCATTGTCCCAGCCATATCCACGGCAGCAGGAAGAAATAAGTCCTCCACAATAGTATGGAGCTCGCCTGTCCTAGCCACTCGGTAGCTCACCATATAAGACACTTCTAGCCCCTTCTTATTAATGGTATCTGTTGCTTTTATACATGTGTTACTACTCGAAAGTCTTCTTAATTCTCGCTCAAAAAACTCACGTGGTTTATTCTTCAAATTGGCATGTTTTGTTTATAAATGTCTGCGCAAGAGTGAAGGTTTCATCGAGTTGTGAGATAGTAATTTTGCACATAATACACACTGGGGCTGAGGAAAGGCACTTCTCCCAATATAAGTGAACACCAAATCAATGTAGTTTTCATCATCATTTGTGCCTCTTCGATGGTCCAACGTCCCTGTCTGTTGTTCGGTTCTTTCCCAGGTAAGGGGGCAGTAGCTCTTCGGCTGCATCAGATTCACAACTGTCAGTGTCCATGCTAGCGGGGCTAACAACAAATGTAGAATTACTGATGCTAGCATTGGATGTGCTTGTTGAAGCAGAACAACTTGTGTCGTCAACAGGTGCAGGTGCAGTACTGCTGGTAGTAGCAGTACTACCAGTAGAGCTGGTACGTGTCTCTATGGATGGGGGCCTTACTTTTTTACCATTTATCAATTTTCGAGCGAACAGAATGAGCAGCAGCTACGTTTGGCTACATACGGACCGTTAGTGGAATATCCGTGATAGAGTAACGGTTAATGTGATTGGATGTTAATTATTTGACTAGGCTACCTGTATTTGACATTGTGTTGTTATTTCGCTGAACAATAGATGGTTTAATTTTTATTTTTGGCAGTGAAACGAGGCTACTCAGGCGAGAAAAAAACCTCACCCAAATGTATAGTCTCGTTTTTTAAATATGGGAATCATATTTTTATTTGGCGTACCCCCGACGGCATTGCACGTGCCCCTGGGTACTAACCAATTGTGCTCTTTTGTGTGTTTTTTCGCATTGTTTGTAGCTTATTTTGTACATAATTTTGACGCTACCATCTCATATGACCGAAAAGAGCTTCTGGATATCAGAACAGCGATTACTCAACTCGAACTGGACAAAGATTTTTTCTTTAATGAGTCTGACGCAAAGGATATATTGTTGCTCCCAGACAAGGCCCAAATCCCTGTCATTCGCATTAAAAAAATAAAGAACTACAGGGGGCGCAGATCAGGGTGCCTTGTGAGAATTCGTAGGCGAGTGGGTAACCGCCTCAACCATCCATTCTATTGGCCAACGTGCAATCACTGGAGAATAAACTGGATGAGCTCCGTTCGAGACTATCCTACCAACGGGACTTTAAAAACTGTAATATCTTATGTTTCACTGAGTGGTGGCTGAATGACGACACGGATAATATACAGTTGGCTGGGTTATCTGTGCATCGGCAGGAGAGAACATCTACGTCCAGTAAGACGATGAATAGGTGTATGTTTCTATTTGTCAATAACAGCTGTACGCAATGTCTTATACTAAGGTAGTCTGGAGGTATTGCTCGCCTGAGGTAGAGTACCTCATGATAAGCAGTAGACCACAATATCTACCAAGAGTGTTTTCATCTATATTTTTCGTAGCCGTCTATTTACCACCACAAACCAGCGCTGGCACTAAGACTGCACTCACCGAGCTGTATAAGGCCATAAGCAAATAAGAAAATGCTCATCAAGAAGCGGCACTCCTAGTGGTCGGGGACTTTAATGCAGGCAAACTTAAATCCGTTTTACCTCATTTCTACCAGCATGTCACATGTGCAACCAGAGGGAAAAAAACTCTAGACCACCTTTACTCCACACACAGAGATGCATACAAAGCTCTCCCTCGCCCTCCATTTGGCAAATCTGACCATAATTCTATTCTCCTGATTCCTGCTTACAAGCAAAAACTAAAGCAGGAAGTACCAGTGACTCGATCAATACGGAAGTGGTCAGATGACGCGGATGCTACGCTACAGGACTGTTTTGCTAGCACAGCCTGGAAAATGTTCCGTGATTCATCCAATGGCATTGAGGAGTATACCCCCTCAGTCACCGGCTTCACCAATAAGTGCATCGATGACGTCGTCCACACAGTGACCGTACAAACATATCCCAACCAAAAACCATGGACTACAGGCAACATCGGTACCGAACTAATGGCTAGAGCTTCCACTTTCAAGGAGCAGGACACTAATCCGGATGCTTATAAGAAATCCTATACCCTCAGATGAACCATCAAACAGGCAAAGCGTCAGTACAGGACTAAGATTGAATCCTACTATACCGGCTCTAACGCTCCTCGGATGCGGACTACAAAGGGAAACCCAGCTGCGAGCTGCCCAGTGACGCAAGCCTACCAGATGGGCTAAATACTTTTTATTCTCATTTCGGAGGCAAGCAATACTGAAGCATGCATGAGAGCATCAGCTGTTCCAGACGACTGTGTGATCATGCTCTCCGTAGTCGATGTGAGCAAAACCTTTAAACAGGTCAACATTCACAAGGACAAAGGGCCAAACGGTTTAGAAGAAGAATTTCAAAGTGGTCATTGGATGTAAACAGAAGAGGATGCGCGTTCACGGGCTCGCGCGCACTGTGGTTTTTTTCCTTTCCTATCGCCCAGTTTATAATCCGGTTGAAATATTATAGTAAATATACATAAAAGTGTTCCTAAGGATACATTCTCAATGATGTTTGATTGTTCTTGGACAAGTGTATAGGTATAGGTTGAACGCGTTCTCTTCACGGTTCAATGGGCGAGTGGACGCTGTATTTTATGAACATAATGCGCCAACCAAACAGAGATTTATGGATATAATAAATGACTTTTTCTAACAAAAGAACCATTGGATGTCTTCGTTGGACACTTGGGAAGCCCTCAGCAGAAGTTCTTCAAAAGGTAAGGGATTTGTTTTTACTGTGAAATGTGTTTTGTGTGAACCGCGATGGTTTATTAATTTATTTTAATTGGGGGTGCTACCCTCAAACAATCAAATGTAGTGCTTTCGCCGTAAAGCCTTTTTGAAATCTGACAACGCTAGCGCCCCACCACTCCCTAAGCTGATCATGGCTCACATCAACCCTAGATCCACTTCAATTCGCATACCGCCCCAACAGATCCACAGATTACGCAATCTCAATCGCACTCCACACTGCCTTTTCCCACCTGGACAAAAGGAACACCTATGTGAGAATACTGTTCATCGACTACAACTCAGCGTTCAACACCATGGTGTCCACAAAGCTCAACACTAAGCTATGGACCCTGGGACTAAACACCTCCCTCTGCAACTAGATCCTGGACTTCCTGACGGGCCACCCCAGGTGGTAAGGGTAGGCAACAACACATCTGTCACGCTGATCCTCAACTACGGGGGGCCCCTCAGGGGTGCGTGCTTAGTCCCCTCCTGTACTCCCTGTTCACCCACGACTGCGTGGCCAAGCACGACTCCAACACCATCTTTAAGTTTGCTGATGACACAACGGTGGTAGGCCTGATCACCGACAATAATGAGACTATAGGGAGGAGGTCAGAGACCTGGCAGTGTGGTGGCAGGACAACAACCTCTCCCTAAAAGTGATCAAGACAAAGGAGATGATCGTGGGCTACAGGAAAAGGTGGGCCAAACACACTTCCTTTCACATCGACGGGGCTGTAGTGGAGCGGGTCGAGAGTTTCAAGTTCCTTGGTGTCCTCATCAACAACAAACTATCATGGTCCAAACACACCAAGAAAGTTGAGAAGAGGTGCACGACAATGTCTTTTCCACCTCAGGAGCCTAAAAAAACTTGGCATGGGTCCCCAGATCCTCAAAAAGTTTTACAGCTGCACCATTGAGGGCATCCTGACTGGTTGTATCACCGCCTGGTTTGGAAACTGCTCAGCATCCGACCATAAGGCGCTACAGAGGGTAGTGCGTACGGTCCAGTATGTCACTGGGGCCAAGCTTCCTGCCATCAAGGAGCTACAGTATATGCTAGGTGGTGTCAGAGGAAGGCACCAAAAATGGTCAAAACACTCAAGTCATAGACTGTTCTCTCTGCTATCGCACAGCAAGCAGTACCGGAGCGCCAAGTCTAGGTCCTTTAGTTTATTTTTGTAAATATTTTCTTAACTCTATTTTCTTAAAACTGCATTGTTGGTTAAGGGCTTGTAAGTAAGCATTTCAATGTAAGGTCTACACTTTTTGTATTCGGTGCATGTGACAAATACAATTTGATTTGATTTGAAGGGGAGGAGACAGGTTAAAGAAGGATTCTTAAGCCTTGAGACAATTGAGACATGGATTGTGTATGTGTGACATTCAGAGGGTGAATGGGAAAGACAAGATATTTAAGTGCCTTTGAACATGGTATGGTAGTAGGTGTCGGGCGCATTGGTTTGAGTGTGTCAAGAACTGCAATGCTGCTGTGTTTTTCACGCCTAACAGTTTCCTGTGTGTATCAAGAATGGTCCACCACCCAAAGACATCCAGCCAACTTGACTGTGGGCAGAATTGGAGTCAACATGGACCAGCATCCCAGTGGAACGCTTTCAACACCTTTGTACACTTAGTGTGTTGTACACTCAGTGTATTTGTTCACACGGCATCCTCACAGACACACACTCTCTGTGTGTCTTTGTGTGCAAACTCACAATAGTGTGGCTTGCCAAAACATTGGGGGAATGGATGTGAGTGAGCAAGAGAGTGAGAGAGAGAGAGAGAGAGAGAGAGAGAGAGAGAGAGAGAGAGAGAGAGAGAGAGAGAGAGAGAGAGAGCTATCGTTTCAGGGCTTGGTCTGGATTTCAGCTCTAGGCCTCTTTGTGTGGCTTCCAGTCAGACTCATGTATTGTACCCTAGTCCCAGTGCCAGCTGATGCCAGTCTCTGCCAGCCTGCCAATGCCAGTGTGTGTATACAGGCAAGAGCTCAACACCCCAGTTCCTCTTTGTCTTTCCTTTCTGTCTGCATGAATAGAAATACACACACAAACACACACACGTACAGACAGACGCAAACACACAGAGATGCAAAAAGGCCCACACACAACCACACACAAACACATATACTCTCCCAGGGCTTAGTATGCATAGAGGGCTAATTGTTAGCTCTCTGTCTGACACTTTTTTCCTTCTCTTTGAACGGAGATGTAGTGCAAACATAGAGGAGGTGTGTGTGTGTGTGTGTGTTTGTGTGACCCAGCCTGCAGCCCAGGACCACCATTTCAATCTGCCCACTTAAACGCCAAACCCCCTGAAAGAGAAGAGTGTTGACTCAATTGTTTGGGTCATAACAGTTTGAACACTACCTAGACACGCAATGATAGCTCTTCTCCTTTTTCTCCCGTCCTGTCTCCCTCTTGAAACTTAAATACCATTCTATTTACATCAAGCTCGTGAAATGCTGGCTTGGTGGCTCGTTCTTGGTTAATACGCTGGAGGGTTTGCTAAAAACAAATAACTTTCAATTGTCAAGGTGAAGGACTATGAAAATGTCTCTACCCTTGCGTTCCTTGGCAGTGCTAGGGCCAGCGGAGAATGAATATGAACTGGATGTCGCTGAGGGGTTGCATTTTATGGGGCCCATATTGGAGCAGAATCGCAATCAGGACGTTTTTGAATTGACTGCAGTCTGTCTGGTCTGTTGAAGATTTTGACTGTGAAAGTACAGTAACATTGTAACTTAGTAACTTAATAGCATATTAACATAGTAATATAGTAACATAGTAACATTGTAACTTAGTAGCATATTAACATAGTAACATAGTAACATTTTAACATTGTATCTTAGTAACTTAGTAACTTAGTAGCATAGTAACATAGTAACATAGTAACATTGTAACATTGTAACTTAGTAGCATATTAACATAGTAACATAGTAACATGTTAACATTGTATCTTAGTAACTTAGTAGCATATTAACATAGTAATATAGTAACATAGTAACATTGTAACTTAGTAGCATATTAACATAGTAACATAGTAACTTTTTAACATTGTAGCTTAGTAACTTAGTAACTTAGTAGCATATTAACATAGTAACATAGTAACATTTTAACATTGTATCTTAGTAACTTAGTAGCATATTAACATAGTAACATAGTAACATAGTAACATTGTAACATTGTAACTTAGTAGCATATTAACATAGTAACATAGTAACATGTTAACATTGTATCTTAGTAACTTAGTAGCATATTAACATAGTAACATAGCAAAATCTTAACATTGTATCTCTGTAACTTAGAAACTTAGTAGCATATTAACATAGTAACATAGTAACATAGCAACATAGTAACATAGTACCTCTGTAACATAGTAACAGTGCAGTTGTAACATAGTAACAGTGCAGTTGTAACATAGTAACAGTGGATGTAATTTCGATTAACCCAGAAATAAAATCTTGTGTAATTTGGCCGATATGCTCGATTAAGTCTCTGATCCGAAAGGATATGGCATCAAGCTCTAGATTAGAATCTTATGGCTATAGATAATGTGCAATGTTTTTGTGTACTGTAGTACCAAAGAGTACAGTATGAAGATGGGCAGAAACTGCTTCTCCAATAGAAATTCCAGATCACACTTCTATGCAATGTCATGGCGACGTTGAATAGCTAAGCTCATGCGCAGAAACACATCATCGGGTCTAACGGTTGTTTCGCGCTGAACTGTGCATGTGCAGGCCATCAAATCAAAGGCACTCCTTCCATATAAAGTTGTTTTTGACGAAAATGAAAACGTGTCAGTTTGTCACTTTCACAAGGTTGGAGTAATAACATGTTCAACTACTTAAGACATTGAACTGAATCTAGGTTGTGCCTTTACATTTCAAGAAAAGGAACAACCAAGGAAGAATATTTCACTTCTCTCATTGATTTCTCAAGCCCCAAACCCCGGCCTGATCCGCTTGGTCTGCTTCGCAAGCATTCCCAGAAGTCTCACGATGTTGGAACTTTGCTGTAGCATTTGTTATGTAATGTTATTGTCCCTTCATTCTAACATATGTTTTACACAAAGCAAATGTCTGTTTCAACAGATAGTAAACACCATCCAATATAACCCAGAGTAAAGCTACAACAGATAGTAAACACCATCCAATCTAACCCAGAGTCAAGCAGTTTGTGGTTGTTATTATTGAGGCCTCTTGAGTTGCTGACACAGAAACATCCAGTTATTATCAAAGTGTATGTTGTGTTCTTGCAGTAGTAGGTGGTCTGTCCTTCAATGGCTCCAGCCCATGTTGTTCCAGGGTATAACCTGTCCCTGACACACACACCGTATATAACCGTAACCCTGACATGCAGGTTAACATAATAACATTTATGGTAATGAGACTGTAATTTCCTGAGGCCCTAATTGGTGTGTTTGCAAACAGGCGTGTGTGTGCGTATGCGTATGCGTGTGCGTTCGTGTTTGTAGGCTTGGGTGGGGGGGTCGCTACTGACAGATGACGCCTCTGTCCTATCATTTTACAGATGAGAATGAAGGATGAGTGTGTTTGTCCGTTAAATTGCATCTATGTGTTTGTGCCTGCATTGTGTGAGTGTGCCTGCGTGTGTGACAAGCATGACAGATGTCTCTATCCAGCTGTTTCAGACACGAGAGAACAAGTGTGTGTGTGTTTGTGTGTGTGTGTGTGCGTCAGGGTCATATCTTCTCTCAGGCGTGTTGCAGTAGAGTTGGGGGATGTGATTCACACCCCTGGAATGTCTTCACTCCTTTACACCTTTTGGGAATTTACTCTTAAATGTTTCCTATTTTTCATCTCTTCTCCCTCTTCTCTCTCTCAGCCCTGAGGAGAAGGATAGCAAAAGGCTATGTGACACACCTGGTTTTTATCTGCAGAGAGAGAAATGGAGAGACCATAAATGGGGAGAGAAAGAAAGAGGACAGTCGTTGAGATGAATTTTAGAAGGGGGATTGTGTCACTGTATTCAGTACTGATTTCATTACAGTTATGTGTCCGCTGCCGATTTACCAGTGTAGCGTGCACTGTAAAACCAAGTGTTTAGGTTCTGAACACGTAACTAAACACTTTTCGGTAACACTTTTTAAACGCGTCAAGGCATTTAGAATTTCAATGATAGCGCGTTAGTGTTTAGATTGTAAACACCAAAACAAGTTTATTCGCTGTAACATATTTTAAACACATGAACCCGTTTATTCAGCACAAGGTATTAGGTTTTAAACACTAAACACTGTTTCAATCAAAAGTGAACCCTTTATGACCATATTTCATGAGGCCTTTAGTTAGTTATTTTCCTTCAGTTCCCAAAAGGCTGAATGTATCTCATCGGATAAAACATCAGAGTGAGGGAAACAGCGCCCCTCTGCCTCTGTATGTGTAGCCCATCTATCTGATGCTGTCTGATCAAAAAGAGTATGATATTGTTGCCGCCCGTAGCATTAAATGCAAGGGAAGCCAGCAAGCAATTGGCCTCCTTTGATATATTTCTTTATACAATAATAGCCAATCAGCATTGAGATCAACTGAGTGAGCTCAACCGTGAATGGTCCTGGCGCACCAGAAAAAAGTGTCAAGGGAAGCCAGTTTGGATTTGGCTTCACACCAATCACATCACATCGAAAGCCCAATGTCTTTGACAGAAACAAACTTTAATTGTTGCATCTCGTTGTGTTGTTGTCCTCCGGTGGCTAGCTAGATAGCTAAAATTGTACCTTTCCTAAATTACTTAATTCTCCATACTGGCCAATGACTATAACGGCGATTCTGATCCATCCACAATTCATAGCTTGTGTCTCTGGCTTGAGACGATGGAAGTTCAATATGTAGCTAGATCTAGTAGGCTAATGTTAGCTGTCTAATCATTGCCCATGAAAGGAAGTTAGGCTAGGGAGCAAGTCTTTTAGCCAGGTAGCCTAGGATAACAAAAACTAAAAGCATGTACTGTATGACAGAGTCATAGATGTTTAGGTAACATGAACGAGGAGGATGGTATTGGCGTTTCTCTACAAGTCGGCTGAGTTAACACGTTTTTCTACTTACGCAAACACACAGAAATCATTACCATGGACAGCCACATGATATTTAGCTTGCGTTGATTAGACAAAATTGTTTTTGGAATCTTTGATTTGTCGCTATATTAGACGAAGCATGGGTGACTTGATGATGTTAAAATGTTGATGTTGAAATGGTGCTGGAATAGTGGAGGCAGCTCATGCTTTCTTTGCTTTATGCGGTAACTCTCCGTGGTTCTAAATAAATAGTTGTTTAGTAGTCCAAAAATGTCAGAAACAACTTGATTGACCATCATGATGTAAGTCATGTAACTGTTTGTTACATGCAATATGCTTTGTGGATTCGCCAGACGGATGTTGCTCTCTGGTTTTGTGATGAAACAATGGTGTGGTTGAATTTATTCTGCCGCTGTGTCTTCTTATTGTCTCTGCCTTAGGCCTATATATCACGGTGGCAAGACATATGAACTAACAGATTATTGAGCAAACAATGCAATTATCACAACACATAGGTTGTGATATGCCTTTTTTCTGTCTTGGCTTCTCCAGTGATTTTACCCATGCGCCACTTCTGCTTATGAGCCACTTCAGACCTGCAAGTCACAATATGCTGGTTTGTGAAGTGATTAGTAATTCCTATCGGAATCCAGCCAGAGGGAGGATATCCAACAATTGTAATACTTTATCACCCACAACCTACACTCAGAATGACTGCTATAGTGAAGGACTAGATTACCTAAACTGTCTCAGTTGGGAGAGGACGGCACTTGCAATGCCAGGGTTGTGGGTTCGATTCCCACGGGGGACAAGTACCAACAAATATGAAAATCTATGCACTCACTACTGTAAGTTGCTCTGGATAAGAGTGACATTTCAGTGCTAAATGACTGAAATGTCAACTGCAGCAACCATCTCAATAACAGGTCCAATAAGTCCAACCCCTTAAAGATTGGATTAGTTTAGAAAAATGTAAGATATTTATCTTTCTATAGTATAAGATCAATCAATGTGCAAGAGAAAAGAATAACAAACCTATTTTTAAAAATCGAACTGCAACAAAGCATGTTGGGAAATATGGCAATAGGCCCCTCCCACTTGTTTTCCACTCAGAGAGTAAACGGAAATGAACTCAACACAGTCGAGCAACAACACCACCACACTGATCCGAAAAGAAAAGGCATAGAAAGACACATCAATTTCTAAAGACTAAATGCACTCCAACATGTTCCATGGTTTTACAGTGTGTGTGTGTGTGTGCCTGTATCCATGTCTGAGTGTGCTTTTGTGTGTGCAAGCAACCACAACCCCTTTGTTTGTATCTTGTATTACGTGTGTGAGTAGTATGGCTCAGTTAGGAGCATGGAGCATGCAACGTCAGGGTTGTGGGTTCGATTCCCAGGGCCACCCATACGTAAAATGTATGTACGCATGACTGTAAGTCGCTTTGGATAAAAGCATCTGCTAAATGGCATATTAGATGAAGCCGGGTGCTCAGTTAGTTTTTTAATGCGGTAGATAAAGGAGGCCCTGTAGCAGCCTGATCACGTTGTTAGAAACATACAAACACGGCCTAGCAAATAGATAACCTTCAACACACCCTGAAATGGCCAACAGTATGTTCACGGTCAGAAACACAAGGTTAGAGGGAGGGAGGGAGTGGGAGGACAGAAGAACACATGGCAGGGAGAAAAACAGAGCCTGACAAACACTAGTATTGATTGGAATGTCCTCCCTCTCCCCTCTTTCCTCTCGCTCTCTCTATGTTCATTTTTTCTCTCCTCTTTTACAGTGGAAGACTTCATTTTTCCATCTACCGCCCTGAAAGGGTTCTGAGAGAAGGGATGGAGATGAACAAAGGAAGGAGGGCAGAGATGAAAAACGTGTTGAAATGAATGAAGGGAAGAAAGGGAGGTAAAAGGAGGGAAAATGAGGAGAGAGTTATTAAAACGAGCGCAATGGAAGGAGATGGTTAAAGTGAAGGAGAGCTGAAAGAGAAAAAGAGAGCGTGAGTAGAGAGAGAGGGAGAAAGGGAACGCGTCGGCGGGTGAGATTGGAAGGTGAAGGGGGGAAGGAGGGAACAAGGGAGAGGTAAAGTGGTGTAAATGGGGGGTTCGGCTCGGTTCTCTCCACTTCTCCTCCCTCGCTCGTTATCTCTATTAGCACCTGCTGCGCTAACGAGGCCAGAACTTGGTTACCACGGCAACACCTTGTCAACCCCTTCCAACAGCACCCATAACTCCAATCTCAACCCCCTCTTTCCTTCCCCCTCTTGTCCAGGTGATGAAACAAATATACAGTGGGTAGATGGCGTGCGTGAAGAGTGTTTATGAAGAGTGTGTGCATTTGTCTGTGTGTACGTTTGTCCGTGTGTGTGTGTGTGTGTGTGTGTGTGTGTGTGTGTGTGTGTGTGTGCGTGCGTGCGTGCGTGCGTGCGTGTGCGTGCGTGTGTGTTTGTCCGTATGTGAGTAGGCACACACAGTATGCCGTTCTGCCCTGTTGTATTTTTATTCTCCCTCTCCCTCCCTCCTTTCTTTCTGTCTTTTTCTGTGAGCATATCCTCCACTCTCCAGCCCACGCTGGTGTGGTGGCATAGTGGGGTTGTAAGGCTGGTTGTTGATGCACTGTGTCCAGTAAGTGCAGATAATGAAGCTGTCTGCAGTGATCAATAGAGACCGGCCCTCTCCTCCTCGCTCACACACACAGATATTCTCTCTCTCTCTCTCTCTCTCTCTCTCTCTCTCTCTCTCTCTCTCTCTCTCTCTCTCTCTCTCTCTCTCTCTCTCTCTCTCTCTCTCTCTCTCTCTCTCTCTCTCTCTCCTCGCCCCACTCTGCTTTCAGTAAAGATCCTTCTGATTGCTATGGCTGATGGGTAAGAGGGAGGAAAAGGGGGAGATGTGGAGGAGTGCACGACTGATTTTGGACTTCATTTTCACTCCTGCAGCTGGCAGCAGGGTGGATGGAGAAAGAGATAGGGAGCGAGCTAGCGAGCAAAAGAAAGGTAGAAAGAGAGGGAGCAAAGAAAGAGGGCGGAAAAGAGAGAGAGGGAGGAAAAGAGAGCGAGAAAGACAGAGAGAAAGAGAAGGTGGAACAAAGAGTGAGAGCGAGGTAGATGGATAGTGGTTGTAGTGGTCACCTTGTAGTGGTCAGTGTGTGATTGGGTCCCAGCTGCCTGGTCAAGCTGTGTCTGTGTCAACACGGCAGATAGATGTGACCATGGCTTTTGTAGGGAACTCTCGTAATGTCCTCTCCCTTTCTCTATCTTTCTCTTTCTCCCCTTTCTTCTCCAGCGTGATTTGCGGTGCCCAACAGAGATAGGGGAGGGGAAGACAGGAGGGGCAGACTTTTATAAAAGAAGAGAAAGAAAGAAGTGGGGAAAAAGAGAACATGTAATGAAGGGAAAGAGCATGTTGAGAATAAATAAGGAGATGTGAGTTTGGGGCCCTAGTAGTGTAGCATGTCTCACAGGACTTGGCTGTAAATCTCCATACAGATGGACTGTTACAAACTCACAGCGGGCCTCATTAATATTTAATGAGTCAAATCTATACTATGAAAATGTAATTCTGACAGTTTGTGTCTGTGTGTCTGTGTATCTATGTGCCTGTGTGGCTGGTAAAGTACATTACATGCAATGTGAGTTTGTTTGTGTGAGTGTGCGTTCATGCATGTGTGTGCCATCATACTTGTGTGTTGTGTCCTTGTAGCCCTTTCCTGCCGACAATGACCAAAAGCACCCTCTTTGGCCTCATGGGTGGAATGTTATTCCTATTTTTCATAATTTCATAGTTAATAAAGATTTGTTTTAAATTTAACGACGAAAATCCAGTGTTTCTATGTCAGACAGTTTAGTTATATTTCAGTATTCTGTGATGTATATAAAGTGTAATATTGGGATGCAAACTCAAAATTGAATACATTTTATGCCCATTACCATGTGTGTGAGGTGTATATTTGTTTCAAATTAGATTTGTTTAAGACTACCATGAATCTCTCTGTGTGACCCTGATTTAGCCCACTGCAGTAAAAGTTTTCTAAGCCTTCCTCCACACGTGTGCGTGTGTGTGTTTGTACAGTGTGTGTACCTGTGTGTGTGTATTTCAGCTCTATCCGCCTGTCTCTGCATCAGTGAGGTGAACTGGTCCCTGTCCTGTCCACCCCCAGAGAGCTGAGCAGGCCTGAGCTGTGTGTCACTGTGCCAGAACCAGAATACACACTAGACATTACAGTACAGGCTTGCACCCCCCTCTCTCTCTGTCTCTCTGTCTGTCTGTCTGTCTGTCTGTCTGTCTACCTACTTCTATACTGTCTCTCTCTCTCTGTCTCTGTCTCTCTGTCTCTCTCTCTCTCTCTCTCTCTCTCTCTGTCTTTTTGTCTCTGTCTTTCTCTCTCTCTCTCTCTGTGTTTTTTTAATTTATTCAACATAAATATAGGTTGTATTTACAATGTTTGTTCTTCACTGGTTGCCCTTTTCTTGTGGCAACAGGTCACAAATCTTGCTGCTGTGATTGCACACTGTGGTATTTCACCCAATAGATATGTGAGTTTATGAAAATTGGATTTGTTTTTAAATTCTTTGTGGATCTGTATAATCTGAGGGAAATATGTCTCTAATATGGTCAAACATTTGTCAGGAGGTTAGGAAGTGCAGCTCATTTTCCACCTCATTTTGTGGGCAGTGTGCACATAGCCTGTCTTCTCTTGAGAGCCAGGTCTGCCTTCGGCAGCCTTTCTCAATAGCAAGGCTATGCTCACTGAGTCTGTACACAGTCAAAGCTTTCCTTTATTTTGGGTCAGTCACAGTGGTCAGGTATTCTGCTACTGTGTACTCTCTGTTTAGGGCCAAATAGCGTTCTAGTTTGCTGTTTGTGTTTGTGTTTGTGAACAGAGCCCCAGGACCAGCTTGCTTAGGCGGCTCTTCTCCAAGTTCATCTCTGTAGGTGATGGCTTTGTTATGGAAGGTTTGGGAATTTCTTCCTTTTAGGTGGATGTAGAATTTAACTACTCTTTTCTGGATTTTGATAATTAGCGGGTATCGGCCTAATTCTGCTCTGCATGCATTATTTGGTGTTTTACGTTGTAATCTGAGGATATTTTCAAGGCCCTTCTTGCCTTGTCTCTCAGATCATTCACAGCTTTGTGGAAGTTACCTGTGGTGCAGATGTTTAGAACGAGATATGTGTCGTTTTATGTGTGCTCTAGGGCAACCGTTGTCTCTCTCTCTCTCTCTCTCTCTCTCTCTCTCTCTCTCTCTCTCTCTCTCTCTCTCTCTCTCTCTGTCTCTCTCTCTCTCTTTCTCTCCACCCCTCCTCTCTCTCTCTCTCTCTCTCTCTCTGCATCACCAACACCACAATTCTACTGTGGAGTAGTTCACGGAGTTCCATGGAGTAGTTCACGGAGTTCCATGGAGTAGTTCACGCTTTTCCGAGCTCCTGCTGAAATTTCATTTATTTAATAGTTTCTTTGCACTTTGACCCAAAATGAACTAGGAAACACAGCCTTTGAATGACGTGTTTTACTTTGTTTTAACTTTTATTTTTGTTTTAATGTGTAAATGGCGCATAACCTGCAAAAGTTTAAATTCAGTGGAGTCACTGGCAAAAGAGAAAACACTAGGCCCAAGACGAGGAGCTCGACTTCTTCAACAAGTGGGAGCAGCGGCCCTCCCCTCTGCTCTGCGAAAAAATGAACACAGAGGATTTGAAGGCCGAGATTCTTGCTGCCCTCAGAGCGAACATTTCATCTATACTCAAGTCGGAACTCAAGGAGGCGCTCAGTGAGGACTTTAATTTGAAAGAATGAACTCGCAAAGCATACAGCAATGGTTCGTACTGAACTGGATACAGTTATGAAAACTGTCTCCGACATGGAACAAGGCTTGTCAACATGCTCGGACAACACGACTACGCTACAAACCATGGTTAAGAAGCTCGAAACTGATGTCGTGAAGTCGAACATTCTACCGAGGTCGGATGAAGCAAATGGCTGAATGTTCACCTATTTGGCGATTAGGGTAATGGACTCAGTCTCTCTTTTGTAGATACTGTATAACATTGCCAGTGGTATCCGTTGATATTGTTATTATTAGGTAACATTAGTTCTGGTGAGTCAGTTCTCCTTTTGTTTTAACGTTTATTTTATTACCATGAAGCTGCTGATTTCTATGTCTCTATGGTACCCATATCCTGGGTAAATAAAGTACAGTTCTATTATTATTATGTAATTTCTTTAAAGACGTTGCTGCTAACTTAGTGGTATTGCTGTAAGATGTGATTCATAAAAGGCGGCTTAATTCACTACTGCTATCAGAAGAAATCTTTGTTGCTTTGAAATAATCTCAAATGTACGTATTTCTCGACTTTAATCAAACTCCTGGAATGTCTCCTACAACAGTATGGGAATCAAGGCTTATCTGAGGGGCCAAATTATTTAGTACAACGCAAGATTAAGGTGCAATACCCAACACCTAGGGGAACTTACAAATAAAATCTTGGATTTGGATATGGCATATTCACACTCTTCAGCCGCAGAACAACTAAAACAATGTTTCAGACAGTACTTTGTTGAAGCACCTTTGGCAGCGATTACAGCCTCAAGTCTTCTTGGGTATGACGCTACAAACTTGGTACATCTGTATTTGGGGAGTTTCTCCCATTCTTCACTGCAGATCCTCTCAAGCTCTGTCAGGTTGGATGGGGAGCGTCGTTGCACAGCTATTTTCAGGTCTCTCCAGAGATGTTCGATCAAGTTCAAGTCCAGGGTCTGGCTGGGCCACTCAAGGACATTCAGAGATTTGTCCCGAAGAAACTCCTGCGTTGTCTTGGCTGTGTGCTTAGGATCGTTGTCCTGTTGGAAGGTGAACCTTCGCCCCAGTCTGAGGTCCTTAGCGCTCTGGAGCAGGGTTTTCATCAAGGATCTCTCTGTACCTTACTCCGTTCATCTTTCCCTCATTCCTGACTAGCCTCCCAGTCCCTGCCGCTGAAAAATATCCCCACAGCATAATGCTGCCACCACCATTTTTCACCGTAGGGTTGGTGCAAGGTTTTCTCCAGATGTGACACTTGGCATTAAGGCCAAAGAGTTCAATCTTGGTTTCATCAGACCAGAGAATCTTGTTTCTCATGGTCTGAGAGTCTTTAGGTGCCTTTTGGTCCTGATTGGTAGAGTGCTGCAGAGATGGTTGTCCTTCAGGGTAAGGCGACCGGAAACATGACTGAATACAAACAGTGTAGCTATTCCCTCCAAAAGGCAATCTAACAAGCTAAGCGTCAGTATAGAGACAAAGTAGAGTCACAATTCAATGGCTCAAACACAAGAGGAATGTGGCAGGGTCTACAGTCAATCACGGACTACAAAAAGAAAACCAGCCCGGTCGCGGACCACGATGTCCTGCTCCAAGACAAACTAAACAACTTCTTTGCTCACTTTGAGGACAATACAGTGCCACCAACATGGCCCACTACCAAAACCTGCGGGCTCACCTTCACCCCAGCCAACGTGAGTAAAACATTTAAGCGTGTTAACTTCTCAAGTACCAGTGGGTCACTAGCGGGCTCATCCCGACACTACCAGCGAAAATCAAAAGCGCCAAATTCAAATTCCGAAAGTTGAATTATTAAACATCCAGCAATATACAAGTGTTCCATACTCATCAAAAGCTCTGTTTCTTGGCAATATCACAGCGTTGTCAGATTTCAAAAAGGCTTTACGGCGAAAGCAGCACATTCATTTGTTTGAGGCTATCACCTCACATATTTTCCAATAGCCATGTATCGATTAGCCATCATGGCACACACATAACACATTTCACAGCGAAAACAAATCAATTACCTGTTGAAGAACTTCTGCTGAGGTCATCCTAAGTGTCCAACGAAGACAATCCATGGTTCTTTTGTTAGAAAAAGTAACGTCTTTTATCCATAAATCCTCCATTTGGTTCGCGCGTTATAATCAGAAACGACAGCCTCCACTCCTCCTTTGAAACGCGGCGCCAACTCGTTCAAATTATACCTATAAACTTGTCCAAAAACAATCAAACATAGTTTTAAATGTATCCTTAGGAACACTTTTACGTATATTTACTATTATAAATCAGCCGGAATATAAACTGAACGCTAAAGACGATAAATAAGGCACTGCGCGCCTTCTCGTGCACGCGCAATGTGCAGAGTTTTCAGAACGTGGAGTCCCCATGCCATGCTGTTGTTCAATGGTCTAAATACATCCAAGATGGAGTAAAACACCGTCTCGTGGTTGATGACATCATAAGGAAGCGACGTGCACTGCATTCATATGCCTATATATGGTCATTTTCGATAGGGAGGGGTTCCAAAAGGAGCAATGTGTCAAAATGACTTTTTCCAGGACAGAGATTCCCCAGGGTTTTGCCTGCTATATGCGTTCTGATTGACCCACAGACAAATGGTTAACAGTTTTGGAAAATTCAGAGTGTTTCCTATCCAATGGTAATTTTCTGGGCCTAAATGGGAGGCATTTTACTTTGGGCACGCCAGGCTCTCCAAAACAGTCACCTCTGCTGCTGGTACTTGTGAAGTTAACCCTCGCAAGGCTGCCGGCCCAGATGGCATCACTGGCCGTGTCCTCAGAGCATGCGCAGACCAGCTGGCTGGTGTGTTTACGGAAATATTTAATCAATCCTTATCTCAGTCTGCTGTCCCACCATTGTTCCTGTTCTCAAGAAAGCAAAGGTAACTGAGCTAAATGACTATCGCCCTGTAGCACTCACGTCCGTCATCATGAAGTGCTTTGAGAGACTAGTCAAGGATCATATCACCTCCATCCTACCAGACACCCTAGACCCACTCCAATTTGCTTACCGTCCCAATAGGTCCACAGACAACGCAATCGCAATCACACTGCACACTGCCCTAACCCATCTGGACAAGAGGAATACCTATGTAAGAATGCTGTTCATCAACTACAGCTCAGCATTTAACACCATAGTATCCTCCAAACTTGTCATTAAGCAAGAGACCCTGGGTCTGAGAACGCACAAGGGTGCGTTCTCAGCCCTCTCCTGTACTCCCTGTTCACCCATGACTGCGTGGCCAAGCACGCCTCCAACTCAATCATCAAGTTTGCTGACGACACTACAGTGGTAGGCTTGATTACCAACAACGACGAGACGGCCTACAGGGAGGAGGTGAGGGCCCTCGGAGTGTGGTGTCAGGAAAATAACCTCTCACTTAACGTCAACAAAACTATGGAGATGATCGTGGACTTCAGGAAACAGCAGAGGGAGCACCCCGCTATCCACATTGACGGGACAGTAGTGGAGAAGGTGGAAAGTTTTAAGTTCCTCGGTGTACACATCACGGACAAACTGAAATGGTCCACACACACAAACAGCGTGGTGAAGAAGGCGCAACAGCGCCTCTTTAACCTCAGGAGGCTGAAGAAATTTGTCTTGTCACCAAAAACACTCACAAACTTCTACAGATGCACAATCGAGAGCATCCTGTCGGGCTGTATCACCGCCTGGTACGGCAACTGCTCCGCCCACAACCGTAAGGCTCTCCAGAGGGTAGTGAGGACTGCACAATGCATCACCGGGGGTAAACTACCTGCCCTCCAGGACACCTACACCACCCGATGTCACAGGAAGGCCAAAAAGATCATCAAGGACAACAACCACCCGAGCCACAGCCTGTTCACCCCGCTATCATCCAGAAGGCGAGGTCTGTACAGGTGCATCAAAGCTTGGACCGAGAGACTGAAAAATAGCTTCTATCTCAAGGCCATCAGACTGTTAAACAGCCATCACTAACATTGAGTGGCTGCTGCCAACATACTGACTTAAATCTCTAGCCAATTTAAATAATAGAAAATTGGATGTAACAAATGTATCACTAGCCACTTTAAACAATTTTGTATATACTGTTTACATATCCGACATTACTCATATCAAATGTATACACTGTACTCTAAACCATCTACTGAACCTTGCCTATGCCGTTCGGCCATCGACTCAAATCTCTAGCCACTTTAATAATTAAGAAGTGGATGTAAACTGTATCACTAGCCACTTTAAACAATGCCATTTATATAATGTTTACATATCCTACATTACTCATCTCATATGTATATACTGTTCTCTATACCATCTACTGCATCTTGCCTATGCCGGTCAGCCATCGCTCATCCATATATTTATATGTACATACTCGTATTCATTCCTTTACACTTGTGTGTATAAGGTAGTTGTTGTGAAATTGTTAGATTACTTGTTAGATACTACTGCATGGTCGAAACTAGAAGAACAAGCATTTCAGTACACTCGCATTAACATCTGCTAACCATGTGTATGTGACAAACAAAATTTGATTTGATGATTTGATTTCTGGGAACGTTCTCCCATCTCCACAGAGGAAATCTAGAGCTCTGTCAGAGGGATCATCGGGTTCTTGGTCACCTCCCTGACCAAGGCCCTTCTCCCCCGATTACTCAGTTTGGCCGTGCAGCCAGCTCTAGGAAAAGTCTTGGTGGTTCTAAACATCTTCCATTTAAGAATGATGGAGGCCACTGTGTTCTTGGGGACCTTCAATGCTGCAGAAATGTTCTGGTACCCTTCCCCAGATCGATGCCTCAACACAAACCTGTCTCGGAGCTCTACGGACAATTCCTTCGACCTCATGGTGTTACGATCATCATAACAATAAACGGACCAAGGCGCAGCGTGCGTAGAGTTCCACATTATTTATTCAAAGTGAAACGTCAAAAACAATAAATAAGACAACTGATCGTAACATTCGTAGCACTCACACCCACTAACCAAAATACAATATCCCACAAAAGCAGGTGGGAAACAGAACACACTAAGTATGATCCCTAATTAGAGGTAACGACAATCAGCTGCCTCTAATTGGGAACCATACACAAAACAAACAAAGAAATAGAAGAACTAGAACCCCCCTAAATCACCATAGAGAACCCAGAGGGTTCAGGACGTGACACATGGCTTGATTTTTGCTCTGACATGCACTGTCAACTGTGGGACCCTGTATAGACAGGTGTGTGCCTTTACAAACCATTTCCAATCAATTGAATGGACTCCAATCAAGTTGTAGAAAAATCTCAAGGCTTATCAATGGAAACAGGATGCACCTGAGCTCAATTTTGAGTCTCATAGCAAATGGGCTGAATACTTATGTAAGTAAGGTATTTCTGTTTTTTATATTTAATACATTTGCAAAAAATCCTAAAAACCTGTCGCTTTGTCGTTATGGGGTATTGTGTGTAGATTGCTAAGGATTAAAAAATATATATATTTTTTTAATAAGGCTGTAAAAAGTCAAGGGGTCTGAATACTTTCCGGAGGCACTGTAAGTCTAGTTTTGGGGTGGGGCTATATTAGAGCATGGGGGTTTGGGGTGGTTTGATTTGGTAGGGTGATACGTGTGTGTTCTGCCCTCTACCTGTTCTGTATAATCATAAAAATGCCAAATAAAAAACACTTGAAATGAAATGAACAAATGGGAAAATACATCAGTGAGAGTGAGACTGGGAACCAGGCTTGCTCACTGAGAGGTACAGGTGTTTTTCAGTGATGGGCATGCCGACTTCAGCAGTTAGACACATACTACCCTCCACTCCTATACACCCCTGTCTATAAAACGATCACAACACACTGGCTACACATACACCACTCATTGTCAGGGTCTACAACAAAAAGACAGAGTGAAAGAGAGAGAGAGTGACAGAGAGAGTGACAGGGAAATATTATGGAGAGAAGGTAAGGAGAGTGTGTCATTGTTGACAGAGAATGAGCAGGTAGTGTGGCTTGGGGAGGAGAGCGAGGGAGAGAGCGTGGAGAGAGAGAAGGTTGAAACTGCTTATTTCCGTTGATATTTTTCCCCTACAGAAAATGTCTGCCTTCATTGAAACATTAACGGTCCCTGAACTGTGCTGTTACTGAGGGTGAGAGGAGAGGGGAAGGATGGAGCAGGACAAAGAGTGAGTGACAGAGAGAGGGGGGGACTAGAATGCTATTTGTCCCTAAACAGTGAGTACACAGCGGCAGGATACCTGACCACTGTGACTGACCCAAACTTAGGGAAAGCTTTGACTATGTACAGACTCAGTGAGCATAGCCTTGTTATTGAGAAAGTCCGCCGAAGGCAGACCTGACTCTCAAGAGAAGACAGGCTATGTGCACACTGCCCACAAAAGGAGGTGGAAACTGAGCTGCACGTCCCAACCTCCTGCCAAATGTATGACCATATCAGAGACACATATTGCCCTCAGATTACACAGATCCACAAAGAATTCGAAAACAAACCCGATTTTGATAAACTCTCATATTTACTGGGTGAAATACCACAGTGTGCAATCACAGCAGCAAGATTTGTGACCTGTTGCCACAAGAAAAGGTTAACCAGTGAAGAACAAACACAACTGTAAATACAACCCATATTTATGTTGATTTATTTTCCCTTTTGTACTTTAACTATTTGCACATTGTTACAACACTGTATATAGACATAATGACATTTGAAATGTATTTATTCTTTTGGAACATCTGTGAGCGTAATCTTTACTGTTAATCTGTATTGCTAATTTCACTTTTATTTATTATCTACTTCACTTGCATTGGCAATGTTAACATATGTTTCCCATGCCAATAAAGCCCTTAAATTGAATTGAGAGAGAAAGAGAGAGAGAGAGAGAGAGAGAGAGAGAGAGAGAGAGAGAGAGAGAGAGAGAGAGAGAGAGAGAGAGAGAGAGAGAGAGAGACAGAGAGAGAGAGAGAGGGGAGAGGAGACAGAGAGAGAGATACAGAGAGAGAGATACAGAGAGAGAGATACAGAGAGAGATACAGAGAGAGAGAGAGATAGAGAGAGAGAGAGAGAGAGAGAGAGAGAGAGAGAGAGAGAGAGAGAGAGAGAGAGAGAGAGAGAGAGAGATACAGATAGAGAGATAGAGAGAGAGAGAGAGAGAGAGAGAGAGAGAGAGAGAGAGAGAGAGAGAGAGAGAGAGAGAGAGAGAGAGAGAGAGAGAAAAGTTGAATGGCGCATGAATATTACATATGGCATGTATATGTCTCCTTGATTCACCTCATGCACTCATTGTACTGTACAGAGACTTAAACATAATGCTGACATATCACACAGATACCATCCATAGTGCATCCTGTAAATGGCCATGCTAAGCACATATAGATCTATACAGATTGTATCGGATTCTATGTGACCAGAAAGGAGAGCTTGTAGCTTAAATGAGTCTTTGAATGGGCCATTACACTTATTTATTAGGGATCCCCATTAGCTGTTACCAAGGCAGCAGCTACTCTTCCTGGGGTCCAAACACATTACGGCACTTACATCGCATATAGAACAAAAGATAAAACAGTACATCAAATAACATTATTACACCACTACATATCTACAATACAACATGTATAATACCACCATATAACATTATTACAACACTACATATCTACAATACAACATGTATAATACCACCATATAACATTATTACACCACTACATATCTACAATACAACATGTATAATACCACCATATAACATTATTACACCACTACATATCTACAATACAACATGTATAATACCACCATATAACATTATTACACCACTACATATCTACAATACAACATGTATAATACCACCATATAACATTATTACACCACTACATATCTACAATACAACATGTATAATACCACCATATAACATTATTACACCACTACATATCTACAATACAGTATGTATAATACCACCATATAACATTATTACACCACTACATATCTACAATACAACATGTATAATACCACCATATAACATTATTACACCACTACATATCTACAATACAACATGTATAATACCACCATATAACATTATTACACCACTACATATCTACAATACAGTATGTATAATACCACCATATAACATTATTACACCACTACATATCTACAATACAGTATGTATAATACCACCATATAACAATATTACACCACTACATATCTACAATACAACATGTATAATACCACCATATAACATTATTACACCACTACATATCTACAATACAGTATGTATAATACCACCATATAACATTATTACACCACTACATATCTACAATACAACATGTATAATACCACCATATAACATTATTACACCACTACATATCTACAATACAACATGTATAATACCACCATATAACATTATTACACCACTACATATCTACAATACAGTATGTATAATACCACCATATAACATTATTACACCACTACATATCTACAATACTTTTTAATTTTTTTTATTTCACCTTTATTTAACCAGGTAGGCAAGTTGAGAACAAGTTCTCATTTACAACTGCGACCTGGCCAAGATAAAGCAAAGCAGTTTAACACATACAACAACACCTAGTTACACATTGGAGTAAACAAACACACAGTCAATAATACAGTAGAAAAAAAACAAGTCTATATACAATGTGTGCAAATGAGGTAAGATAAGGAACGTAAGGCAATAAATAGGCCATGGTGGCAAAGTAATTACAGTATAGCAATTTAACACTGGAATGGTAAATGTGCAGTAGAAGAATATGCAAAGTAAAAATACTGGGGTGCAAAGGAGCAAGATAAATAAATGAATACGGTAGGGGATGAGGTAGTTGGTTGGGCTACGTACAGGTGCAGTGATCTGTGAGCTGCTCTGACAGCTGGTGCTTAAAGCTAGTGAGGGAGATAAGTGTCTCCAGTTTCAGTGATTTTTGTAGTTCGTTCCAGTCATTGGCAGCAGAGAACTGGAAGGAAAGGCGGCCAAATGAGGAATTGGCTTTGGGGGTGACCAGTGAAATATACCTGCTGGAGCGTGTGCTACGGGTGGGTGCTGCTATGGTTACCAGCGAGCTGTGATAAGGCGGGGCTTTACCTAGCAGGGACTTGTAGATGACCTGGAGCCAGTGGGTCTGGCAACGAGTATGTAGCAAGGGCCAGCCGACTAGAGCATACAGGTCGCAGTGGTGGGTGGTATAAGGGGCTTTGGTGACAAAGCGGAAGGCACTGTGATAGACTGCATCCAGTTTGCTGAGTAGAGTATTGGAAGCTGTTTTGTAGATGATATGAAGAGGGGGATGACCGCAGCAGCTTTCCAATCTTTTGGGATCTCGGACGACACTAAAGAGAGGTTGAGCAGACTGGTAATAGGAGTTGCAACATTGGCGGCAGATAGTTTTAAAAAGAGAGGGTCCAGATTATCTAGTCCAACTGATTTGTACAGGTCCAGATTTTGCAGCTCTTTCAGAACATCTGCTATCTGGATTTGGGTGAAGGAGAAGCTGGGGAGGCTTGGACAAGTAGCCGCGGGGAAGGGGGGGTGGAGCTGTTGGCCGGGGTTGGGGTAGCCAGGAGGAAAGCATGGCCAGCCGTAGAGAAATGCTTGTTGAAATTTTCGATTATCATGGATTTATCGGTCTTACCTAGCCTCAGTGCTGTGGGCAGCTGGGAGGAGGTGCTATTGTTCTCCATGGACTTGACAGTGTCCCAAAACTTTTTGGAGTTAGAGCTACAGGATGCAAATTTCTGTTTGAAAAAGCTAGCCTTTGCTTTCCTGACTGATTGCGTGTATTGACTGATTGCGTGTAATACAACATGTATAATACCACCATATAACAATAGTACACCACTACATATCTACAATACAACATGTATAATACCACCATATAACAATAGTACACCACTACATATCTACAATACAACATGTATAATACCACCATATAACATTATTACACCACTACATATCTACAATACAACATGTATAATACCACCATATAACATTATTACACCACTACATATCTACAATACAACATGTATAATACCACCATATAATATTATTACAATGTACGTGTGCATATGCGTGTGTCTGTACCTGTGTGTGTCTCTTCACAGTCCCCGCTGTTCCATAAAGTGTATTTATCTGTTTTTTTTTATCTGAATAGAGTTTCATGTAGAACTGGTTCTATGCAGTACTGTGCACCTACCATAGTCTGTTCTGAACTTGTGGATTGTGAAGAGTCCTCTGGTGGCATGTGTTGTGAGGAATGCATGGGTGTCTGAGCTGTGTGCTGGTCGTTTACACAGACACCTCGGTACATTCAGCTTGTCAACACTTCTTACAAAAACAACTAGTGGTGGATTCAATCTCTCCTCCAATTTGAACTATGAGAGGTTTACGTACATATGTGCCTCGTTTCAGGAAACTAGGCGTATGATAGCACTACTTTACAGGAGAGCCATTTGAACTTACTTTTTTTTAAATCAAAATGCATGTGTTGGCAGAAATGCTTTCTGGAACATGTAAACTTTCATGTGCCTTAATAGGAAACATGTATTCCATCTGTAAATACTAATGAAATTGTTCAATTACGAGCCTAGCTGGTTTAGCCACAGAAAAAGTGGCAACCTTCCCGCTAGCCATGATTGGCTGAGATAATGAGTGGGCTGGACATGCCAAGAGATGAGTTCACATTGGTCTGCCATGTAGCCCGCTTCTGTCTATTTGAGCTGGTCAGTATGTGTAGTTAATCCTGTCTAATGCCGCTTTAATATATATTGCGTAGTAGAACTGTTCTGGAGGACTGAGTTTTGAAATCAGTGGAATTAGAGTATGATAGCTAAGGAGATGGAGGAAACACCTGTCTCCGGATTACATCTTCAAACTAAGGGCAACCATGGCATCCGTGACAGAGAGGGAGAAGCGTCCATCCATGTATATGGGCAAGTTAGTCTAGCTAGCTACATTTTCAGATATTATGCATTTCTAATTTTGTCAGAAAGTCATTTTAATTTCAAGTTAAAGTGTACTGTTAGTTAGTGTAGTAACATTATTCGTATTTCAGAGCCATTTGCTTTGCTAATTACAGGCTAATGTTAAGTAGCTAACATTGAACCTGGTTGGTTAGCTACCTGCAGATTCATGCAGGGTAGTAACGTCATGAGTTGGGATGATGGTTCATTGTTTAGTTAGCTAGCTAGCTATCTAGTAACCATTTCAATAAAATGTTAATGATGTCACTGCGACAACTGTTGATAGAACGTAGCTGGAAAATTCGCCTGCCTATCTACTCCGATTTCAGAGTACTCGTCTGAGTGTGCCCGGAGCGCAGAATAACAGACAAATTACTTATGAACGATCATCACCCGTTGAATATGGCCGGTGTCAGTAAATGTTGGCAAAAAAGTGTAAATTGTTGCCAGCAGCACAGTTGCAGTCACCAAAGCTCTGGATAACATATACATAGCCTAACCAGCTCTACTAGGGTGAGTACAATGGTAAGAGTGAGCTTTTCTCTAGAAAGTAGCTAGAAAGCTAGCCAACGTTAGCCAGTTAGCTTGGGTGCTGGACTGCTGTTGTTAGTAGAGAACGCTCGGCTCAACCCTTAAAGAGATGGGTGGGGCTAAAGTTTAGGAGGGTGTGAATGATGCTGAATGGGTGTAGACAGAGAAGAGCTCTCCAGTAGGTATACCAAAATATTCAAAGGACATTTTCTCAAAAGTGAGTTTACAAGTTTATCAACTTTCAAAGCAAATGTCTCCACTTTTATCCAATGTAAAAAACACAATTTCAAATTTTGCTACATAAGACTGAATCGAGCCGGTCAGCTCTCCATGTACATTTAAGGGCCAGCCATGCTACCCTGTTCTGAGCCAATTGTAATTTTCCGAGGCCCCTCTTTGTGGCACCTGACCACATGACTGAACAGTAGTCCAGTTGCGACAAAACTAGGGCCTGTAGGGCCTGCCTTGTTGATAGTGCTGTTAAGAAGGCAGAGCAGCGCTTTATTATGGACAGACTTCTCCCCATCTTAGCTACTGTTGTATCAACATGTTTTGACCATGACAATTTACAATCCAGGGGTTCCACATTATTTATTACAATATTTTGTTAAGGTTTAAGATTTAGTGATTGATTTGTCCCAAATAAAATGCTTTTCATTTTTTTAATATTTAAGGACTAACTTATTCCCGCCCGTTCTGAAGCTAATTGCAGCTCTTTGTTAAGTGTTGCTGTCATTTCACTCACTGTAGTAGCCGCATTGAAGTCTAACAAAACAGCTCCTCCAATCTTGTTATTGCTAAAGTTCAGTTTACTCGACTGAAATGATCAAGTGAAAGTTAAAACCCATTGGATTTACCTCAAGCAAAATATGAAGAGCAATGACTTGGATTTATAAAGTACTCTTCCAAGTGCTTAACGTGAAGGAGTGGGAGGGGGAAGTTAGCTGATCCACTACCAATGTGTATCACCAATCTGAGTGACGGTAGGCCTATCATGGGAGATGTATGAGATTCATTCTCTGTCTACTGATCCGCAGTATTGTCATTTTCCAGGTGAGTGTGTGTGTGTTAACGTGTATGTGTGTAATAGTGTATGTTAAGACTCCAAGTTTACATTAATTTGCATACTCTACACCTCAATGAACACGACCGTAATCACATGACCCACCGTCATCAACCAATCAGGGCCCTTCAAACAAGTAACTGCTTATTGAAGCGCTGTAGTTAAATGTCACGGCTGGTGTTTGATTTGAATTTGAATTTTTAAACATCTCTCTCATTACATTTCCCATTATTTAATCAATTATTCATGGGATTCCACAAACAAGCCAGTAGTGGCGGTGATGCAGAGAAACAGCATTTCTCATAGACCTTAAACTTGATGTGCTGTTTTCCCCTTATCATAACCTCCAAATAATCACTCAACCTCTTCTTCCTCTCCTCCCCTTTCTCTCTACACAAGTCTACTGAGAGAGAGGAAGAGAAGCGGAGGATGAGAGAGAGAGGAGAGGATGAGAGAGAGAGGAGAGGATGAGAAGGGGGATAAGAGAGCAAAAGGGAGAAAGGGGAGAGGGATAGGGAGGAAGAGAGAGAGGATGAGTGGAAATGGGGATGAGAGACAAAAAGAGAGGGATGACAGGAGAGCAGAAGGAGAGAGAGCGAGTGGTGGCAGATGGAAGAGAGATGAGGGCTGGGGGTCTAGGGAGAGACAGAAAGAGAGAACAAAAGAGTGAGAGAAAGAGAGAGACGGAAAACGCATTGAAACCAAGGCAACGGGCAGCGTCTCTGATCAGTAACGTGTCTCCCGTATGATGGAGGAATGAAACGTTGGTCACAAACAGAGAGGAGGAGAGGATGATAGGGGAATGAAACATTGGTCCCACACAGAGAGGAGGAGAGGATGATAGGGGAATGAAACGTTGGTCCCACACAGAGAGGAGGAGAGGATGATAGGGGAATGAAACGTTGGTCCCACACAGAGAGGAGGAGAGGATGATAGGGGAATGAAACGTTGGTCACACACAGAGAGGAGGAGAGGATGATAGGGGAATGAAACGTTGGTCCCACACAGAGAGGAGGAGAGGATGATAGGGGAATGAAACGTTGGTCCCACACAGAGAGGAGGATGAGATTGGTCTGAATGTGGGATTATCTCAGGTTTTAGCATTCAATGCTTTGACTCTATCAGAGGAAATGTCTTTAAATAAGATATTTTTTATCTCTCTCTCTTTCACTTTCTCTATTTATCTCTCTCTTACTGGTCAGCTAAACAAGGGAACTTGTAATTAAAACTTGCAACCCTGAAAAAATAACACAATTGTGTTCCTTATATTACCTTATGTTAGTCGCAAATTGTGAAGATTAAAGGCACCTTAGCTCTCTCTCTCTCTCTCTCTCTCTCTCTCTCTCACACACACACACACACGCACACCAGTCGACCTATGTCTGAGTAAAGGCAGACAGTGTAAAAAAAGGAGAGGATATTGAAAAAGAAACATGACCTTTTATTTTCATTTCTTTCCTGCCTCCCTCTCGCGCTCTCTCGTTCTCTCTCTCACCCTCTCGCTAATGGTTATTTGCTTGGAGGAAAGGGCTTTGCTTTCTCACAGAAGAGATAGAGAGACAAAGGGAGAGAGAGACAGAACGTGGTGGGAAGAATCGAGGAGGAGGAGGAAAGAACAAGAAAGATATTTCATTTCCATTCCCCGGTGACACTGCTCCTCACGCTCCTCCTCTTCTGTAATAAAGGAGAGCGGTTCGGGCAGCCAGGAGAGAGAGATGGAAAGAGAAAGAAAGAGAGAAAAAGAGTATTACACGTCAATATTTGTTCCCTTTGGCTCGTCTGATAGAAACTGATACATTAGAGCCTGGTCTCCCCTGTAAGCCTATTCCAATAATTCTGCTGTCTTTTGTTTGGCATTCTGTCTGTCTGGTCTCCCGGGAGAGATAGAGAGATGGCAAAGAAAAGAAAAGAGCGAAAAATAAATAGAAAGAGGACTGGTTAGGGGTGACGGAGGAGGAGAGAGAGATTGAGGCGGAGGGGGAGGGAGAGAGAGAGAGAGAGAGAGAGAGAGAGAGAGAGAGAGAGAGAGAGAGAGAGAGAGAGAATCAGTGAATGACAAACACAGACAAACAATGAATGTAGGGCCCTAGAATGAAAAGTCATGAGTAGACAGTTCCCATGCATACAGAGCTGAATAGGACAGGGCATCAAGGCAATTATTGTCTATCTACTCTCTATCTATCCACATAGTTTCATTGTCACTATAACTACATGGTAGCAAGGGTGTACATGGCATAAAAATGACTTTGTGTACTATTGTGAATTATTATCGGTCGAGCAGTAGTATTATATTGCTAAGGTGCAAGCAAAGAAAATCTTCAAAACATCAAGACTGAACCATTTCTATCACCCTTTATTACAATGTGGTTTCGCTATCACAACAACAGCGTTTTGGAGGTTAGTACCATATTGACCAAAAATACCTCTTAACTCATAGCTACATGATACATTGCTCTTGGGTTAGTGTGTAACATTCGTCATGGTAGCCTATAGTGTTTTCTGGTATTATAGTATTGAGCGGTCATATTGCTCAGGTCCCAGTGATATCCCCAGTTAATAAAAGAGATGCCCGTGAGGGCATACAAAGGCTCATCAGTCACCATGCCACAGGGGGGTCCGAGGTGAGGGGTGAGCCTGGCACTCCATCTGGTTCAGAGGGCCAGGGCAGCGGGGGGCTGATAGGGGTGAGAGTCCAGCCACGCCTACCCCTCACTCCTCATCTCAGATACTGAGACTTCCCTCCCAAGGGGTACAGGGGTGAGGGGATTGGGGAGGGGGGAGTGGTAATCTGCCACGCAATGTGACAGATGGGGACAGGACACACACACAAGCAGGCCACGTGCACACACACAGGCCATGTGCACGCACACACACAAACACTTCCTTCAATTTCCTGCACGCTTGGTGTCCTGTGGAAGCTGGCAAGGTCGTGACCCTAGTACCCTGACCCCCAGACTGGGCAGCATATGGAGCTGAAGCCCTGGGGGGTTAGAGAGAGACAGGACAAAGGAAGGCCTGGTTGATCCTGCCCTGCTTCTACCTGGCTTAAAACACACATGCCACATTCAGGCTGCATCCCAAATCACACCCGTTCTTTATATAGTGCACTACTTTTGCTAGAGCCTATGGGTAGTGCACTAGCTAGGGGTTTAAACACACAGTTAGTCACATTTACTCAACTCCCCCTTTGCAACCCCTCCATGTAATCATATTCAGTATGATCGAAAAGGCAAAACTGCTCCTAGATCAGCACTCTTACACTGAGATGCTTTATATAGTCAGTGTTTAGTATTTTATTAGGATCTCCATTATCTGTTCCACACTCACACACAGCCCCAGACATTCACATTTTCCCTGCCAATTCTCCCTGTCAACAACACCAAAGCACAGCTGAGTTAAATCTCAAACTAAATTGTTCGAGAAACAGTTTCACTTGAGACGCATTGAATCGACCCAGGTAGATCCAGCCTTCATCTACAATCCTCTGTTATCAATGAAAATCAATCCAACACCATCACGTCGACTACATCCATACTCCATCAGCGTAGCGAAAGCCCATCCTTCACCGGCCATTAACAACCTAGTCAGACGTATGTGTGTGTGTACGCGCAAAAGTGTGTGTGTGTACGTGCGTATGTGTGCGCACGTGTGTGCGCTTGTGTGTGTGTGTCTCACCTGTGTGAATTGTCTCTGGGAGAACAAATCACCAGCTGCCAGGGGGAAATAGAGGGAGAAGCACTCCTGACTGCTATGTAGCGTCAACACAGACACTTAATACTGCCATGGAAACTAATTTAGATGGCCACTTTGGATAGAGGGAGACACACTGATGTAGACGTATAGACACGCACACTCACCCATACACACAAACACACAGTGACACACACACCCATACACACAAACACACAGTGACACACACACCCATACACACAAACACACAGTGACACACACACCCTGTCACATCACCAGAAATCCCCTTAACTGCAGTGTAGATCAGGAGCCCTGCCACTCTTTCTAATACCTCTGTTCTGTATTCAGATCCAATCTGCTCCTCTCTCTCTCTCTCTCTCTCTCTCTCTCTCTCTCCCTATCTCTCCTTGTCTCTGTCTCTCTCTCTGTCTCTGCCAAGAGGGAAAACAAACTAACTGCTCTACCTGAGACATCATGTACGTGTCCCAAATGGCACCCTATTCCCTATATAGTGCACCCTACGGGACCTGGTCAACAGTAGTGCACTATAAAGGTTAATAGGGTGCCATTTGGGATGCAGACGATGGCACTCTCATTAAAATTCATCAAGACAACTGGGCACGCTGTCTGTCTCTCTCTCTCCCTTTTTCTCCCACCATCTCTCTCTCTCTCTTTCTTTGTCTCTTCTCTCACGCACACCTATCTCTTTTCCTTTCTTCTTCTCTACCTTTCCTCTGTCTGTTACAGCGTCCGTGGCGACACAAAGGAATGGTTGGCGAGCAAAGCGGAGGTAGGTAAGAAGGTACACACACACATGCGCACACACAAACACAAACCCGGATAGGTAATGACAGACACTTTGTAATTAGCCAGAGTAAACAATTAAAGCGGGAGGAGAAACATTCACATGCAAATCAATTCAGGACCAGACACACACACACATACACACAGGAAAATTACAGCACCAGACAGATGATAACATGGCAACACAATGCTGCTACTGCCGCAGAATACATTTGTATCAGTAATTAGGAATACCTTGCTTCCAGGTTCTCTCTCTCTCTCTCTCTCTCTCTCTCTCTCTCTCTCTCTCTCTCTCTCTCTCTCTCTCTCTCTCTCTGTCTGTATCTCTTTCTGTCTCTCTCTCTCTCTCTCTCTGTCCATCTGTATCTCTCTCTCTCTATGTCTCTCTCTCTGTCTGTCTCTCTCTCTCTCTCTCTCTCTCTCTCTCTCTCTCTCTCTCTCTCTCTCTCTCTCTCTCTCTCTCTCTCTCTCTCTCTCTCTGTCTGTATCTCTCTCTCTCTGTCTGTATCTCTCTCTCTCTCTCTGTCTGTATCTCTTGCTCTCTCTCAAATTCAAATTCAAATTCAAGCTGCTTTATTGGCATGAAAAACATTGTGTCAATATTGCCAAAGCAACAATGTATACAATATACATTGTAATAAAATTAGAAACAATAACATATAATAATATAAAATGGTAGTAAATAATAATACAAAATTAAATACAAAAATAATAACAATAAAATGGTAAGTCAGTAGTAGAAATGTAATGCCATCATTACCATTACCACCCCTACCACTACTATACGGAATGATAAACAACAATAATAATAGTAGTAACAATAATAGTAGTAACAAAAACAGCAATTATAAGTAAGTTACTGTTTACTATGCAGATGTTACTATTCAGTGTCCCTCAGGCTATGGCAGGCAAATACATATTTGGCTGCAAGAGGAGCCATTGCTCCTTCGCCCATGAGTATTTTTAGTTTTTCCTCTGGATTTAATGAGTTAAAATTTGGAATAAATGTAGTCATTTCTGTGAATAATGAATCTCTTGGTGAGGAATATTTATCACAGTAAAGGAGGAAGTGCATCTCTGTTTCTACCTCCTGTCGTGCAGTGACCACATACACGCTCCTCCTTGGGTAGCCATGTCTTTTTATGTCTGCCGTTTCTATTGCCAATTGGTGGTCACTCAGCCTGTACTTGGTAAGGATCTGTCTCTGCTTCGTATCTCTGACAGAGTAGAGATAATCAGCCAATTCATATTCTCTGTTTAGGGTCAGATAGCAATTTAGTCGGCTTTGGGATTTTGTTTCGTTTTTCCAATGTTGTAAATATGAGTCTTTTGATTGGTTCATGATTTTGTTTATTGGAATTCTTTCTTTTGAAGCAGTGCGGTGTCAGCTTGGTTGGTTAGGTCCAACACCAGCTGACTGAGAGGGCTCGTTTCTGGGCTCAGCTCTTGGGTTTGAAGTGCTTTAAATTGCAGACTAGAATTTGGACTTGAATTTAGATGTTGCCAAAATTTTAATGATCTTTTCTGTATTTTCATTAATACTGAAAGCGGCCCAATTCTGCCCTACATGCATTAGTTGGTGTATTTCTCTGGACTTGTAGAATTGTCCGACAGAATTCTGCATGTAGGGCTTCAATTGGATGTTTGTCCCACCTTTTAAAGTCCAGTTTATTGAGTGGCCCCAAACCTCACTTCCGTAAAGAGCTATTGGTAGAATTACACTGTCAAATATTTTGGTCCAAATTCGAATTGGGATGTTGATTTTGAATAATTTCATTTTTATTGCATATAATGCTCTGGCTTTTTCTTTGAGTGCATTCACTGCCATATTAAAGTTTCCCGATGCAGATATGGTCAGACCAAGGTATGTGTAATTTATAGTGTGTTCAATTATGGTGTTGTTCAGGGTGAATTTATTTTTTGTGGTTTTGACATCTGGGCTTTTTTGGAAAATCATGATTTTGTTTTTTTGAAATTTACTGCCAGGGCCCAATTATGGCAATATTGCTCTAGAATGTTAAGGTTCTGTTGAAGACCTTCTTTGGTTGGTGATAGAAGTACCAAGTCATCAGCATATAGCAGGTATTTTACCTCTGTGTCGAATAGTGTGAGTCCTGGGGCTGGAGAATGGTCCAACATGTCTGCTAATTCATTGATATAAATGTTGAAAAGATTTGGACTCAAACTGCAGCCTTGTCTCACACCTCGACTTTGTGAAAATAATTCTGTTCTTTGGTTTTTGATTTTTATTGCACACTTGTTTTCTGTGTACATACATTTTATTAAGTCATACACCTTACCACCAAGCCCAGTTTGAAGAATTTTGTAGAATAGCCCTTCGTGCCAGATAGAATCAAATGCTTTTTAAAGTCAATAAAGCAAGCAAAGATTTTGCCCTCTTTTTTTTTTGGTGGGCGTGTTTATTAATTAGTGTGTGTAAGGTGTATATATGGTCAGTAGTGCGATGGTTAGGGAGAAAGCCAATTTGACATTTACTTATTAAATTTTTTCTTGGAGAAAGGTTTGAATTCTTGAATTCAAAATGCTGCAGAAAACCTTTCCCAAGTTGCTGTTTACGCAAATTCCTGTAATTATTGGGGTCTGATTTGTCTCCACTTTTGTGGATAGGGAGATGAGCCCTGGTTCCAGACATCAGGGAAGCAGCCAGAAGTTAAAACCATGTTGAACAATTTAAGCACAGCATTTTGCAACTCAGGTGTGCTGTTTTTCAGCATTTCATTTCTGATGTTATCTAGACCACAAGCCTTCTTTGATTTTATAGATTTGAGCTTTTCATTTAGTTCTTGTTGGCTTATTGGGTAATCTAATGGATTTTGGTTGTTTTTAATGACTGATTCAAGGATGTTCAATTTTTCTTGAATTTCTAATTGATTCTGTTGTAAGTCTTTTTGTGAAATGTTTTTGTATAGATTATCAAAATAAGTTTTCCAAATCCCTTCATCTTGTATGGCTAATTCTTGTGGCTTTGTTGTGCTTAAATTATTCCACATGTCCCAGAACTGATTTTGGTCAATTGCATTTTCAATTTCGTCAAGTGTCTTGTTGGTATAATTTAATTTCTATGCTTTCAATGTATGTTTATACTGTTTCAGAGTTTCAAAGTATTCACAGCGTAGATCTGGGTTGTTTTTCTGCTTATGTTTCTCATTTGACATTTGTCTTAGGTGTTTTCTAATTGTTTTACATTCGTTATCAAACCATTCTTCAGAAACATTTTGTTTTTTGTTTCTGATGTTGCATTTCTTTGGTTTTCTCAAATTTGCTTTCGATGCTGCTTTTTGAAATATGCAATTGATGTTTTGAGTAGCCAAATTGACACCTTCTTTATTGTTTTGGTATTGTGCGTTATTGAAGAATTGTATAGAATTCATCATTTCCTTTGAATTCAATGTTTCAATGAATCTCTCTTTACTGTTTGGAGCCCATCTGTACGATTGGTCTATGTTGTAGAGTTTTTGGGCTGTTTTTAAATTAATATTGCCGGTTAATTTCTTGAGAAACACGTTGATCTGACTGTGATCTGACAATGGTGTCTGTGGTCTGACAGTGAATGCGCTAATGGAAGAGGGGTCAATGTCAGTGATGGCATAATCGACTACACTTGCCCCAAGAGCTGAGCAGTAAGTAAACTGACCTAAAGAGTCCCCTCTGATTCTACCATTAAGCATGTACAGGCCTAAGGCTCGACAGAGATGTACTAACTCCTTCCCATTTTTGTTCAGTATTTGGTCAGGACTGTTTCTATTATTTATAATAGGGTTACTGTACAAGGAGGGTGTCCAAATATGTGGTGGTTACCTCCCGCATCAGTGTAGTCAGGCTCAGAACCTGTTCTTGCATTGAAATCTCCACAAAGAAGCACCTTACCCTCTGCCTGAAATGTAATGATTTCTGTATGGAGATTGTCAAAAACTGATCATCATAATATGATGAATCTGAAGGAGGAGCGTAAGCTGCACATATGTACACATCATTGTCACAATAGATTGTACCTTTGTTAAGTTTCAACCAAATGTGATTAGTACCTTTTTTCATTTCATTCAGTGCTAAGTCCTGCTTATGCCAAATGATGATTCCACCTGAGTCTCGGCCCGTTTAACATTTTTATGTTTGATTGATGGTAGTAAACTTTCTCTATAGCCTGAGGGACACTGAGTATCTATGTCTCCACGACACCATGTTTCCAGTAGGATTATGATGTCTTGTCCCTTGATGTTTTTAATCAATTCTGGATTTGTTGGTTTATATCCAAAATGTGAAGAGTATAAACCCTGGATATTCCAAGAACTGATAGTTAATGATCTCATTTATAATAAGTGATATTCACTGGTTTGAGTAAAGTACATAGAAAAAACAAAAATAATATATATATATATATATATATATATATATATATATATATATATATATATATATATATATATATATATATATATATATATATATATATATATATATATATATATATATATATATATATACATACATACATATACACACACACACACCCTTACATATAATTATTATTATTATACCAGTGCCAATAAAATAAAGGTTTGTTGTAAACAAATTAAATGGAATAAGATTGCCCAAAAGATAAGTACAGTGCAATGCAATCTGCAACCCTGTGTGTGTGTGTGTGTGTGTGTGTGTGTGAATTAAAGGGTCTTCTGTCTAGCCCAGTAGTCTGCATATTAGATGCAGTAGTTGGCGCACCTCTCCTATCTCTGATTGTTCTAGGTGTCTTTTGCCAGAGGTTACCTCAGCATATGTAGGCTGATGATCTGACTGATACATGGTGTGGACTGCATCATGTGGTGTACTTCTCTGAAGGACAGTGTTCTGCCCGACCCTAGAGTAGTGGTCAGTGCTGTGTTGTGATGGGCCTGGTCTAGTAGAGCTGTGTTGTGTTGGGCCTGGTCTAGTAGAGCTGTGTTGTGATGGGCCTGGTCTAGTAGAGCTGTGTTGTGTTGGGCCTGGCCTAGTAGAGCTGTGTTGTGATGGGCCTGGTCTAGTAGAGCTGTGTTGTGATGGGCCTGGTCTAGTAGAGCTGTGTTGTGATGGGCCTGGTCTAGTAGAGCTGTGTTGTGTTGGGCCTGGTCTAGTAGAGCTGTGTTGTGATGGGCCTGGTCTAGTAGAGCTGTCCTGAGGCGGGCCTGGTCTGGTAAATATGTGCTGTGTTGGGCCTGGTCTAGTAGAGCTGTGTTGTGATGGGCCTGGTCTAGTAGAGCTGTGTTGTGATGGGCCTGGTCTAGTAGAGCTGTGCTGTAATAAGCCGTGTCTGGCTCTTCTCTCCGGGTGATGGTGGGGGTACTGTTGTTTCAGAAGGTGGGGCGGGGGGCCTCTGTTGCTGGGGTGATGGGTGTGTGGGTCCCTGCCAAGTGTTGCATCCTTTAGGTCCTTGGCAAAGGTTCTGATACTGTCCTGATCAAGATGTACATTATCGTATAAATGTTGACATGTCAGAGTGGGGTGGTGAGCCATTCTGACGTTGAGCAGTGAGGCACAGTCCACAGTGATCTGATGATTTATCTTTTCAATCAACTTTCCTGGGAAGTCTTTTCTTGGTAGGAGGGTGGACACAACTATATTGGTTGTTGGGAACATAGCCTGTGCCCGTTCTGCCACTCTTCTCACTGCCCTAGATACATTTTCACCTTTGGCATGAAGGTCGTTTGTGCCAGTGTGGATGATGATGTTGTCGGGTGTCAATCCTGGTCTGACTGAGTAGCTGCATTGCACTGTCAGTTGTAGGACACCAGAACTTATACACCTGGTGTCTAGGGAATAATCTTTCCTGGACTAAGAACTTCCCATTTGAATCAATAAGGATTGCAGTTGTGGGTGACTGTCTGGCTGGAACAGACTGGGAGGCTGGTATTCTGACCTGGGCTGGAGCATACTGGGAGGCTGGTAGGTTGACCTGGGCTGGAGCATACTGTGCTGGAGCAGACTGGGAAGCAGGTAGGCTGACAGGAGCTAGAGCAGACTTGGACGCTGGTTGGCTGACCTGGGCTGGAGCAGACTGGGTGGCTGGTTGAATGACCTGGGCTGGAGCAGACTGAGAGGCTGGTAGATTGACCTGGGCTGGAGCACACTGTGCTGTAGCAGACTGGGAAGCAGGTAGGCTGACATGGGCTAGAGCAGACTGGGACGCTGGTTGGCTGATCTGGGCTGGAGCAGACTGGTAGGCTGGTGCAGTGTCATCAGGCTGTGTGGTGGAGGCCATGCTGGTCTCAGGTTCTGCTTGTGTTGTACCAAGCTGGTGGACATGTTCTCTAGATGCAGAGGACATAATGACTAGCTGCTGGTTGAGGGTATCAATGTACCTCTCTCTTTGTTCTAGCTCCTTTCTTGTTGTGCTCAGATGGTCTCTGAGGTCATCATTTGTCTGACTCAGTTTGTCCATTCTGCTTTCTAATTTAGCAATAGATGCTCTGCTCTCCTCCCTGAACTGTTTTATCTCTTCTTTTAGTTTCTGGACAGTGTCCTCCTCTTGAAGCTTGTTCTCTCTGAGTTCTATGACCTCTGCTTCGACGAGAGAGAGGGTGTTGTGGAAACGTTGCATAGCAGGTGTTCTTGGTGTTGTAGGCATGTCCTTGGCTCTGTCTGCTGCAGGTGAGGAAGGTAGAGGGACACTGAGGGCTTCTTGCTGGGTCACAGAGACCACTGGGGCCTGCTCTTCTCCATCTCCTCCTTGACTTTTTCCTCAGTTTCTGAGATGCGTTCAGCCTCTGCTTTTAGGGTAGCAAACCTTTTCTCAAAAGCCTGGAGGCTTGAATCATTGCCTTGTATCAATACAGTTCCATTATTATATATGTTTACTGTTTGATACGTGTTGCTCTGGTCAGCTTCTTCAAAGATGCTGATCTGACATCCTTGGCTGATGCCTCTCTTTTTTGAGAAAGGGAAATGGTTACAAATAACCCTTTTCCATATGTGCCCTCGTTTGGTATTAAATATTAAATTTGCTCGTGTTTTGCAACTGGTAAGATCTGCAAACAGGCATTCATGGTTCTGTCCCATCAACAAACCTTTGAAACTTTTCTTAGCTTTCTCTGTCTGGATATCTGGTGGGTAAACAATTTCCATAGCAACGCTGGTGATGTTGGCTACAATGTTGCAATAGAAGCCTACCTTTTCCAAAACAGCTTGTTTCTTGTATTCTTGTCTCTTGTGTCTTTAGAGGACTGTTTTACTTTGATGTCCTTTATCTTCTGTCTTTATTTTGTCTTTCTATTCTTCTGTTAACTAGCTTTGTTTTGTTTTAGCTAGCTAGCTTCTTTTAGGAGAGTCCCTAGCAACTGCTTAGCAACTGGTAAACAATTCCGCTAGCTAAGATAACTGAACAATTTTATGAAAAATAGTATCTTTTTCCAAAGCCTATCTTCTTCAATTGTTGCTTGTTTTGTCTCCTATTCAGTCTTGCAGTTTTCTTTAGCTTTTTTCCAATGTACTTCACTCTAAAAACCATGTAAATTTCAATATTTGTAGGAGCTCATTATTTCAGGTGCTGCTGCTCTCTCTCTCTCTCTCTCTCTCTCTCTCTCTCTCTCTCTCTCTCTCTGCCTCTCTCTATGTCTCTCTGTCTGTATCCCTTTCTCTGTGTATCGCTCTCTCTCTCTATGTCTCTCTCTCTGTCTGTATCTCTTGCTCTCTCTCTCTCTCTCTCTTGCTCTCTCTCTCTCTCTCTCTCTGTATCTCTCTCTCTGTGTGTATCTATCTCTCTCTGTATCTCTCTCTCTCTGTATCTCTCTCTCTCTCTGTATCTCTCTCTCTCTGTATCTCTCTCTCTCTGTCTGTATCTCTCTCTCTCTCTCTCTCTGTATCTCTTCTCTCTCTCTCTCTCTCTCTCTCTCTCTCTCTCTCTCTCTCTCTCTCTCTCTCTCTCTCTCTCTCTCTCTCTCTCTCTGTGTATCTCTCTCTCTGTATCTCTCTGTATCTCTCTCTCTCTCTCTCTCTCTCTCTCTCTCTCTCTCTCTCTCTCTCTCTCTCTCTCTCTCTCTGTATCTCTCTCTCTGTGTGTATCTATCTCTCTCTGTATCTCTCTCTCTGTATCTCTCTCTCTGTATCTCTCTCTCTCTCTCTCTGCCTCTCTCTATGTCTCTCTGTCTGTATCCCTTTCTCTGTGTATCGCTCTCTCTCTCTATGTCTCTCTCTCTGTCTGTCTCTCTCTCTCTCTCTCTCTCTCTCTCTGTCTGTATCTCTCTCTCTCTGTCTGTATCTCTTTCTGTCTGTATCTCTCTCTCTCTGTCCATCTGTATCTCTCTCTCTCTATCTGTATCTCTCTCTGTCTGTATCTCTCTCTCTCTGTATCTCTCTCTGTCTGTATCTCTCTCTCAATCTCTGTATCTCTCTCTGTCTCTCTCTGTATCTCTCTCTCTCTTTCTCTCTGTCTCTCTCTGTCTGTATCTCTCTCTGTCTGTATCTCTCTCTCTCTGTATCTCTCTCTGTCTCTCTCTGTCTGTATCTCTCTCTCTCTCTGTATCTCTCTCTCTCTGTATCTCTCTCTCACTCTCTGTCTCTCTCTAGCCAACTAACTTGTTTTACTTAAATTCTAATAAAAAACATTGGTCGTTGTTCTTTTGTCGACCTTTCTCATTAAATCTTATGGAATAATTTTTGTGTGTGCATGCGTGCGTGCATGTGCAGAATAGAAAAGGTGTAGAAAATGCAATCAAATTGAGGTTGAATGGCATGGAAGGGAACTAGGAATGAACCGTACCCACATTAGGAACCAGTGAATTATAATTTTATGCCTCTTTGCCTCTTAATTGTTTAAATGGTGAATTAAATGATTTGTCAACTGCATCACTAATAAACATTTATTGTTTTTTAACCGTATGTTACATTAGTGATTTGCATGGTAAACAATTAGTTACTGTTCATCTTCTGCCATAACATATTACATACATAGTACACTACATACACAATGAGAGAGAGTAGCAGTTGGTTGTTTATGCATTTTTGTATTTAATTACAGTTTTTCTCCATTGGTTTGGCTCATTTCTTGAAACCGAAATTACATTCTCAAAACTCTAAGATCATTTGGCAAAACAGTCTTACAGTTCAGCACAACACTATAGCTCACTTGCAAAAGCTCATATCTCTCCTAAAACTGTTCACTCATGCTTCAAAACTAAATTCCTTTCCCATATAAAGAGTCAGTGCCACGAAAATGGCAAAGATCCTTCTCAATTGCTTTGGCTCATTTCTTGAAACAGACCGGGCGTTCTCAACACTCTTGGTGCTTTAGCCAAAATAACGTGGATGGTTCGGCACAACACCATGGTTCACCTGGAAAAGCTCATACCTCTCCCAAAACAGTTCATTCATGTGTCAAAACTAAATTTCCTTCTCATTTAAACAGTCAGTGCCCCCAAAATGCTTCGTCCCTTTGGCATTGTGTAAGCACTGCAAGTCAAAATGTTTAGATGTTTTGTCACTATGGCAGAGGACCATTGAAATATCCCACATGTCCACCTTTCAGTCTTAGCCCAGTCCTTCATTGACAATGGTTACTGTACTGTTTTTTTGTCTAGCTAACAGAATACAATTGTGTATAAAACTGAAAAAAAGAAATAGGATTTTAGGGTAAGAGTAGCCTCCAAGGTTTGACATCACACATTACACTCATACTGCCAAGGAAATTGTAACCATTATCATTCACACACATAAAGTAACTTCCATACATCAGAGTCAAAAGAAAATGTATACAACATAATATACTGTAATATAAACACACAAACAAAAAACAATGAAAATTATATGCAGCCTACAGTGCTGTAAATAAAGCTGGAGTTTCACAACTAACAGTTCTTCACTGGTCACTGTCCTCACCCTCCCTCTCCTGGCCACCGTCCTCACCCTCCTGGCCATCCACACGCTGCTGTCTGTCTGGCCACAGATTCTCGTCCCACATCACAGCGTATATTCTCCCTTGCGATGCAACTAGGGAAGAAACGGCGTGCATGTCGCAACCATCCCCTACACTGATCTCCTGTAATATCCTCACACGCAGCGTCCATTGCATGGAGCAGGGACCTCTGATCTTGAGCCCGATGCTCATACACTCTCCACCTCCAAATGGAGAAATACTCCTCAATAGGATTGAGGAAAGGAGAGTAAGGTGGTAGGAACACCATGACCATCCTTGGATGAGTAGTGAACCAGGCCCTGATGAGCGGGCCACGGTGGAAATTCACATTGTCCCATACAATGACATATTGTGGTAGGTGAGGCCCTACGAGACCTCTCTCATTTTCAGGGATCAAATCAAAATGAAGGCGGTCCAAGAAGATGAGGAGCTTCTGTGTATTGTATGGGCCAATATTGGGGATGTGAGTGGCCACACCATTCTCAGATATGGCAGTACACATAGTTATATTGCCCCCTCGCTGGCCTGGGACATCCACCGTGGCCCGGTGGCCACAATATTACGGCCACGTCTTCGGCCCTTGGCCAGGTTGAAGCCAGCTTCATCCACAAACACGAGGATGTGATCAGTCTCGTTTCCGTCCAATGCCATTATTCTCTACAATAGCGTAAAAAAAGAAAACATCAAATCAGTCATACAGAAGAGTCATACACTACAGTTACAGACAATTACATAGGAATGTTCTATGTTCTCCACAAGTTCATTATACTACTGGCCACTACTCCAGTGGTTCCAAACCTGGGGTACATGTACCCTATGCAGAGGTACTACAGGGGTATTTGACAGAAAGGAGGGGGCAATCATCAATGACTAGACTTACTGAAATGTTACAGTAAAACCCACAGTATTAGATAGATTTACATGGGAGGCACTAATTGCAGCTCTTTGACCCCTTTTCTTATTGTATGTTATATTCTTCAAAATTAGGATTATAATGATAATTGCATCATACAGTAAGCTGCAGTTTTTAGGCGAAATGTTGAAGTCAGAAAAATCAAATACTTCCATACCTGGATTACCTGGATACACAAATCAGGGTACTGAAGCCAAAAAGTTTGGGAACCACTGCTTAATTGTAAAAGGTTATAATGATGGACAACCAGTAACTGACTTACATGTACATACTGGTACCGCAGCTCTTTCACTCTATCAGAGTTCCTCTCAAATGGTACCCTGTAAATTTGCTTCATTGTCATCTGATGCTTCTTCAATATCCGGTCTATTGTGGAGATGCTTATAGAGTTGACATTTTGGAATATGGCATAGTCTTGTAGGATTGCAGCTCGGATCTGTCTCAATGTGATGGCATTATTTGCCATCACCATGTTACAGATTTCTTGTTCTTGATGTTCATTGAGAAGTTTTCCTCTTCCTCTGCCACTTTCCTCTTCCTCTGCAAGGTTGTCGTCCAATCCTAGATATAGAAGTCAAAGGACAACACTCCATTCGTAATGTATACCTTATGTATTCCTTACAGAATGAGTTACAGTGAGGGAAAAAAGTATTTGATCCCCTGCTGATTTTGTATGTTTGCCCACTGACAAAGAAATGATCAGTCTATAATTTTAATGGTAGGTTTATTTGAACAGTGAGAGACAGAATAACAACAAAAAATCCAGAAAAACGCATGTGAAAAATGTTATAAATTGATTTGCATTTTAATGAGGGAAATAAGTATTTGACCCCCTCTCAATCAGAAAGATTTCTGGCTCCCAGGTGTCTTTTATACAGGTAACGAGCTGAGATTAGGAGCACACTCTTAAAGGGAGTGCTCCTAATCTCAGTTTGTTACCTGTATAAAAGACACCTGTCCACAGAAGCAATCAATCAATCAGATTCCAAACTCTCCACCATGGCCAAGACCAAAGAGCTCTCCAAGGATGTCAGGGACAAGATTGTAGACCTACACAAGGCTGGAATGGGCTACAAGACCATCGCCAAGCAGCTTGGTGAGAAGGTGACAACAGTTGGTGCGATTATTCGCAAATAGAAGAAACACAAAAGAACTGTCAATCTCCCTCGGCCTGGGGCTCCATGCAAGATCTCACCTCGTGGAGTTGCAATGATCATGAGAACGGTGAGGAATCAGCCCAGAACTACACGGGAGGATCTTGTCAATGATCTCAAGGCAGCTGGGACCATAGTCACCAAGAAAACAATTGGTAACACACTACGCCGTGAAGGACTGAAATCCTGCAGCGCCCGCAAGGTCCCCCCTGCTCAAGAAAGTACGTATACATGCCCGTCTGAAGTTTGCCAATGAACATCTGAATGATTCAGAGGACAACTGGGTGAAAGTGTTGTGGTCAGATGAGACCAAAATGGAGCTCTTTGGCATCAACTCAACTCGCCGTGTTTGGAGGAGGAGGAATGCTGCCTATGACCCTAAGAACACCATCCCCACCGTCAAACATGGAGGTGGAAACATTATGCTTTGGGGATGTTTTTCTGCTAAGGGGACAAGAACTCTTCACCGCATCAAAGGGACGATTGACGGGGCCATGTACTGTCAAATCTTGGGTGAGAACCTCCTTCCCTCAGCCAGGGCATTAAAAATGGGTCGTGGATGCGTATTCCAGCATGACAATGACCCAAAACACACAGCCAAGGCAACAAAGGAGTGGCTCAAGAAGAGGCACATTAAGGTCCTGGAGTGGCCTAGCCAGTCTCCAGACCTTAATCCCATAGAAAATCTGTGGAGGGAGCTGAAGGTTCGAGTTGCCAAACGTCAGCCTCGAAACCTTAATGATTTGGAGAAGATCTGCAAAGAGGAGTGGGACAAAATCCCTCCTGAGATGTGTGCAAACCTGGTGGCCAACTACAAGAAACGTCTGACCTCTGTGATTGCCAACAAGGGTTTTGCCACCAAGTACTAAGTCATGTTTTGCAGAGGGGTCAAATACTTATTTCCCTCATTAAAATGCAAATCAATTTATAACATTTTTCACATGCGTTTTTCTGGATTCTTTTGTTGTTATTCTGTCTCTCACTGTTCAAATAAACCTACCATTAAAATTATAGACTGATAATTTATTTGTCAGTGGGCAAACGTACAAAATCAGCAGGGGATCAAATACTTTTTTCCCTCACTGTACCTATGTAATTGTATTGTTGTTTTACTTACAGTAACTTTACCACAATTCTAATGCATCACTGCACAGTGACTGGAATACTACTGTAAACTGTATCATCAATACTGTAGAAAATAAACTATTCCATAGTTTATTTTCTCCAATGTTTTTCTTGTCATTTTTAGTATCATAACATCCCATTGAGGTAAGATATTACTGTAGGCCTATCACACACACACACACACACACACACACACACACACACACACACACACACACACACACACACACACACACACACACACACACACACACACACACACACACTAAATGAATAGGTAAATGTAAATAAATATATTTATTGCTCTATGCAGTGTCCTGTCCTATACAACATATAATTCCATCATTGACTGACTACATACCTGTTTTCCTCAAGTAAAGGTTTGGATGATGGAGGAGACTGTTGAGGAGGCACATTAGGCTGCACTCGGCGACCTGCCTCCGCCATTGTGAGGCCATGGTTGATGACATGGTCTATAATTGTGGCCCGAATTTCATCCGGGACAGCATGGTGTCTTCGTGCTCCTCGGCCTCTTCCCCCTATTCCACCACCACGCACTCTTACTCCTCCTCTTCTTCTTCCTCTTCCTCTTCCTCGAGCAGGCAGTTGCCCTTGTTCATTTACTTGGCCAGGTGCCTCCATGTTCAGAAATTGTACTGGTCCTGCATGGTCAAGCTCTTTACATACGTTTGGCAGCATTCACAGTCATGGACAGCACCTGTCAGGCAACTAAACATACTGTTTGATTGGTCATCTGAGATGTGTGAAACTCCTCCTTCGTTAGTCAAGTTCTAGTTTCACCTGACTGTCAATTGCTGTAATACATTTATCAAATGTTCCAAGGTATTCATATATGGTATTCATGGTATTATGTTCTTGACTAATTTTGACAATTGAACAGACTGTTGTGCATGTGATGACTTATACAATGAAATGACGCTGACACGTTTTGGAGCGAACAACCATTAGACTGAGAATCAACAATCAGTTTAGATCAACAAGATCTATTCACTTGGAAATTGTGCTAAATGTAGGCTACCTGTACTTAATCATTTGCAAAGATGTACTGAGACATTGAGACATGTACTTAGACATTTGCAATTTGATGAAATGAATGAGAAATTCAATTCTGTTGTGAACAATTGCCAAGTGGTTTGGAGGTTTGTCCATGTAGTTTTGAGAATGTAATTTCTGTTTCAAGAAATGAGCCAAACCAATGGAGAAAAACTGTAATATGTCACCTGGTGATGAAGAGTTTCTTTGTTTCCTCTCACGTTCGCTGTTTTCCCGTTCTGAAATACTTCTGCTGTGCCACCCTATTCACGGAGTGCTGTCTTCAATAATTTAAGTGTGAAATGTCATGTGTGCTACCAATAACGCATGTGCAGAATAGTTTTATTTTATTTATTTATTTTATTTATCCATTATTTTACCAGGTAAGTTGACTGAGAACACGTTCTCATTTACAGCAACGACCTGGGGAATAGTTACAGGGGAGAGGAGGGGGATGAATGAGCCAATTGTAAGCTGGAGATGATTAGGTGACCGTGATGGTGTGAGGGACAGGACACCGGGGTTAACAACCCTACTCTTACGATAAGTGCCATGGGATCTTTAATGACCTCAGAGAGTCAGGACACCCGTTTTAACATCCCATCCGAAAGACGGCACCCTACACAGGGCAATGTCCCCTATCACTGCCCTGGGGCATTGGGAAAATTCTTTTGACCTGAGGAAAGAGTACCTCCTACTGGCCCTCCAATACCACTTCCAGCAGCATCTGGTCTCCCATCCAGGGACTGACCAGGACCAATTCTCACCAGTGCTATCCATTAAGCAGGTTCGCCAATGATACGCTAACCCAAATTCAGAGGCGACATTCCTGCGTGCCTCTCTTTCCACTCTTGATTGTGCACAGGTGAAGGAAATGAACGGGACTCCCTAAAAGACAGAAGTGCACAGCAGTGAGTCCGTCTCTCCCAACATCCAACAGTGCGGACACACAGCTCTCCGGTGGCCACCTGCAGTGGTGGAACAAGTACCCAATTGTAATACTTAAGTAAAAGTAAAGACGCCTTAACAGAAAATGACTCAAGTAAAAGTGAAAGTCACCCAGTAAAATACTAATTGAGTAATAGTCTAAAAGTATTTGGGTTTAAGTATACTTAAGTGTCAAAAGAAAATGTAATCGCTAAAATATGCTTAAGTATCAATTCCTTATATTAAGCAAACCAGACGGAACCGTTTTCTTTCTTTTTCTTTTTCTTTATGGATAGCCAGGGGCACATTTCAACACTCAGACATCATTTACAAACAAAGCATGTGTGTTTAGTGAGTCTGCCAGATCAGACGCAGTAGGGATGACCAGGGATGTTCTTATGATAATTGCGTGAATTGGACCATTTTCCTGTCCTGCTAAGCATTCAAGAAACAGCAAGGGTTCAAACTGTCGAACCCAGTTCCTACATTTGAATTTAAAAATGTATTTTATCAAACAAAACTATGTTACGTTTTATCTCTGGGACCCTCAGGATGAGAAATCAAATCAGAGCAAGATTACTGACTGTAGGTACATCATTTACCTTCAGAGGTGAATGTATCAAACCAGTTGCCGTGATAAAAGTTTTTTGATGTCTCCTCAAACAACAGCATGGTATTTCACTGTAATAGCTACTGTAAATTGGACAGTGCAGTTAGATTAACAATAATTTCAGCTTTCTGGACGTACAGAGCCCATATCTACGCCTGTCTCAAACACTCATTGCTCCAAACACAAACAGCAAGGTAGTCTTTTCCTCTCGCCATGGAAGTTATCATCTACGGATCAGCGTCACTTCTGTAATGTGTGCACGTGGATACGTTGGGATTATGCAGGACATGAGCTAACATTGGGCTGAAGATATACTGTAGTAGCAAGAGGGAAGTAATATGGGGAAACTGAGACCTACCTAACTCCGATACCTACACTACCTTCTTCACAAGGGCGGGCCTGAACCCTCCCTTCACAGAAACTGGAACCTGTGGAGAGAAAGAGAATCTATAGGGAGCTAAGGAGAGAAGGCCTAACTAAAAGTGAAGGAACTGACGCCACAGGCGGACTCGACTACAGAGGCCGGCTACATGTGGATGAGTATTGACTGCTGGAAATAAAGATAAATGATTTTTTAGCAAACATTTTTGCACTACCATTTTTAAGAGATTTCATAGCTTTTCAAATAAAGTTACAATGGGGCACAAAAGAACCTGAGTTTTCCATATCTGACACATAAACAATTATAATCACAATGATTTTCCAGCTTTGTTTTGTGCCACAGCCTTTGCTTCTTGCTTTAGTCTACTAAGGGATTGGAGTAGTCTATTTCAATTTGGTCTTGAATGTTAAAAAAAATCACACCATTCAATTCCATTTTCCCCATTATGGAGACTCTCTTTAGGGTTGTAAATCTCTCTTCATCCCTTAGTTTTCATTTTGTCCTGATTCTCTGGTTTTCTGCTTCTCTGAAGTAATTGCAGTAATAGTGAACACTGCTGCTAATTAATTATGCAGAAGCTGAAAATTGAGGTGAGAGAGCGAGGGAAAGAGATGGTGGAGAGATAGAGACGAGGCCTGTGCCAAATGGACTACTGTACAGAAACCATGGAGAGAAAGGAGAAGGAGAAGAGGGGGACGGGGATGGACGGACGGACGGAGGGGGTTATAATGTGGAACAGAAAAGAAAGGAAAAGAGAGACAATGAGCATTGGTGGAACAAGACATGGAGATGAGAGGAGTATAAAATAAAGGGAAGATAATGTTTGACACAAGGATCTATGGAAAGCTTGGAGACCCAGAAGGAGAGAAGAATGAAGGCTCATAATCTGAAATCGCATAAGGTATGATACCGTACACCAGGAGAAACAGAAAGAAGAATTATACCTTTTCCCTACTGTTCAACTGATCGGCATGCACACTCTCAGCTCCTCTCTTCTCTCACCTTCTCCCTTTTACCCCCCTTCCCCCTCCCTCTGTCGTCCTCTGAAAATGGTCTGCTCGGATGCCTAATTAAAACCTTTAGTCAAACTCATAATTAGGCCTAATCAGTGCCATGTTAGTAATTCCCTCCTTTCTCTCCCCCTCCTACACTGAAGGCCAAGATGCTTATGAAATCATTTAGGCAACTTAACATGTCCAAATGTGAGAGAGAAGGGGGTAGGACGCTAGGGAGAGAGAGACTGTGATAAAAAGGCTGAGAAAAGAGAGATCGAGAATAAAGGGAGAAAGAGAAAAATCTAAGAAAGGGAGAGCGAGAGAGAGAGAAACAAAAAGGAGCTAGAGTAGTGAAAGAGAGGAGAGGAAAATATGATTGGGGACCAGCCTACAGTACTTATTACTGTCTCTTTCTGTTCACTCTCCTCTGCTCTGATTATTATTATGAGGCCCTAATAAAACAGACTGCCTCGCAGATTATACCCACAATTATTCTATATCCATCCACCCTTACCTTTTAGCCTCCAACTAAGGTTGCACAATTCTGGTTTCTTTCCCAAATGTCCAGGTTTTACAGAAATCCTGATCAGGAGGGAATAAACAGGGAGTCCGAAATCCTCCAAACAGGACTTTTGGAAAATATGGAAATTTGAGGAAAGTTAGATTTTTTTTTCTAAGCTATACTGAACAAAAATATAAACGCAACATGCAACAATTTCAACGATTTTACTGAGTTACAGTTCATACAAGGATATCAGTCAATTGAAATAAATTCATTAGGCCCTAATCTATGGATTTAACATGACTGGGCAGGGGCGTAGCCAGGCCCTCCCACTGGGCAGCCAGGCCCACCCACTAGGGAGCCAGGCTCACCCACTGGGGAGCCAGGCCCAGCCAATCAGAATTCGTTTTTCCCTACAAAAGGGCGTTATTTCAGACATAAATACTCAGTTTCATCAGCTTGCGTGGTTACACGTGGTTGTGAGTTCGGTTGGATGTACTGCCAAATTCTCTAAAACAACATTGAAGGTGGCTTATGGTAGAGAAATGAACATTAAATTCTCTGGCAACAGCTCTGGTCGACATTCCTGCAGTCAGCATGCCAACTGCACGCTCCCACAAAACCTGAGCCATCTGTGGCATTGTGTGACAAAACTGCACATTTTAGAGTGGCCTTTTATTGTCCCCAGCACAAGGTGCACCTGTGTAATGATCATGCTGTTTAATCAGATTATTGATATGCCACACCTGTCAGGTGGATGGATTATCTTGGCAAAATGAGAAATGTTCACTAACAGGGATGTAAACAAATTTATGCACAAGATTTTAGAGAAATAAGCTTTTTGCGCATATGGAAAAGTTATGAGATCTTTTATGTCAGCTCATGAAACATGGGACAGACACTTTACATGTTGCGTTTATATTTGTGTTGGTGAGTGCACAGACTCTACCGTTATTGCTTAAAGTTACTGAATCTGCCAAAGTCATAAAAATGTGCTGTACAGTTTAGGTGATTCTATGTAAAGCCTTTCATGACAATATTTTGATCATAATATGTTATAGAAGCCATTTTATCACAGAGGCTGTAGTACCATCATCTTGTGTTGCATTGTATGATAGATATGATGGTCCAGAGACCTCCCGGCAACACATGATCACATCCCATATCATATTCCACACATAATGACTTCCTCTAAGCAGTCATTTCCTGCTGAATTAGATCCACTAAACACCACAGCATTAACAGAGCCAGAATAATAAGAGCATCAGTTGAGTTGACCTCTTGACATGTGAACCAGCTTAAATCTATCCAACTAATAACACTGCATATAACACTATTATATATTACATATACAGTATATAACACTGCACTGGAAATGAACTGAGTCTGATGGAGAATTGAATCCCTATCTTAAGCCGCGACGAAGCAAATAGCAGAGCAGCTTAGGGGGGTGATGGGGGGATGGAGAGATTGAGAGGGGAGCGGGAGGGATGGAGGATAATGGAAAGACAGAGAGCTGGTTTTCCTCTCCTTTATGAGGGGAGCTAATGCCCTGAAAACACGTTCGTGACCTCCATCTTTATTGTTGCTGAAGTCATTATTTTGGGTAAATGGCATCACCTGTTGACTCTCCTCCAGATTCTCTCCCTCTCTCTCTCTCCTTTTTGATTTCTAAGTATTTATTTATTTACTTCCCTCTCTCACTTTCTCTCTCTCTTTTAAACTCTCTCCCTCCTGTCTGCCTTTGTGGCCTGCAGGCCTGCATTAGCCCATTTCCATTTTACATTGAAAGTGACTAGCTGCCTGTCTGTCTAACCCAAGTAGCACCCTATTCCCTAAGGGCCCTGGTCAACAGCAGAGCAAATAAAAAAAGGGTACCATGTGGGATGCAGGCCCAATGTCTAGCTACCTACCCTCCTTGGCATCTTAATGTCCTAGTGATGCTACTTCCTCCTCTCTTCTGAACACCCAGGAATGACCGGCCCACCTGCCCCCCAGTCATCAGCTACTGATTCAGTCAATCTTTGCTTTCCGGAAACACAAACAATGGATCTCTGTGTGGGAGACGTACAGTAAATGCTGTGAAGGACTGTCTGCAACGCAATGACAACTCCAGCCCCCAGGGAACCTGTAGTGTGTGTGTTTGTGTGTGTGCGTATGTATGTGCGTATGTGTAATAGATGTCTGTTCGTATGAGTGTGAATAGGGTATTGTGTATGTGGTATCTGGGTGATACGCATTTGTTATAAGTGTTTGTGTATATATGGGTGTGTGCGCGCATGCATTTCTGTGACTGCACCATATATTTATTCTAAAGTCATTTCAGGGAAACCTTGAAAATAAACCCCTGTCATACCATGGCTCTAGCTACGAACCAACCAGCCAGAGAGGATACAGTATATTTAGGCCTGGTGGCTGTGTGATATCACACTGCACACTTAACACATCCAAACACAGCAGCAACACTACCTAATGCATTCTTCTGTAGCCATTTTACCTTCCGGGCCGTTCCACATCAAAAAGCCCAAGAAAGAGGATTGACTACCACCATCTCAAATTGTTATGAAATCGTTACTGTAATAAGTAACAGATAAGACAAAATATAATTTGATCTCTGAGTAATAAAGCTAATTGATTGGACTCAAATTGGCAATTTTAATTTAAAAGATTCAGATAATATTCAATAAATAATAGTACCCAAAATCCAATTTGGGCCAAACTTATTCTTCTTCCTACCAATGAGTAAGACATTAAGGAATCAACAAATGTTTTAAAAGCCACCCACGAACCTTTCACACCCCATGCCAATCCCACCCCAACAACCAGTATACCGTATCAGTTCTCTGTGTGATAAGTAGTATAAAGCTGTGGCTTGTAGTATTGCTTCTCCTTACTATGTAATGTATTCCCCTGTGAATGAGACGTTTTTTTCTCCCTTGTTCAGAGAAATTAGTCATTGAAGTTGCTTGCATTATTAAGTACAGTTTGGAAGAATTAGTACTTATCTAGTTACTCTCTGTGGGCTGTACTTGTACTCTTAGTCAAGTAATTTCTGAAGGATACTCCGTTACATTTTTTATCAAATCACTTTAGTTACATAGGTTTATATTATTTTATCGTCGCAGCCAGATGAAAACCTCATCACTCCAAATGTTGTGATTATAATTCTTAATAATTCTTTACATCAAATCGGAGCTATTCACCTTTATGTCTATAAGAAAGTTTCACAACCACTTGACCAATGAAATGTATTCAAAATAGCCTGTCATCAAAACTTAAGTCTATTGGCTCTCAAAGTTGTCCGTCAAACCCTGTCTCACCACCACGGCTCATGAAGTGAAGTGAAGGAGATTTTTCTTCCTGGGTTCTTAGCCAAATGCGATCAGAGGTAAGTTTGCACTTTAATTATCTTCTTATTTTGTAATATTATGTATACTGAACAAAAATATAAACGCAACATGCAACAATTTCACACTACTGAGTAAAGTTCATTTAAGGAAATCAGTCAATCAAAATAAATTCATTAATTCCAAGTCTATGGATTTCACGACTGGAAATACATATACCGATACCTTAAAAACAAAACAGTAGGGGCGTGGATCAACAAACTAGTCAGTATCTTGTGTGACCACCATTTGCCTCATTCAGCATAACATCTCCTTCGCATAGAGTCGATCAGGCTGTTGATTGTGGCCTGTGGAATGCTGTCCCACTTCTCTTCAATGGCTGTGTGAGGTTGCTGAATATTGGTGGGAACTGGAACACTGTCGTATACATCGATCTAGAGCATCTCCTCCATCAGCACACCTGCTGATAACACACTCCGCCCCCAAACACAGGGAGCCAGACTACCGGAAGGGAACGCGTACAACATACAACACTCTCAATAGCACAAGCTAAAGGAAAGTGCTTATTTCCAGTGTGTGAGTGAGTGTGATTCCAAATTGTGATCAGTATAGCCCCTCATTGTGCTTCTTGTGTTTCCCCGCCAACTGCTGCCGGGGGGACACCGACTCGACGCCGGAAAATTCAGAACTCAGATACGTATGTCAACACCTGCTACCAACTATCAGCTAGCTAGCTAGGTTGCAATGGAGCCCGCTACGCCTGGAATAGTTAACGAACGTCTCCAGTGCTGTAGAAGCGGTGTTTATTACACTTTTGTCAGAGAGAATATTGTCAATCTGGAGTTCCAATGTGGAAATTGTTTGCTTAGCAAACAAATCTAAATTCTGCTCAAACTTTTGGGGAAAACGCTAATTGGAACTTTCTCAACTCCTATGGCTGGACGTCACTCGGGCCTGATGGATATCTCCTCGTCTTGTCATCTGTCCCTATCCGAATGGCCTGTGCTACCTGGAACTTGCCTGCCAAAGAAATCGTCTCCATCTGCTTCTCCTCCTCCATCCTGTAGTGGATTAGATGTTGAACGGCAAGAGGAGTGTTCCAATCAGCGCTGGTCCCATGTCCCAAGTCGTGGAAACTGAAGGCAGCAGCATGCTGCTAAGTGGACGGGAGTGACTGCGAGAGGTTCGGAGCAGATTGACATAAGGAATAGCTTCGCTGCATTGGTGCCTGATCTACCTGCACCTCCATCGCTGGGATTGCCTGTGTCTTCTAAGGCGGTGCTGACTCAAGCAGCAGCTTCGTCGTCAAGTTCAGCTCCTTTCCCTCTCTCTGAATCTGACGTGGAACTGCCTGCTGCGGGAGGTCTGGACCTATCACCGGGAGCAGCAGGCGTACGCTATCCTGCTTCTCGTGATACCTTCTGGAAACAAAGCTCGTATTATAGGAGGATGGGATCCAACCAAATCATTTGGGTTCCTGGATCCTTTCACAGCATAATAAGGCTGTGTTGAGACAATTACTTAACAACCCAAGCACAGTTTATTTAATCCCTACCATTGTGTCGCTGAGTTGTCATAATGCTTCAGCAAATGTACATTATCCCAGGGGTGTTGGAAGACACAATGTAAGTAACCTAATTTACGCCCCTCTAACTGCCCTGGATGCCTCTGCTGATCCCACAGCTATTGTATGCAGTAATCATGTGCCTATGAACCAGATTTATACTGTTAGCACTGAGGTGGTGTGCCCTAGTAGGAAGTCCACCGTGTGCAGCTCATCCTGCACAAACATAAATAACATTAGCATGTCTATTTCTGCTAAGCTTCCCAGTAAAGAAATAAAAACAATCAAGCATCCCAGAAGTGCTAAACAATAGCCCACTGTAGCTTAAGAAACAAGGCTCATGAAATCAATAATTTGCTAGTAACAGATGACATTCATATTCTGACAATCTCTGAAACTCATGGTTATACATACATGGTTTACATGGTTATAAGATCTACAGAGAAGACAGAAATGCCAAAGGTGGAGGTGTGGCCGTTTATATTCAGAACCACATTACTGTAAAGCTTATCTAATGTTAAATACTGTTAAAATAATATGGCTACAGGTTCATCTGCCACACCGAAATCCCATTCTCGTGGGAAGCTGCTATAGACCACCAAGTCAGTATCTGGATAACGTGTGAAATGCTTGATAATGTATGTGATATCAGCAGAGAGGTATATTTTCTGGGTGATTTAAATATTGACGGGCTTTCATCAGACGGCCCACTCAAGAGAAAGCTTCCAAATGTAACCAGTGCCTGCAACCTGGTTCAGGTTATCAATCAGTCAACCTACCAGGGTAGTTACCATGCACACACCATCACTGATAAAAGGTGAGCCCATTGAAATAGTGGAGGAGTACAAATACTAGCTATACTGGGATCAGTGTACTGACGCTATTTTTAAGAAAGGCCTACAGAGACTCTATTTCCTACGGAAACTACACTTTTTAATGTTGATCTAACCATCATGGTTCTCATTTACAAATCATTAATTGAGAACATTCTGTCCTACTGCTTGACATGCTGGTTTGGGAATATCAAGGTTGCACAGAAAAATAGGTTGGGCAAGATAGTCAGGACTTGCGGGAAAATCATAAGGCAGCAACAGCAAGAACTGTCATTTCTGTACCTGGCCCTCCAGAAGGTGAATAAAATAGCGGTTGACACTTCCTGTCCACATCACTCCGAATTCAGGCTCCTTCCCTCTGGCCGCAGGTACAGACTACCTGAGGCCGAATGCAATTGTGCAACTTAAAACATTGGACTAATTGCACTTAGCACTGGCACTATGAAACTGCACTTACCCTGCCTATTTGCTTGTAAATATCCTTTGCTTTAAAAAAATATATATGTGATGTTTTATGCTGCAAAATGAATTCCCTCTCTAAGAATGTTAAAGTTTTCTGAATCTGAAAAGAATATCAGAAAATGCTGACATTTTTGGAAAAAACGCAAACAGCTTCTTCATTCATTGAAACGGACGGCTCATTAATCACAAAACCCACTGATATTGCCAACTACTTTAATTAATTTTTCATTTGGCAAGATTAGCAAACTTAGGCATGACATGTCAGCAACTTCACATTCAAGTATATCTGACCAAATTATGAAAGACAAGCATTGTAATTCTGAATTCTGTAAAGTGAGCGTGGAAGAGGTGAACAAATTATGGTTGTCTATCAACAATGACAAGCCACCGGGGTCTGACAATTTGGATGGAAAATTACCGAGGATAATAGCGGACGATATTGCCACATCTTCAATTTAAGCCTTCTAGAAAGTGTGAGCCCTCAGGCCTGGAGGGAAGCTAAAGAAATTCCACTACCCAAGAATAGTAAAGCCCCGTTTACTGGCTCAAATAGTCGACCAATCAACCTGTTACCAACACTTGGTAAACTTTTGGAAAAAATTGTGTTTGACTAGATACAATGCTATTTTACAGTAAACAAATGATTAACAACAGACTTTCAGCATGCTTATAGGGAAAGACATTCAACAAGCACAGAACTTACACAAATGACTGAGAAATTGATGAGAAAAAGATTGTGGGGAGCTGTTTTGTTAGACTTCAGTGTGGCTTTTGACATTATTATTATCATAGTCTACTGCTGGAAAAAGGTATGAGTTATGGCTTTACACCACCTGCTATATTTTTTTGGGGGGGTCCTGAGTGGAGCAGTGGTCTATAGCACTGCATCTCAGTGCTTGAGGTGTCACTACAGACACCCTGGTTTGAATCCAGGCTGTATCACAACCGGTCGTGATTGTGAGTCCCATAGGGCAGCGCAAAATTGGCCCAGCGTCGTCAGAGTTTGCACAGTGTAGGCCGTCATTGTAAATAAGAATTTGTTCTTAAATGACTTGCCTAGCTAAATAAAAGGTTAAATAAAAAAATATTAAAACAAAATATATTGTGGATAAAGAGTTACCTGTCTAACAGAACACAGAGGGTGTTCTTTAATGTAAACCTCCAACATAATCCAGGTAGAATCAAGAATTCCCCAGGGCAGCTGTCTATGTCGCTCAATCTTTACTAACGACATGCCCCTGGCTTCGAGTAATGGAATGACTACAACACTTAAAGAGCTACAGTTAGTTTCAGAATGGTTGACAAGGAATGTTAGTCCTAAACATTTAAAAAACTAAAAACATTGTATTTGGGACAAATCATTCACCTAAACCTCAACTACGTCTTGTAATGAATAATGTGGAAATTGAGCAAGTTGAGGTCAAAACATATTGATACAACAGTAGCTGAGATGGGGAGAAGTCTGTCCATAATAAAGCACTGCTCTGCCTTCTTAACAGCACTATCAACAAGGCAGGCCCTACAGGTCCTAGTTTTGTCACAACTGGACTACTGTTCAGTCATGTGGTCAGGTGCCACAAAGATGAAAATTGCAATTGGCTCAGAACAGGGCAGCATGGCTGGCCCTTAAATGTGCATAGAGAGCTAACATGAATAATATGCATGTCAATCTCTCCTAGCTCAAAGTGGAGTAGAGATTGACTTCACTACTTGCATTTGTGAGAGGTATTGACGTGTTAAATGCACCGAGCTGTCTGTTTGAGCTACTGGACACTCATGCATAGCCCACAAGCCATGTCACCAGAGAACTCTTCACAGTCCCCAAGCCCAGAACAGACAATGGGAGGCACACAGTACTACATAGAGCCATGACTACTTGGAACTCTGTTCTACTTAAAGTAACTCATGCAAGCAGTAAACATTTTTTTTTTTTAAACAAATAATATACCTAATGGAACAGCGTGGCTGTGAAGCAACACAAACATTGGCACAGACACACACGCGCACACACAAATAACATACGCACTATATACACGCTTACACAAGGATTTTGTGTTGTAGATATGTGGGGACCTGAGGTCACACACTTAATATGTTTGCGAAATCTGTTCAAATCAAATCAAAGTTTATTTGTCACGTGCGCCGAATACAACAGGTGTAGACCTTACGGTGAAATGCTTACTTACAGGCTCTAACCAACAGTGCAAAAAAAGGTATTAGGTGAACAACAGGTAAGTAAAGAAATAAAAACAACAGTAAAAAAAGACAGGCTATATACAGTAGTGAGGCTATAAAAGTAGCGAGGCTATAAAAGTAGCGAGGCTACATACAGACACCGGTTAGTCAGGCTGATTGAGGTAGTATATGTACATGTAGTTATGGTTAAAGTGACTATGCATATATGATGAACAGAGAGTAGCAGTAGCGTAAAAAAGGGGTTGGTGGGTGGCGGGACACAATGCAGATAGATAGCCCGGTTAGCCAATGTGCGGGAGCACTGGTTGGTCGGTCCAATTGAGGTAGGATGTACATGAAATGTATAGTTAAAGTGACTATGCATATATGATAAACAGAAGGGGGCACACTGCAAAAAGTCCGGATAGTCATTTGATTACCTGTTCAGGAGTCTTACGGCTTGGGGGTAAAAACTGTTGAGAACCCTTTTTGTCCTAGCCTTGGCACTCCGGTACCGCTTGCCATGCGGTAGTAGAGAGAACAGTCTATGACTGGGGTGGCTGGGGTCTTTGACAATTTTGAGGGCCTTCCTCTGACACCGCCTGGAGTAGAGGTCCTGAATGGCAGGCAGCTTAGCCCCAGTGATGTACTGGGCCGTACGCACTACCCTTTATAGTGCCTTACGGTCAGAGGCGGAGCAATTGCCGTACCAGGCAGTGATGCAACCAGTCAGGATGCTCTCGATGTTGCAGCTGTAGAACCTTTTGAGGATCTCAGGACCCATGCCAAATCTTTTTAGTCTCCTGAGGTGGAATAGGCTTTGTCGTGCCCTCTTCACAACTGTCTTGGTGTGTTTGGACCATTCTAGCTTGTTGTTGATGTGGACACCAAGGAACTTGAAGCACTCAACCTGCTCCACTACAGCCCCGTCGATGAGAATGGGGGCGTGCTCGGTTATACAACTTAAAAACATTGCAATACATTCATAACTGCCTTAATTTTGCTGGACCCCAAGAAGAGTAGCTGCTGCCTTGGCAGCAGCTAATAGGTATCCATAATAAATACAAATACAAACATGCGCAATGGGTGACATGTCTGGTGAGTATGGAGGCCATGGAAGAACTGGGACATTTTCAGCTTCCAGGAATTGTGTACAGATCGTCACGGTATCTCTGTGCATTCAAATTGCCATTGATAAAATGCAATTGTGTTTGTTCTCCGTAGCTTATGCCTGCCCATACCATAACCCCACCATGGGGCACAGCAAACCGCTAGCCCACACAAAGCCATACACGTGGTCTGTGGTTGTGAGGCCGGTTGGATGTACTGCCAAATTCTCTAAAACATTGGAGGCGGCTTATGGTAGAGAAATGAACATTAAATTCTCTGGCAACAGCTCTGGTGGACATTAGTGCAGTCAGCATGCCAACTGCACACTCCCACAAAACTTGAGCCATCTGTGGCATTGTGTGACAAAACTGCACATTTTAGAGTTGCCTTTTATTGTCCCCAGCACAAGGTGCACCTGTGTAATGATCACGCTGTTTAATCAGATTATTGATATGCCACACCTTTCAAGTGGATGGTTTATCTTGGCAAAGGAGAAATGTTCACTAACAGGGATGTAAACACATTAATGGCACAACATTTTGGAGAAATAAGACTATTTTGCATATGGAGCATTTCCGGGGATCTTTTATTTCAGCTCATGAAACTTAGGACCAACACTTTACATGTTGTGTTCATATTTTTGTCCAGTATATTTCTGGAGTAAGATAAATATTTCTATGATATAAATCTAATGTTGAAATTGTGTTTTGAGGGTGAGTGCAAATTAAATGGCTAGCTAGTTTGCTTTGGCTAACCCAGAATCTGACAATGTTTAATCTCCTGTTTTTAGCTCCCCATATTATCTCTGCTTTTTGGCAAAGTTAACTAGCCACCTTAGCATAAAGAGTGAACAGATTAATCAGATGCATGTGGAAATAGATAACTAGCTAGCTATCAAATTAGGATGCCATTACATAAACTGGCTAAGCTAGCTGATGTGTAAACCAAGTAGCTATCTAGCTAAGTAACGTTAGCTATATCAACCGGTCAGCCCAGCACACAATCCTCCCACTCCACTGCTCTCTCACTGTGGGTGCATTGCTCTCTTTCACTGTGTGTGTATGTGTGTCTAAATGTCATTCTGTTTTCATGACAAGGCCTACAGTGCATTAGGAAAGTATTCAGACCCATTTACTTTTTCCTCATGTTGTTACATTACAGCCTTATTCTAAAAATAAATATATTTTTCCCCTCATCAATCTACATACAATACCCTACTAATGACAAAGCGAGAAACAGGTATTCAAAATTTTTAGCAAAAACAAATACCTTATAACAAATATAATTATACCTTATAACAAATACCTTATTTACATAAGTATTCAGACCCTTTGCTATGAGACTCGAAACTGAGCTGTTTCCATTGATCATCCTTGAGATGTTTCTACTACTTGACTCGAGTCCACCTGTGGTAAATTCTATTGATTGGACATGATTTGGAAAGGCACACACCTTTATATAAGGTCCCACAGTTGACAGTGCATGTCAGAGCAAAAACCAAGCCATGAGGAATAGTCGTAGAGCTCGGAGACAGGATTGTGTCAAGGCACAGATCTGGGGAAGGGTACCAAAACGTTTCTGCAGCATTGAAGGTCCCCAAGAACACAGTGGCCTCCATCATTCATAAATGGAAGAAGTTTAGAACCACTGACACTCTTCCTAGAGCTGGCCACCCGGCCATACTGAGCAATCGGGGGAGAAGAGCCTTGGTCAGAGAGGTGGCCAAGAACCCGATGATCACTCTGACAGAGCTCCAGGGTTCCTCTGTGGAGATGGGATTATCTTCCAGAAGTACAACCATCTCTACAGCACTCCACACACAGGCCTTCATGGTAGAGTGTCCAGACGGAAGCAACTCCTTAGTAAAAAGGCACATGACAACCCGCTTGGAGTTTGCCAAAAGGCACCTAAAGACTCTCAGACGATGAGAAACAAGAGATTCTCTGGTCTGATGAAACCAAGATTGAACTATTTGGCCTAAATGTCAAGCGTCACATCTGGAGGAAAGCTGGCACATCCCTATGGTGAAGCATGGTGGTGGCAACACCATATTGTGGGGATGTTTTTCAGCGACAGGGACTGAGAGACTAGTCAGGATTGAGGGTCAGGATGAAAACCTGCTCTAGAGTGCTCAGGGCCTCAGACTGGGGCGAAGGTTCAACTTCCAACAGGACAAGGACCCTAAGCACACAGCCAAGACAAAGCAGGAGTGGCTTCGGGACAAGTCTCTGAATGTCCTTGAGTGGCCCAGCCAGAGCCTGGAGTTGGACCCGATCGAATATCTCTCGAGAGACCTGAAAATAGCTGTGCAGTGATACTCCCCATCCAACCTGACAGAGCTTGAGAGGATCTGCAGAGAAGAATGGGAGAAACTCCCCAAATACAGGTGTGCCAAGTTTGTAGCGGGGTCTACTCAACAAAACTCGAGGCTGTAATCGCTGCCAAAGGTGCTTCAACAAAGTACTGAGTAAAAGGTCTGAATACCTATGTAAATGTAGCATTTCAGTTTTATTTTTTCATTATAAATTTGCAAACATTTCTAAAAAAAACTGTTGATGCTTTGTCATTATGAGGTATTGTGTGTAGATTGATGGGGGGGAAATTCTATTTAATCTATTTTAGAATAAGGCTGTAACGTATGCACTTTATAAGCACATATGTCATATAATGAAACATCTCAGTCAGCTTTTTGTGTCATATAGCTACTAGAAGAAGAACTTGTTATTTGATTATTTACAGCTTGTAGCGGCACAACCGAGGGGGAGGAGAATGGGCATGCCAAGAAATGAAAAGACCCTTAAAGTTGAAAGAGGTTTGGAAGAGAAGATAGATAGAGGGTAAATCGTACCTTGGCAGGAAAAAGATGATTGAGTTGACTATGGTAATTCATATCTGCACTGTTTGATTATTCTTACCTGAATACCTACCTTGATGTTTAATTTCCATGCTGAAATGTGTCTGATTATGTTTTTTTTACCTTCATTTTATCTGGTAGTCATACTGAGACCAAGGTCTCTTTTACAGATTAGCCCTTTATTACAGAAATACCAGAAAATACACAAATCAAAATATAAATACAAAATACAAGCAGAAATAAAACACAGTCATAAAAAACAATTACAGTAATAAGTCCTCAATCTGCTATCTGAATTGATCTAAAGGCACCAAAACATCCAATTGAAGAATATTTTGAAGATTCTTCCACAAATAAGGTGCAATAAAAGTAAATGCTGATTTGCTTAACTCAGTGGAGACCAAAGTCATTTCCAGAGTTAGCCATCCCTGAGACCAGGTGTGATAACGCAGAAGTCTAAAGATTAGTAATGATGTTTTAGGTACAGTGGGAGTTTTGTTTAAAGGGCTTTATACATGAAAACATTACACTGTATCAACTTACATGACATCAAAGACATTTGCATACTAGTAACAGGATTGATAGTGACATTTCAATATTGATTGTTGTTTGACTGTAATACTTACCTGATTAACTCATTCTGAGTAAAAAATGAAACATCACGCTTGGTGTAAATCTTTTTAGTATGCATTCACCATCACATGTACTTAAAATGATACATGTTCATTAATGCTATTGGAACTTATTCCAATGTCTCGAGTACCGTTTACCTTTTTATGAAATTAAGCACATTGATAGATATCAAGTCAACTTTGAATAAGACCGAAATTGAAACTGTCCAGCCTACCTGTGCTGGAGGACTGTCCAGCCTACCTGTGCTGGAGGACATCTGCAAGATGGTGCTGGCAGGCTTAAATAAGAAATGAATGTCAAATCAACTGCACTAAGTTTTAGTTATTTTTGTTTGCTGTCACAATTTACCAGGTGTAAAAAATTGACTAGTAACTAGTACTAGTAAAAGAATGGAATAAAGAAATATACTGTATAAATATTAGGACAAGCAATGTCGGAGTGGCATTGACTAAAATAAAGTAGAATACAATATATACATATGACATTAGTAAAACAGTATGTAAACAATGTTAAAGTGACCAGTGATTCCATCTATGTACATAGGGCAGCAGCCTCTAAGGTGCAGGGTTGAGTAACCAGCTAGTGATTATGGCCTTGAGCTAGAAGTTGTTTTTCAGTCCCCCGGTCCCCACTTTGATGCACCTGTATTGACCTCACCTTCTTGATGATAACGGGGTGAACAGGCCATGGCTCCTGTGGTTGATGTCCTTGATTATCTGTTTGGCCTTCCTGTGACATCAGGTGCTGAGGTGTCCTGGAGGGCAGTCAGTGTGCATTTGGGAGAACCTTCCAGAAGGACAACCATCTCTACAGCACTCCACCAATCAGGCCTTTATGGTAGAGTGGCCAGACGGAACCGTTTGGCAGACCGCACCACCCTCTGAAGAGCCCTGCGGTTGTGGGTGGTGCAGTTGCCATACCAGTCGGTGACACATCCCGACAGGATGCTCTCAATTATGCATCTGTAAACGTTTGTGAGGGTCTTAGGGGCCTACCACTGTTGTGTCGTCTGCAAACTTGATGATTGAGTTGGAAGTGTGCGTGGCCACACAGTCATGGGGGAACAGGGAGTACAGGAGGGGGCTAAACACGCACCCTTGTGGGCTCAGTGTTGAGGATCAGCGTAGTGGAGGGGTTGTTTCCTACCTTCACCACCTGGAGGCAGCCCGTCAGGAAGTCCAGGACTCAGTTGCACAGGGCGGGGTTCAGACCCAGTGCCCAGAGCTTAATGATGAGCTTGGAGGGTACTATGGTGTTGAAGGCTGAGCTGTAGTCAATGAACAGCATTCTTACATACTGTAAGTATTCCTTGTCCAGATGGGATAGGGTAGTGTGCAGTGTGATGGCATCGTCGGTGGATCTATTGGGGCGGTATGCACATTTTAGTGGGTCTAGGGTGTCAGGTAAGGTGGAGGTGATATGATCCTTAACTAGCCTCAAAGCACTTCATAATGACAGAAGTGAGTGCTACGGGGCAATGGTAACTGAATTAAAGGACTTTTGCTTCTTGGGTACAGGAACAATGGTGGACATCTGGGGACAGCAGACTGGGAGAGATTGAGTATGTCGGTAAACACTCCAGCCAGCGGGTCTGCACATGCTCTGAGGACATGGCTAGGGATGTAATCTGGGCAGCAGTCTTGAGAGGGTTAACACGCTCAAAATGTCTTACTCAGGTCGGCCACGGAGAACAAGAGCCCACAGTCCTTGGGAGGGGCCGCCTCCATGGCACTGTGTTATCCTCAAAGCGGGCGAAGAAGGTGTTTAGCTTGTCCGGGAGCAAGACATAGGTGTCCGCGACGTGGTTGGTTTTCCTTTTGTAGTCCATGATTGTCTGTAGACCCTGCCACATACGTCTCGTGTCTGAGCCGTTGAATTGCTTCTCCACTTTCTCTGTACTGACGTTTTGCCTGTTTGATTTCCTTACGGAGGGAATAACTACACTTTTTGTATTCAAACATATTCCTAGTCAACTTGCCGTGGTTCAATGAGGTGGTTCGCGCTTTCAGTTTTGCGCGAATGCTGCCATCTATCCGCGGTGTTTGATTTGGGTAGGTTTTAATAGTCACAGTGAGAACAACATCCCCTATACATTTCCTGATGAAGTCAGTCACCGTGTCTGTGCATACGTCAATGTTATTCTCAGAGGCAATCCGGAACATATCCAAGTCCGTATGATCAAAACAAAACTTGAAGCACGGATTCCGATTGGTCTAACAGCAACTGATACAGACCCTTTTAGAAGGCAATAAACCACACACAAGTGCCCTGTTTTCTGGACACATTAAGCGTGAAAGAATGACAAACTGAATTGCTTTCATGGAGGACTGGCTTGAACTGTGTGGATGATGACCACACAATGTATTTAAATCATGAGCTAAATCTATTGGTTTTCTACCAAAAGTAGCAAAGGAAATGTTGTGATCTAATTAATAAACACAAGAGACCAGCAAAATGGATAAGAGTGTGGCGGTACTGTTGCAACAGCGGCATCTAGTGGTCAAAACCGGATACTTTCACATTACTTTATGGTAAATAATGCATGTGACTTCAGTGACAAATGTATCTTTACAGGGGGGAAAAAACATCTCCAGATTCACAGGGAATACATTACATAGTACGGAGAAGCAATACTCCAAGCCACAGCTTCATACCACTTGTCAAGCATAAATAACTGATACTATATACGAATTGTTGCGGTGTATGAGGGGTCTGTGGTTGGTAATGGGTTTGGTCCAAATCGGATGTTGGGTACTATTATTTATCGAATATAATCTGAATCCTATAAATTAAAATGAACAATTTGGGTGGAATCATTTATCTTGATTTCTCTGAGATCAAATTACATTTCAACAAAGAAATGTTTCAGGAATGCTAATCTTACCTTTTTCTAACTACATAAACTATTTCAGAGCAATCTGGTGGGTGTCATGGCTTGCTGAAATGACATGGAATGACTATTCATCTGTCTGCTCCCAGCCTCTTCTCTCTCTGTCTGTTCCAGACTATCTGACATGACAGTACCAGCTGGGCGGCTGGCAGAGGGAGGGAAGGAGGGAGGAGGAGAAAATGGGTAGGGGAGAGGTGAGGGGGTGAGAAGGTAGGGCGGACGTGCTTATTTTATGTTATAACGTCTGTTCTCTGCGAGATCTGAGTCACGTCTGAGTGATATTTTCACGGGGGTGAGGTTGAGAGTTATATTTTATTTCTATGAAGACAGCTGTCAATGGTATGTGCTAGGAGCTTTCTGGCTGTTGCAATAGTGGCTGACTCATTGGACACAATTAATGCCCCTTTTTGGGAAGTGTGTGTGTGTATACACACCTGAGTGTGTGGACGTGTGCACATCTGTGTTTGTTGGAACACGGCTTATGAACACTGATATAAAAAGAAAAGAAAAACACTCGTACCCCATTCCCCTCTCCCAACACACACACACACACACACAGTTAGCTCTGTCCACTTGTACAGGCCTGCAGGAAACATCTGAGACGTACAACAGATGTGTCTGTGATTTCAGCACCACTAAACAAGCGCTCCCTTTCCCCCTTCTCTCCCCTCTCTTGGAGAGCTCTTTGGCAAGGCAGAGCAGACAACCCAGAGCTCCTGGTCTTCAGGTTTGGCAGATTGAAGACCACCTGGGAGGCGGACCCACAACACATCAGCCACTAGGGGGGATTGAACCGTTGACTCTGTCCAGATAGATGTGTAAAACTAGACCCATTTGGTTCTATATGGGCAGCTGTTGACAGACAGACAGATAGACAAACACCCACACACACCGTTACACACTCCAAAAAGCCGCCTATGAGCCTCAGGAGTAAGGGATGGAGGGAGGAGTGGAGAGGGGAGAGGAAGGAGAGAGAGAGGGATGGTGGTGTAGGATTTGTTTTTATGTATTCATAAGGAAACTCAATTAAGTTTTATGGCAAAGGTCTTTTACCTGCTTTATGTCTCGTGTCGCTGGCACTCGGCTACGCTGGATTATGAGATTTGATTCGCCACCAAAAACGAGAGAAAAAAGATGGAATGAGAGAAATGGAGGGAGTAGTGGAGGGTCCCTGTAGCTTGGGAGGAGGTCAGAGAGAACTAGACTTCAGGTGCACTGAGATGGAGTGACGGAGGGACGTGGTGGACGAGGTGATGAGAGATGGGGCTAGACTGAAGGGAGGAGTGGAGAAACAGATTCACTGGAGAAAGATGACAGCGGGAAGTTGGAGAGAATGATTGTAGGGAAGAATGCTCTACAGAGAGGGAGAGAGAGGGAGAGAGAAATGGAGAGAGAAATAGAGAGCGCAAGGAGAGGGAGAAATGGAGAGAGAAATAGAGAGAGTGCAAGAAGAGAGAGGGAGGGAGAAATGGAGATAGAAAAAGAGAGCAGAAGAAGAGAGAGAAAGAAAGAAAGAAAAAAGGCACTGAGGTACTACAGCTAAAGGCCCAGTTGACATTACCAGTAATAGACGTCATTCTGACGTGGAGATTTACATTCTACTATTGTGGCCCTCAGCTATAGCTCCATTTAACCCCAGTTACAGCCAAGAACAGTATACTTAACAGCCTTCTAAATGTGAAGAGTGAGCTCTCTATCTCCCCAAACAATAACACCTTGTAGGGGAAGAACAGGGCTGGAGGCACTCTTCCCTCAGAAGGGTAGAGGGAAGAGTGTTTAAACCATATGCAGTAAAAAGGAATAGTCAGAGTCATTGACATGAGTGTATAGGGCAGAGTGGGTGGTAAAGGTGGGCATGAAGGTACACTTGTGGTCAAAGTGTAACCCCCTATAGGGCTCTAAAGGATGTCAATCGCCTGATCTTTAGTTCACGCTGACTGAGCGAGCACTCTCGGGTTTCCATCTGTGTTTCCCTGGGGACTCTTTTAAGCGTGGGGCGGCCTGACCCTTTATGAATCACCTGGTGTTTAAATGTGCGCCGGCGCTTATTATGAACATTGCTGACCGTGATCCGGTGTGAGGTCTCCAGGCACCGCTGGATGGTCCCCAAGGGCGGGTTAAGACCTCTCATGTTACACTCATCCCACCCGCGGGCTGTGGCTTCTCTCTCTCTCACACACACACACACACACACACACACACACACACACACACACACACACACACACACACACACACACACACACACACCATCTTCCGCCACACAGGGTAGGCTCATCATCATTAGGGTGTTCATGTTGTGTGTTTGTGTCTGTGTGGTCATGCATATGATATTGTGCCATACATGTCATGAGGCTGAGTGTAAGCAGAAGTACGTATGGATGATATGTTGTCATATGTGTGTCTGTGAGGCTGTAAGTAAGATGACACTAAACCATCCTAGACGTGTGAGAAGATTCTGGATCTATAAATTGTAGCGGTAGTTTATCTTCAAGTAACAATACGTGCCTGCGGTCGGATCTGATATAGATGTGAGTGTTCTCCAGTGTGTTTGTACACGTGTATTCTAGTGTGTGTGTGTGTGCGCTTCAGTGTGTGCTCTAGTGTGTGTGTGTGTGGTATAGTGATTGTGCTGCTGATGGCTATCTCGGGGAGTGCTCTATTGATTAGACAGAGGTAAATAATTGGCTGGGTTCTACAGGCTGTCATGTCCAGGCTGATTGCTCTGCCATGGTTGTCAACAGGCAGGCAGCTCTGCTGTTATCACTATCTCCAGCCCCTCAAACACTTCTCTCCTTCTTAGACCATCTCTAGATCTATCGATTTTACACCTATATTTGTAGCCTACATCCATTCATCAATTTGCTGTTTGACTATGAGCTATGGTTACTATGCCGTCTCTGTATTGACAGATACAAGTCAATTCTATGTACCAGGGTTTTCCTTGCTGTTTGGCATTTTACAGTGGTAAGAACAAGGAAATCGAGGCCAGTAGGGGAGGGGGCTAAAAGAGTTAAGAAAATACAGAAGGGAGGTCGGGCTGGAACAGCACTATAAAACAGTGCTTGGGTTTCTCGGCAGGCAGATGTAGACATGGGCGCATGGGGCCACTTAAGTGAGAAGCAGAAAAGGCCGTTGGCGACCCCGCACGACTGGGACCGGAACTGCAGCTCCAGCTGTGTTCGGACTTGGGAGACCCATTGGGAATTTATCGTAGGCTATGGATATCATTTTATTCATCTACTTCAATAAAGTTGACTGTAGCCTGTATGCTTCGAAATTAGTTAGATAGTTGTTCTGCAGATATGTGCAATAGAAATGCATAAGAACACAGAATATGAATGTACAGTACAAGTCAAAAGTTTTAGAACACCTACTCATTCAAGGGTTTTTCTTTATTTGACTATATTCTACATTGTCATCAAAACTATGAAATAACACACATGGAATCATGTAGTAACCAAAAAAACTGAGATTCTTCGAAGTAGCCACCATTTGCCTATCAGTTGTGTTGTGACAAGATAGGGGTGGTATACGGAAGTTAGCCCTATTTGGTAAAAGACCAAGTCCATATAATGGCAAGAACAGCTCAAATAAGCAAAGAGAAACGACAGTCCATCATTACTTTAACTCATGAAGGTCAGTCAATATGGAACATTTCAAGAGCTTTTAAGGTTTCTTCAAGTGCAGTCGCAAAAACCATCCAGCGCCATAATGAAACTGGGTCTCATGAGGACCGCCCCAAGAAAGGAAGACCCAGAGTTACCTCTGCTGCAGAGGATAAGTTCATTAGAGTTAACTGCACCTCAGATTGCAGCCCAAATAAATGCTTCACAGAGTTTAAGTAACACCCGCCGTGTCTTTTTGAGACACAGAGTAGGTGAACGGATGATCTCCGCATATGTGGTTCCCACCGTGAAGCATGGAGGTGTGGTGATTTATTTAGAATTCAAGGCACACTTAACCAGGATGGCTACCACAGCATTCTGCAGCGATACGCCGTCCCATCTTGTTTGCGCTCAGTGGGACTATCATTTGTTTTTCAACAGGACAATGACCCAACAGACCTCCAGGCTGTGTTAGGGCTATTTGACCAAGAATGAGAGTGATGGAGTGCTGTCATCAATGCAAAAGATGGCTACTTTGAAATCTAAAATATATTTGTTTTACACTTTTTTGGTTACATTATTCCATATTTGTTATTTCATATGTCTTCACTATTATTCTACAATTTCAAAAATAGTAAAAATAAAGAAAAACCCTTGAATGAGTAGGTGTGTCCAAACTTTTGACTGGTTCTATATATGCATTAAGACATGGGCTACATTTATAGCCTACAGACAGACATAACTTCCCAAACCTTGAAACAATTGTTTATTGTTTGCTTTCAGCTTCATTGCCATTGCCACTGTGGAATGTTAGACATTACTGAAAAAGGGAAAGCGCCTGGACTTGAGTGTGCTGCTCTGGGTTGGAAACAAACTTTCCAAATGTCGAACAGACATTGTCTGAGCAAAGAGAAAAAGTCACAGTTATACAAGCCAGAGGAAAGTGGTGGAGAGAGAGCGAAATAAACTCATTAATTTGCTGTAAAAATCAAACAAATTACTTTTCACTTTTGCCCTTCAATTCACATCAGCATAGACAAACAGATGTTGGCGTCATTCCTTTATCTGCTCCGTAGGCTGATAATGAACTGTGGTTTTGTGTTGAAAGAAAAGGAGCGCTTTCTCAATAAAGATGTTCGTAAGAAAGCTAATTAAAACAGATTTTAGTAATTGCATAATTACAGGTTTATGTCAATCCAATTTTTCGTGGTCACATTCGCAGAATACAACAGGTGTAGATTTTACCGTTAAAGCTTACTTACGAGCCTATTCCCAACAATGCAGAGTTAAAAAAGTAAGAGAAATATTTGCCCCCCAAAAAACGAAATAGTAACACAATAAAATAACAATAACGAGGCTATATACAAGGAGTACCAGTACCAAGTCAGTGTGCAGGAGTACGAGGTAGTTGAGGTAACATGTGCATGTAGGTAGGGGTAAAAGTGACTAGGCAATCAGAATAGATAATCAACAGTGTAGTAGCAGCATGTGAAGAGTGTTAAAGTGCGTGAAAGTCTGTGTGTGTGCGTGGCGTCAATATGCAATGCGTGTGTGTGTGAGCGTATATAGTGTGTGTGTGTCAGTGTAGTTTGTGTGAGTGTTTGGGTAGAGTCTAGTGAGTGTGCATAGAGCCAGTGCAAGTTATAATAATGTCAATGTAAATAGTCCGGGTAGCCATTTGATTAACTGTTCAGCAGTCTTATAGCTGAGGTAGAATCTATTCAGGAGCAGTTTGGTCCCAGACTTGGGGCGCCGGTACCGCTTGCCGTGCGGTAGCACAGAAAACCGTATGACTTGGTGGCTGGTGTCTTTACAATTTGTAGCTCTTTCCTCTGACACCCCCTTGTATAGAGGTCTTGGATGGCAGGGAGTTCGGCTCCAGTGATGTACTGGGCCGTACACACTACCACTACCCTCTGTAGTGCCCTGCGGTCAGATGCCAAGCAGTTATCATAACAAGAGGTGATGCAGCCAGTCAAGGTACTCTCAATGGTGCAGCTGTATAACTTTAAGGATCTGAGGGCCCTAGCCAAATCTTTTCAGCCTCCTAGGAGGGAAGAAGCGTTGCTGTGCTCTCTTCACGACTGTGTCGGTGTGTTTGGACGATGATAGGTTCTTAGTGATGTGGACACTGGGGGAACTTGAAGTTCTCGACCCGCTCCACTACAGCCCTGTCGATGTGAATGTTCAGCCGTTTGTTTCCTGTAGTCCACGATAAGCTCCTTTGTCTTGCTGACGATGAGGGAGAGGTTGTTGTCCTGGCACCACACTCCCTATAGACTGTCTTATCGTCATCAGTTATCAGGCCTACTGTACCACCTTCATGTTGTTGGCAAACTTGAATGCGTTGGAGTTGTGCATGGCTATGCAGTTGTGGGTAAATAGAGAGTACAGGAGGGGATTAAACACACATCCCTGAGGTGCCCCCATGTTGAGGGTCGGCGTGGCGGATGTGTTGTTGCCTACCCTCACCACCTGGGGGTGGTCCGTCAGGAAGTCCAGGATTCTGTTGTAGACGGTGTTGTTCAGTCCAAGGGTCCTTAGCGGAGTGATGAGTTTGGAGGGCACTATGGTGTTGAACGCTGAACTGTAGTCAATGAACAGCATTCTCACGTAGATGTTTCTTTTGTCCAGGTGGGAAAGGGCAGTGTGGCGTACAATAGGAAATGCATCATCTATGGACCTGTTGCTTCGGTATGCAAATTTGAGTGGTTCCAGGGATTATGGGTGTTGATGTGAGCCATGACCAGCCTTTTAAAGCATTTCATGGCTACAGATGTGAGTGCTACGTGGCGATAGTCATTTAGACAGGTTACCTTGGCGCTCTTGGGCACAGGGACTATGGTGGTTTGCTTGAAACATGTAGGTATTACAGACTGGGTCAGGGAGATGATGAAAATGTTAGTGAAAACACTTGCCAGCTGGTCAGCTCATGCTCCGAGTATGATTTCTGGTAATCCGTCTGACCCTGCGGCCTTGTGAATGTTAACCTGTTTAAAAGGTCTTACTCATGTCAGCTATGGAGAGCGATATCACACAGTCGTCTGGAACAACTGGTGTCATCACACATGGTTCAGTGTTGCTTGCCTCGAAGCAAGCATAGAAGGCAGTTAGATCATCTGGTAGGCTCGTGTCACTGGGCAGCTCTCGGCAAGCCCTGCCACATCCGACGAGCGTCAGAGCCGTTGTAGTTGGACTCGATCTTAGTCCTGTTTTGATACTTTGCCTGTTTGACGGGATTTCTTATAAGTGTACGAATTCGTGTCCTGCTCCTTGAACACAGCAGCTCTAGCCTTTAGGTCAGTGAGGATGTTGCCTGTAATCAATGGCTTCTGGTTGGGATATGTACTGTACGTACAATCACTGTGGGGATGACGTCATCAATGCACTTATTAATGAAGCCGGTGACTGATGTGGTAATGCAATCGGATGAATCCCGGAACATATTCCAGTCTGTGCTAGCGAAACCGTCCTGTAGCTTAGCATCAGCTTCATCGCACATCACTGGTACTTTCTGTTTGAGCTTTTGTTTGTCTTCTATAAACACCACAGAAATATAGTAATTCCATGTATCGAGTGAGATATGCCTCATGCATGTATGTAGATCTTTGTTTTGGTCGCACTGTGTGATGCGGTCATCTAATTCCACGTCGCATAGAAACGACTAGTTCCAGCAAAGATGCTGGGAAATTCTAGATGTGCTGCAGCTAAGACGGTGAAGAACCGCCTCATGCGGTACAAAACATGGATTTACTGTCTTTGAGTTCGTAGAACCACCTGCAACTGGACACCGACATTCATAAGATAAATATTTTTTTCAGAATCGAGAATGAAGAGAGTATCGCCAGTACCAGGTTAGTTGAAGAATCAATGGCAGCGTTTTGTATAGGCAAACCTGTAACATCCAGTAATGGACACCAACAATCTTTGGCTATATCACAATTATTTGTTGTACATACAAACTGTAGCTAGGCCAAGTGGGGCATTGGCAGGGTGGAGGGAACACCGCTAGAAGGTCTGATCCTAACCAACGCCCTACACTTTAAAAGGTGCTGAAAAAATGTTAATATGGAGATATCATTAAATATTGGGGTAGTAACCATGGTAATAGTGGTTAATTCATAATAAATGGAGATGGATTGAGATTTAAATTAGGTTTGTGTGGGGCATCATTTAGAATCACACTGGATCTGCCAAACGCTCATTTATATTGGTACACTTGCAAACCTGCTGGAGGTCTTTAGATTGGTTAAACCATGTGGTTGGTTGTCCATGACAACATTTGATTATAATTTATGATTATGTGTGTTTATGTGTGTGTGTGCCAGCATGACCACCTGTGAGTGTGTGTGAGCATGAGCATGCATGTTTCAGTGTGTGTGCGCGCGTACCAGTGTGTGTGAGAGAGAGCTGGTGGTTGCAGCAGACAAAGGATGATTCTTTGGTCCATCACTGAGAGCTTATTTATGTACCGGTTGGTGGTGATGTCATCCTAAATAATTGAGTAACAAGTAACCAGCCTCAGTGTGAGTGTCTCAGATTCTGCAGTGGAAAGCACTGGCTAGGTCTCAACTCCTAGGATTCACACTCGACACTGTTACCTCTTTCTTTCTCTTTATACAGCGCATTTGGAAAGTATTCAGACCCCTTGACTTTTCCACATTGTGACATTACAGCCTTATTAAAATCAATACACCCACACACACACACACACACACACACACACACACACACACACACACACACACACACACACACACACACACACACACACACACACACACACACACACACACACACACACACAATACCCCATAATGACAAAGCAAAAACAGGTTTAGAAGTGTGCAAATGTATTAAATATAAAACTTAAATATCACATTTACCTAAGTATTCAGAACCTTTACTCAGTACTGGTTGAATCACCTTTGGCAGCAATTACAGCGTCAAGTCTTTTGGGGTTTGACGCTGCAAGCTTGGCACACCTGTATTTGGAGAGTTTCTCCCATTCATCTCTGCAGATCCTCTCAAGCTCTGTCAGGTTGGATGGGGAATGTCGCTGCACAGCCATTTTCAGTTCTCTCCAGAGTTGTTTTATCGGGTTCAAGTCCAGGCTCTGGCTGGGCAACTCAAGGACATTCAGAGACTTGTCCCGAAGCCACTCCTACATCTTGTCTGTGTGCTTAGGGTCGTGCTCCTGTTGGAAGGTGAACCTTCGTCCCAGTCCGAGGTTCTGAGTGCTCTGGAGCAGGTTTTTATCAAAGATCTCTCTGCGCTTTGCTCTGTTAATCTTTCCCTCGATCCTGACTAGTCTCCCAGTCCCTGTCACTGAAAAACACCCCCACAGCATGATACTGCCACCACCACCATGCTTCACCATAGGGATGGTGCCAGGTTTCCTCCAGACGTGACGCTTGGCATTAAGGCCAAAGAGTTTAATCTTGGTTTCATCAGACCCGAGAATCTTGTTTCTCATGGTCTGAGAGTCCTTAAGGTGCCTTTTGGTAAACTCCAAGCGGGCTGTTATATGCCTTTTACAGAGGAGAGGCTTCCGTCTGGCCACTCTACCATAAAGTCCTGATTGGTGGAGTGTTGCAGAGATGGTTGTCCTTCTGGAAGGTTCGCCCATCTGCACAGAATAACTCTAGACCTCTGTCAGAGTGACCATCAGGTTCTTGGTCACCTGCCTCACCAAGGCTCTTCACCCCCCGATTGTTCAGTTTGGCCAGGCGGCCAGCTCTAGGAAGAATATTGATAGTTCCAAACTTCTTCCATTTAAGAACGATAGAGGCCACAGTGTTCTTGGGGACCTTCAATGCGGAATACATTTTTTGGTACCCTTCCCCAGATGTGCCTCGACACAATCCTGTCTCGGAGCTCTATGGACAATTCCTTCGATATCATGGCTTGATTTTTGCTCTTACATGCACTGTCAACTGTGGGACCTTATATAGACAGGTGTGTACCTTTCCAAATCATGTCCAATCAATTGAATTTACCACAGGTGGACTCTAATCAAGTTGTAGAAACATCTCAAGGATGATCAATGGAAACAAGATGCACCTGAGCTCAATTTATAGTCTGATATCAAAGGGTCTGAATACTTATGTAAATAAGGTATCTGTTTTTTTATTTAATACATTTGCAAAAAACCCGTTTTCACTTTGTCACTTTTGGGTATTGTGTGTAGATTGATTAAATAGAAAATAATCCTCATCAATTTTAGAATAAAGCTGTAACCTTCCGAATGCACTTCATATGCCTACTCTGTCTCATTCAAGCTCCCTCTCACGCTTTCCATCTCTCTTCCCCACTTTCTCTCCTCCTCCTTCTCCTCTTTCTCACTAAGTTATTGTCTTCTTCAGGTGAGGGGAGAAGGGGAGCTGTCAGAGAAAAAGGGCTTATAGACAGCCTACCGTCAGAAAAATACATTCATGACTGACGGTAGATTGATAAGCAATCTAATTAATTTTCTTTGTTTGATGTTTTGACTTCATTACGAAATTCGTTTTTATGTTAATCCCTCGTTGGTTAGTTCATTAATTTGGGGGATGAAATACACAAATTAGATTATACAATAGATAACAGCAAATCAATTAGATTACGCAAATTGGATTCTTAGTTTTGATTTATAATTTGAAAAGTAGTCAATGTTTTTGTGCTGGCCACTGTTTTCTTCTTGTTCTTTAGTAATTCATTTATTTGTCTGTAATTTTCTGGCCCGGGGCTTTTCTTACCGTCTGGTAATGTAATGGTCTCCAAAACAGTTCCTCTGTCATTGTTGCAGGAGGAATCCATTGGCGTGGCACCAGCATCTGCTTGTATCTCCCTTGTTTTTGTTAGTTTCCATTTGGTTCCTTTTAGTTAATTATTGAAAGCACTCCCGGCAGCCCTCCCTCTCTGTTTTGTACAAAAGAGAGAGAACTGAACGGGGGAGAGGGGCAATTAGTGGGAGAGGGCAAAAAGAATACAGAGAGGAGTAAAGAGTTAGGGAAATGTTGAGAGGGATGATGGGTTTGGAGGGGGTAGAAGAAGAAGAGAGGGAACAGTAAAAAGAGAAGGCACAAGGAAGTGAGGGAGTGAGAAAAGTAAATTAAGGGCAAAAAGCGGTGGCATGATTAGAGAAAAAGAGAGAAAATAGAGAGATGGAGCGACATGGTGGAGGGATGTAAAAAGTCTACCTAGGGAGTTCCAGTCCACACATGTTAATTCAGCATTTGTTCCTGACATTAAACAAATGAGAGAGAGAGAGGTGGGTGAAAAAAAAACTGCCAAAAATGTTTTATAAACATGTACACAGATAAGGCAACAAAAGGAAGAGAGAAAAAAAACTAAAACAAACAAATTAACATTTAACCTCTATTAATATCTTCTGGAATAGAATACTGCAACGACCTGTAATCACATAGCTGAGTTTGTGTTGGTGGGAAGAGGTAGACGGCTTCATTGATTCTCAGTTTCACTGGGATGTTTTGGCTATGAATCAGAAGGGACCGACTGGTTTTCACTGCTGCACACTTGTCTCGTTTCTTTCATTGATATGAATGGCTGGTAAACTGTGTGTGTATAGCTATAGGATAATTCCCTCTAAGTTCAGAGAAGGACTACTTGTCTTGACACAGACTTACAGATTCACTCACATCTCAGTGTCCTCTCTAGGTTTGCCTGATAACACTGATGACACACAGGGCATGCAGGCACACACACATGCAAACAAATGGTGAGATGAGAGAAGGTGAGGTAAGGGGAGCTGAATAGAATGAGTGAGAAGTGTAAGTGATGGGAGACTGAACTATAACAGACTCTCCTTTTGTGTCCCAAATGGCAACCTATTCCTTAATTAGTGCACTATACACTCTTAGAAAAAAGGGTTCCAAAAGGGTTCTTAGGCTGTCACCATAAGAAATTCCTTTTGAGTTCCAGGTAGAACCCTCTGGGTCCTACCTGGAACCCAAAAGGGGTTCTTCAAAGGGTTCTCCTATGGGGACAGCCAAATAACCCTTTTAGGTTCTAGATAGCACCTTTTTTTTGACAAAGGCCTCTGATCAAAAGTAGTGCACTATATAAGGAATAGGGTGCAATTTGAGATTCAACAGGTAGGTAGCCTAGTGGTTAGAACGTTGGACTAGTAACCGAAAGGTTGCAAGATCAAATCCCTGAGCTGACAAGGTACAAATCTGTCGTTCTGCCCCTGAACAAGGCAGTTAACCCACTGTTCCTAGGCCGTCATTGACTTGCCTAGTTAAAAATAAGTTTAAAAAAAGGTAAAATGACACTGAGATGTGAGCCAATGACATGGCTGTGATGAGGAGAGCCAAGAGGTTTTTAATGGATCAATGGTTTACAGCACATTACTGTTTGTGTGTAGGGTTTAGTCTTGACTCATTATTTTGAGTCTCCACAGTGCATTGTTTGCATATGAGGATTTTTTTTGTGCATATCCTTATAAAAAAACATTACAAGGATGAAAGCATGCTCCTCTCCGTAGGACTGTGGGAAAGACGTCAATGAAGAGGCAACTGCCTACACAGCTTCCCTGCAACTAAGTACACCAAGTAGTCCATGTTGCACCACGTAGGTGCATTCTCCACTCTACTAACTCATCAATACACACAAGCTCACAACCAGTTCTCCATTCTACTTCAATTTATTCTATGTGCGATTTAAAATTAAGTTCATGGCAATTCACTTTCCTGAATGGACAAAATAAAACTAAAACTCACCCCAAACTTGCTTACAAGCCATTCTCTCACAACCCATTATTATGTGCCCACACTCTCCTATTCCTTTAATTTACTAATTCATCCACCCACCCCTCCATCCATTCTCTCCTCCCCAGGTACGATCACTATGAGGACATGGTGAACATGTTGCAGGTGTTGGAGCTGGGACTGTGGGGAGGCAGGGCCAGTACGCTGTTGGAGCTGGGACTGTGGGGAGGCAGGGCCAGTACGCTGTTGGAGCTGGGACTGTGGGCAGGCAGGGCCAGTACGCTGTTGGAGCTGGGACTGTGGGCAGGCAGGGCCAGTACGCTGTTGGAGCTGGGACTGTGGGCAGGCAGGGCCAGTACGCTGTTGGAGCTGGGACTGTGGGGAGGCAGGGCCAGTACGCTGTTGGAGCTGGGACTGTGGGCAGGCAGGGCCAGTACGCTGTTGGAGCTGGGACTGTGGGGAGGCAGGGCCAGTACGCTGTTGGAGCTGGGACTGTGGGCAGGCAGGGCCAGTACGCTGTTGGAGCTGGGACTGTGGGGAGGCAGGGCCAGTACGCTGTTGGAGCTGGGACTGTGGGGAGGCAGGGCCAGTACGCTGTTGGAGCTGGGACTGTGGGGAGGCAGGGCCAGTAAGCTGTTGGAGCTGGGACTGTGGGGAGGCAGGGCCAGTACGTTATTGGAGCTGGGACTGTGGCCAGCATGGTGCTCCCACGGCCAATAATGACCAGCATGCACAGCCTACAGGTAAATACTGGAGATCTAATACATACATTTATGCTGTAGTTGTTGATCAAGTCAGTTGTGTTTTACCGTTACTGGTTCAGTGTTTCAGGTTAGGATTGGTGAGAGAATAACTGATACTGGATCTGTGCCTACTTCTACCCAGAGCCTCAGTTAGGACAATATAATGTGTTAACCTACACAATTTCATATTAGCTGAACTAGGTTTCTTTATGTTTGTTTTATTGGGCAATCTAAACTTAAATCGTCTACTTCTCAATCCTTGAAGAAGTCTTGTATGTGCATTGTCTATGGAGGCGGTGAAGGGAGCCATGCCTGTTCTGGGTTAACTGGGAAGAAGATTTTGGTCTTGTCCTCCTCCGTTGCGATCTGGCTCAGGAGTTCAGTGAGGACAGCTAGTGAGGCTTTTGTAGCTTTCTCTATGGCACTAGCCTTACACCCTAGCCTGTCCAACACACCTCGATAAGCTCCCTTGGTCCCCTCAATCTTGCCCTTCCATCGCCGTTTGTATCCTCTCAGTACGGCCAAGTCCGCGGGGGTCCCTGCATTCTCTCCCAGGGCTTTGACTGGCTCCAGCAGGGCCTGGGCGAAGGCATGGACGGCCAGCTGCTCCATGCCCACCAGGGTTAACCCATTCTGGGTCAGCCCCGCGGCCAAGCCCACTTCAGAGACTCCAGCCCCGGGAACCACCCTGGGCTCTGCTAGGAGGGAGCAGTAAACCCGCAGGGAGGCACGTAAAGCAGCCTCTGCGCTAATCAGCAGGTCCTGGTCTGGGCTACGGACAGTCACTGTGACCTTACAGCAGGCCTCCTCCTCCAGGGGCTCCTCCACCACCACACAGGCCCAGAGAGGGATACTGGTGGGGGTTTTCCTGGGTGACTGGCGGGTCTTTTTGGGTGAGTGGTGGTGGTGGGTTGTTTGGCTTGTCAAATGCCCTTTAGGCCTGTGTAGTCGTCGCCTGCGCTGGGCAGAGCGGACCGAGGTGATATGCTTGTAAATCTGTCTCTGAGTGGAACAGCGGGACATGAGCTTGGCAAAGCTGCCATGGATCAAGTCCTCATACAGACCTCCTCTTCTGTCACTTCTGTTCCTCTCCTCTCCTCTGACCTTCTGAACCTCTGCCTCCACGGTCTCTCCTTCAGTCTCTCTCTCTCTCCATACCTCCCCTTCTCCTTCTGATCCCGCACTCCATATCTCCAGGCCCAGATCCACCCAGTCGTCAAACTTGTTTTCTTCCTTACCTTCATCATCCTCCGTTTCTTCATCATCCATTTGTTTCATAGCATCCTCCATCTTCTGACATATTCTCCGTTTAACTTGGTTCTTTACCTCTTCCTCTGTTTCTTCCTCTCTGAGTGACTCATTATTGTTCATCTCGTTTTCTCCCTCCTCCACTTTACTAGCCTCTGCAGTCCTTTCCCTCTCCTCTTTCTCCTTTTCCTTCCTCTCCTCCATCATCTGAACTTCATCTCCAGTCCTCTCCTCCTCCTCTCCCTTGGTCTGTATCAGCTCCTCTCCATTGGTTTCTATCTGTCCATCCTCAGTCTCTGAACCCTGGTCTGGTATAGCCTTCTCTAGTACCGTACACACTCTGACACAGCTGGGGTCAAAGGTAACTCCTTCCCACACCTCTCCTCGGTCACCAGAAGTTATGGGTCTCCAGCTGTGAACACAACACCGGGCCACCACCCCCGACAGCAGGGCCTCAAACCCTGGCTGCCAGGAGGAGAGGAAGGGCCCCAGGATGGCCCTCACATCCAGCTCCTCCCTGGGGTCCTTTAGGGCCCCACAGGCCATCCTCTCTAACAGAGCCAAGGCCCTGCCACACGCCTGGCGGTAGCCCCCCTGGATCTCAGCCCCAGTCACCCCCAGGATTAGTAGGTCCTTGGCCTGGGTCAGGAGAGAGGAGGCCAAGAGGAGGACCGTCCCTGCCCCATCACCATGCTCCCTGGCCTGGGTAGAGGCTGCGGAGGCCAGGGTGAGGGCGGAAGGGTCCTCCAAAGCCATGTGGGTTAGGACGGAGAGGGTGTCAGGGCTGATGACTGGGGAGCTGGAAAAGCCGTGGGGGAAGCGGAAGAGAAGGGATTTGACTAAGCCCCTGGGACCGTAGCATGGGCGGAGACGCTGGCTCAGGGCCACACAGGGCTCCACATAGAGGGCCTCCTGGGGACATTGCTTAGGGGTCCCGGGCCAACTGGGGATCTTAGGGATTTTGGGAGTGTCTGTTGCTGGGGTGTGGTCGTCAATTATCATGTTGAGTCTGAAAAGAGGGAAAGAGAGCGAGAGGTTAGCACTTTGCCATTGAAAGTATTCAACTTCAACTCACCAGGCAGAGAGAAAGAAGAGTTGGTAGGGAGTGTACAGATGGATTTTAAGTTAGAGAGAGAGGAGGAGAATGAGCATGTTGTGGGGGGGGTCTAAAGAGATAGAGAGGGAGGTTAGTTTGACATGACAGAGAAAACCGAAAAAAAAAACATTTTCCCTGGAGTGGACTGAGTAGTGGATCCCATCATGACGACTGCGGTGTAGCGTAGCACTGTGACGGAGGAGTGAACTCTAAAGCTCTCACAGGTCATCCACTCCTCACACAATCACACGCAAACCCCCCAGTCTAACATATGTCCACAGAATGTGGCTGCCATGTACCTCTGCTCAGCTCTGCCTGGAGGAACAAGGGTTTGACATGAACATGGAGTGGACGGGCTCTCTGACAGACATGCACAGGAGAGGAGGCTGTCCTAGACGGCGTCCCATAACACCATATTCCCTGTATAATGTTCTACTTTGACCAGGGCCCAAAAGTAGTGCACTAATCACGACTCCAACACCATCATTAAGTTTACCGATGACAACAGTGGTAGGCCTGATCACCGACAACGACGAGACAGCCTATAGGGAGGGGGTCAGAGACCTGGCCGTGTGGTGCCAAGACAACAACTTCTCCCTCAATGTGAGCAAGACAAAGAAGATGATTGTGGACTACAGGAAAAAAGAGGACCGAGCACACCACTGTTCTCATCGACGGGGCTGTAGTGGGGTAGGTTGAGAGCTTCAAGTTCCTTGGTGTCCACATCAACAAACTAAAATGGTCCAAGCATACCAAGACAGTCGTGAAGAGGGCACGACAAAACCTATTCCCCCTCAGGAGACTGAAAAGATTTGGCATGGGTCCTCAGATTCTCAAAAGGTTCTGCAGCTGCACCATCGAGAGCATCCTGACTGGTTGCATCACCGCCTGGTATGGCAACTGCTCAGCCTCCAACTGCAAGGCACTACAGACGGTGGTGCATATGGCCCAGTAAATCACTGGGGCCAAGCTTCCTGCCATCCAGGACCAGAAGTACCAGGCGGTGTCAGAGGAAGGCCCTCAAAATTGTCAAAGACTCCAGCCACCCTAGTCATAGACTGTTCTCTTTCCTACCGCATGGCAAGCAGTACCGGAGCGTCAAGTCTATGTCCAAGAGGCTTCTAAACAGCTTCTACCCCCAAGCCATAAGACTCCTGAACATCTAATCAAATGGCTTCCCAGACTATTTGCATTGCCCCCTCTCTTTTACACCACTGCTACGTTGTTATTATCTATGCATAGAGTTAATATGTACATGTAGGTAGAGTTATTAAAGTGACTAATGACTTCTTATTATTCATATTTTTTAAACTGCATTGTTGGTTAAGGGCTTGTAAGTTAGCAATTCACTTGTATTTGTTGTATTTGGCACATGTGACAAATACAATTTGATATGGGAAGTAGGGTGCCACTTACGCACATATGCTAAGTAGGGTGCCAAATACGCTACATATTGCCTATGGTACAGTGCATTCCGAAAGTATTCAGACCCCTTTACTTTTTCCACATTTTGTTACGTTACAGTCCAATCTACACACACAATACCCCATGACAAAGCAAAAACATGTGTTTAGAAATGTTTGCAAATTAAAACAAATTTAAACAGCATTCACACCCTTTGCTATGAGACTCAAAATTGGATGTCAGGTGCATCCTGTTTCGATTGATCATCCTGCTTCGATTGGAGTCCACCTGTGGTAAATTCAATTGATTGGACATGATTTGGAAAGGCACAAACTTGTCTATATAAAAAGGTCCCACAGTTGACAGTGCATGTAAGAGCAAATACTAAGCCATGAGGTCAAAAGGAATTGTCCGTAGAGCTGCGAAACAGGACTTTGTCGAGGCACAGATCTGGGGAAGGGTACCAAAAAATGTCTACCGCATTGAAGGTCCCCAAGAACACTGTGGCCTCCATCATTCTTAAATGGAAGAAGTTAGGAACAGCCAAGACTCTTCCTAGAGCTGGCCGCACTGCCAAACTGAGCAATCGGGGGAGAAGGGCCTTGGTCAGGGAGGTGACCAAGAACCCGATGGTCACTCTGACTAAGCTCCAGAGTTTCTCTGTGGAAATGGAAGAACGTTCCAGAAGGACAACCATCTCTGCAGCACGTCACCAATCAGGCCTTTATGATACAGAGTGGCCAGACGGAAGCCACTCCTCTATAAAAGGCACATGACAGTCCGCTTGGAGTTTGCCAAAAGGCACCTAAAGAACTCATACCTGATCTAATGAAACCAAGATTGCCAAGCGTCACCTCTGGAGGAAACGTTGCACCATCCCTACAGTGAAGCATGGTGGTGGCAGCATCATACTGTGGGGATATTTTTCAGCGGCAGGGACTGGGAGACTAGTCAGGATTGAGGAAAAAAATGAACGGAGCAAAGGATCCTTGACGAAAACCTGCTCCAGAGTGCTCAGGACCTCAGACTGGGGCGAAGGTTCACCTTCCAACAGGAGAACCACCCTAAGCAAGACAATGAAGAAACTCCACAAATACAGCTGTGCCAAGCCTGTAGCGACATACCCAAGAAGACTCGAGGCTGTAATAGCTACCAAAGGTGCTTCAACAAAGTACTGAATAAACAGTCTGAATACTTATGTAAATGTGATATCAGTTTTTTTTAATACATTTGCAAAGTTTTTGCTTTGTCATTATGGGTTATATTTTGTAAGGCTGTGATGAAACAAAATGTGGAAAAAGTCACGGGGTTTGAATACTTTTGAAGTTGCACCCCTCCCCCAAATATTGCTCATCACACCACGTTAATACTGTTTACCTCTCCGCCTGTCATCAGTCAGGACAGCCCCAGATTCTAAGAGGGGGAGGAGAGAGGAGCGGGAGAACATCAGGAAACGACAACAATGACATTTTCTATGATCAGACTGAGAGAGCTGATTCGTTCACTGTCATTCTGTCACTAGACTAGTAGTGTAAGTTAGATGTTGTGTTCTAGCGTTCTCTCTGCATCGTTATAGGAAGAGAACCTAAAAGCTTGGCACGCGACGGTAGCCTGTCACTGACTAACCATTCAGGCCTAAGGCGCCATACACACAAACAGAGCACACACGCATGCGCACACACACACACACTCGTCTCCTGACTCATGTATGATTCTTTCTTGCCCATCATCCCATCCCCAGTCTGTGTAGTCATCCTTATCTCTTGATCTCTGTTAAGACGGAGTCCTCCTAGTCCTGTCCCGGTCGGGGCTCCCATCACATGACATGTGCTAATGTGGCATCGCTCAGCGGCCTGCCTACCGCCCAAGTGAGGGCCTTGCTGACCTAAATAGGAGTGACATTCAGCAGGCAAGGGGATAGAAGGTGGAGGGAGAGAAGGATGGAGAAAAGGGAGGGGTGCTGGGTCGGCCACTGGGGGACAAGCGACTAAAAATAACTATTGTTTCTTTCTCCTGGTGGAGAGCACACTGTGATGGAGGAGCCATGGCACAGTGGTGGAGGCCAGAGAGAGAGAGAGAGCCCTCTCTGATGAGCCTGGCCTAGAGGTCACTGACACACATTCCCCAGAGTACCAGTCTGGGCTACAGTCCATAATGAAGACATATGAGTAGACACAGGAGAGCCCAGTCATGTCTAATGAGGTCAAAAGGTCATCAAATATTTACAGCACCACACTCTGCTGTGTACAGTATCACAACCACTGGAGCGCTCCCTGTACCTTTTACCATAGGTCAAGCATTAATCCATATGAATTAATTAGGTGGGTTTCATTTCTGCAGTTTCTTTCTTTTTTTTCACCTTTATTTAACCATGTAGGCAAGTTGAGAACAAGTTCTCATTTACAACTGCGACCTGGCCAAGATAAAGCAAAGCAGTTCGACACATAGAACAACACAGAGTTACACATGGAGTAAACAAACATACAGTCAATAATACAGTAGGAAAACAAATCTATATACAATGTGTACAAATGAGGTAAGATAAGGAAGGTAAGGCAATAAATAGGCCATGGTGGCAAAGTAATTACAATATAGCAATTAAATACTGGAATGGTAGATGTGCAGTAGATGAATGTGCAAAGTAGAAATACTGGGGTGCAAAGGAGCAAGATAAATAAACAAATACGGTAGGGGATGAGGGAGTTGGTTGGGCTATTTACAGATGGGCTATGTACAGGTGCAGTGATCTGTGAGCTGCTCTGACAGCTGGTGCTTAAAGCTAGTGAGGGAGATAAGTGTCTCCAGTTTCAGTGATTTTTGTAGTTCGTTCCAGTCATTGGCAGCAGAGAACTGTAAGGAAAGGCGGCCAAAGGAGGAATTGGCTTTGGGGTTGACCAGTGAGATATACCTGCTGGAGCGCGTGCTACGGGTGGGTGCTGCTATGGTGTACAGCGAGCTGAGATAAGGCGGGGCTTTACCTAGCAGGGACTTGTAGATGACCTGGAGCCAGTGGGTTTGGCGACGAGTATGAAGCGAGGGCCAGCCTACGAGAGCGTAAAGGTCGCAGTGGTGGGTAGTATATGGGGCTTTGGTGACAAAACGGATGGCACCGTGATAGACCGCATCCAATTTGGTGAGTAGAGTATTGGAGGCTATTTTGTAAATGTCATCGCCGAAGTCGAGGATCGGTAGGATGGTCAGTTTTACGAGGGTATGTTTGGCAGCATGAGTGAAGGATGTTATGTTGCAAAATAGGAAGCGAATTCTAGATTTAATTTTGGATTGGAGATGTTTGATGTGATTCTGGAAGGAGAGTTTACAGTCTAACCAGACACCTAGGTATTTGTAGTTGTCCACATAATCTAAGTCAGAACCGTCCAGAGTAGTGATGCTGGACGGGCGGGCAGGTGCGGGCAGCGATCGGTTGAAGAGCATGCATTTGGTTTTACTTGCATTTAAGAGCAGTTGGAGGCCACGGAAGGAGAGTTGTATGGCATTGAAGCTCGTCTGGAGGGTAGTTAACACAGTGTCCAAAGAAGGGCCAGAAGTATACAGTTACCACCTCAAATTCACCAATAAAAGCTCCTGGTTTTCCATGAGCCAGTTTAATGCTGTAATGTTGGCGTTGTGGAATGGAGGGGATGGAAGGATGAGAGATATGCAGGGATGAATAGAGAAGGTATTGATAGAGCAGAGGAGAACTAGAGGGCCTTGTGGAAAGGAGGGAGGGGTGAATAAGAGAAGGTACTGATAGAGCGGAGGAAAGTAGAGGAAATGTAGAGGGCCATGTAAATGCACAAGGGGATGGTAGAGGATGAGAGATGAATAAGAGAAGTTATTGACAGCGGAGGAGTGATTTTACATGGCCCTCTACATTAAGACATTATTGGCGGAGGCAGGGAGGGCGGCGCAGGCTGCTGATTAGGTGTGGAGTAGCTTTGAGGCTTTCAGGGTGTTCTGATGTGAGCTTTGACTTTACAGGGTTGAATTAAACATCTCTCTCTGTAGGCTGAGACATAACATAGACGACGTTCTAAAACTTTGTATTCCCACGCACTCCACCACTAGACGTACATAACACAAGACATGTGTGTGTGTTGCACTACTCTCTTTCATGCATAATGCAACCTTTTCTTTTTCGTTTGATGCCATTGTTATTTATGCTGTTAATAACCATATAGAGTATGCAAATAGAGGGAGAAACATAAAGGCGAGATAAAATATGCCAGAGGAGGGAAGGAGAGGGGGAGAAAGGGGGGAAATGAAAGAGTGATCTGAGTGTATGTTTATTTATTTCCCCTTTGTTATATCAGGTTAGCCCCATAGCAACTCTGTAAGCATCTACAAACGAGATGTTATATCAGGTTAGCCCCATAGCAACTCTGTAAGCATCTACAAACGAGATGTTATATCAGGTTAGCCCCATAGCAACTCTGTAAGCATCTACAAACGAGATGTTATATCAGGTTAGCCCCATAGCAACTCTGTAAGCATCTACAAATGAGATGTTATATCAGGTTAGCTCCATAGCAACTCTGTAAGCATCTACAAACGAGATGTTATATCAGGTTAGCCCCATAGCAACTCTGTAAGCATCTACAAACGAGATGTTATATCAGGTTAGCCCCATAGCAACTCTGTAAGCATCTACAAACGAGATGTTATATCAGGTTAGCCCCATAGCAACTCTGTAAGCATCTACAAACGAGATGTTATATCAGGTTAGCCCCATAGCAACTCTGTAAGCATCTACAAACGAGATGTTATATCAGGTTAGCTCCATAGCAACTCTGTAAGCATCTACAAACGAGATGTTATATCAGGTTAGCCCCATAGCAACTCTGTAAGCATCTACAAATGAGATGTTATATCAGGTTAGCCCCATAGCAACTCTGTAAGCATCTACAAACGAGATGTTATATCAGGTTAGCCCCATAGCAACTCTGTAAGCATCTACAAACGAGATGTTATATCAGGTTAGCCCCATAGCAACTCTGTAAGCATCTACAAATGAGATGTTATATCAGGTTAGCCCCATAGCAACTCTGTAAGCATCTACAAACGAGATGTTATATCAGGTTAGCCCAATAGCAACTCTGTAAGCATCTACAAACGAGATGTTATATCAGGTTAGCCCAATAGCAACTCTGTAAGCATCTACAAACGAGATGTTATATCAGGTTAGCTCCATAGCAACTCTGTAAGCATCTACAAACGAGATGTTATATCAGGTTAGCCCCATAGCAACTCTGTAAGCATCTACAAATGAGATGTTATATCAGGTTAGCCCCATAGCAACTCTGTAAGCATCTACAAACGAGATGTTATATCAGGTTAGCCCCATAGCAACTCTGTAAGCATCTACAAACGAGATGTTATATCAGGTTAGCCCCATAGCAACTCTGTAAGCATCTACAAACGAGATGTTATATCAGGTTAGTCCCATAGCAACTCTGTAAGCATCTACAAACGAGATGTTATATCAGGTTAGCCCCATAGCAACTCTGTAAGCATCTACAAACGAGATGTTATATCAGGTTAGCCCCATAGCAACTCTGTAAGCATCTACAAACGAGATGTTATATCAGGTTAGCTCCATAGCAACTCTGTAAGCATCTACAAACGAGATGTTATATCAGGTTAGCCCCATAGCAACTCTGTAAGCATCTACAAACGAGATGTTATATCAGGTTAGCCCCATAGCAACTCTGTAAGCATCTACAAACATGACAAGCCCAGCCTGCATAGTGAACTGTTAGTGACAATGTCTTTAGCATAAACTGACATAAATAGCTTGGCAGATATTAACATAAATAGCGACAGCAGATATTAAAATGGACGCCACGCATGTGCACACAGACGCACACACGCGCCTCACCATCGAGAGCGTCCTGACCAGTTGCGTCACGGCCTCCAGTGGGGGGTGAAGACGCCCCAGTACATCATTGGGACCGTGCTCCCACCCATACAGGACATCTACTAGAAGCGGTGCTGAGGAAGGCACGCAGCATCATCAAGGACCCCACACACCCCAGCCACAAGCTCTTCTCTCCCTTACCGTTGGGCAGAGGGTATCGGAGCATGAGGTCTGATACCAACAGGCTCAGAGACAGTTTCTATCGTCAAGCCATCAGACTGCTGAACACTTGAACTAGACTGACCACCGCTAAAATGTTTATTATATTCTACTGAGACATTTACTTTGTATTTTTATTATTTCTTATTGTTGTTGCATTGTTGAGAACCATGTGTATCATGTACATACGACGACTAATGAAACTTGAAACACCAGTCACAATGGGCATGGGATGTTCCCAGCAGATCAACTCATAGACACCTCCAGTACATTAGTTGTACATTAAAGTACAGAAAAGGCAGGGAAAGATCCACTGAACTCCAGTGCTGTAGTGTGCTACACCTCCCTATAACCTGCCTGCTGCAGCCCTGCGCCACCAGTGTCACGGTTACATTTTTAAACATGTGATTGTTTTTAAAATATTTATATTAATATTAATAGAGCCCCCTAGCTCGGAGCTCATCTTCCACATGAACTAGCTTTTGTGCCGTAGACGAGGGAGGGATGAAAATACGATAAAGTGATGTTATATTCATATGGTAGTTACAATGGAGGTTAGAAGTTGCCTGCTAATGTCACAGTTTGACTGTAATTTCTGGTGACAGTACGGCTGTGGTGAGACACGGTACCATGTTAGCACCTGCCGTGGTAACAGGCTGCTTAAGGTCAACAAGGACCAACTGACTTCCTCCTCAGAGAGAGAGTACTTCACATGCAGCTTGGAAGGAGGAGGAGGAGGAGGAGAGGTAGACTGATCTGTTTTGAGCTGTCTTGCCAACGGCTGAAAATGACCATAGGAGTTGGCAAAACAGCACAAACTGGCTAAAGAATGCTGGCGCTGTTAAGGCTGTTTTTCTTGGTGTGAAGAGTTTTTGACCTCCTAGAAGAGTGGCTATTCATGAAGAAGATAGGGCACCAGAAAACCTTGAAATGATTGTCGATGGAGATAGAAAGGGAGAGAGAGTGATGTATACAAGGGAGCGCACGTCCAAAAAGAGAAGGATGAGCCAAGGAGGGGGAAAAGAGTGAGTGAGAAATGGAGGGAGCGAGACAGAGGAGGAGAATATAGAGGGAGGCGCCAGGGGCAGATGAGGATGCCATGTAGGTGGCAGAGCAGCGGAGAGAGACAGTGATGAAGTGGTGGAGGGCGGAAGAGAGGGAAAGAAGGAGGAATAATAGATGACAGTAGAAGCGCATTAGAGGGGGACTACCATGAGAGGCTAGGAGACAGGGAACACGCAGTGCAAAGTGGAAGCAGTGGATCCAGTTGTTTCATGTTAAAGCAGGTGACAAACTATCATGGCCCCGTCCTACAAATAACTAGCCCTCTCTCTTACTGGTACATCTACCTTATATAGAGTCACTGAGTCTGTACCATGGAGGCATGAAAGGCCACCTTAAAAATAACTAACTAACTACTAGAAGTCATGTCTGAAGTGCCTTAAGTGAATAATATCCAATAGTCTGTGCTTCCAATAGTGAACTGTCAGATGGGAAAATATTAGATAGCAAATCATTATAAACAAAGGTGGCCTCATTCACACCACAGGCTACCTAGTAAAAACTCACTAAAACAAGACAGCGTCATCACTCACTTCTCAGTCGTCGCCCTCCCTCGGCTTGTACCCCCCTGCCCTCTGCCTCCCTCCTACACACGTCTGCCTCCCTCTACCTCCTTCCCTCCCCTCTGCCTCCCCAGCTACCCTCTGAAGTAGCCTGTCATGTGGAGTGTGAGTGGTCCTCTCCTCTGCCATATGCGTGGCGTGTAGGAGTATAAACTAGCTGTCACCACGGCGATGCTGCTTCTTCCTGTTGGAATTCATATCAGACACAACAAAGGAGGTGGCTGCATGGCGAGGTCACGGGCCACAACCATCCTACATTATTCATGGGCCACTTCCCTGTCCGCCACACACATACAGCAGCTGAGTTTGCACCGTCACGTCGCAACAAGGTCACCGGTCAGCGTTTGATTGAATTTGGGAGACAATATTTTGAAAATTACTTTTGAAATGTTATTGATAGACTGTACATTTAGTCTTGTTTATATTTTTGTTGATAATGTGCGAGTTCGGAAGATGGCAGTGTTTTTTCTCCACTCCCCGAATTTCATCGCATCATGAAATTTTAAAATTTGCCTTCCCCTGTCATTGTTTGTACTTCTTTGCTTGCATAATTAAGCAGCGAGGCAGGCAGACGCCCTAGATGGTGTCTCCTGACATGGGACGTGTACTCAAGGAGAGCTGGGAGGTTGTGGCTGGGGAATTTAATTGAGTTTGTGTCTGTCCATGTCCAAAGTACTGGCTGTCTTTGTCTCTTGTTCATGCTGGACACAGAACCAGCTGTCTGCGCTGGGCCTGACTGACGCCTGGGACCAGAAGACAGACTATTTCTCTGGGGCTTCAGCGTCCAAGGGGCTCCAGCTAAGGACCGTCCACCACTTGGCCTCCCTGGAGCTGGGCTCCGAGGCTGGGTAGGGGGCGACTGAGCTGGGGGATGAGAAAGTGGAGAAGCCCAAGCTGTTCTACGCCGACTACTCCTTCATTGTCCTGGTGAGGGATAACATTACAGGGGCCCTGCTACAGTTGGGGCACTGGACCTGGCTGGGGGGGGGCATGCCTTGCATTATGTGATGTAGTGGGACCACCCCACTGGAGACTACACATTCGCTCTCTGTACTCACACACACACACACACACATGCTGAAGCCATTGAGACTGACAATCATTGGCCCCTCTTAGACTCTCTACGACACACATTCACAAAACCTAGCGGACTAGCAGACAGTTAAACATTGTGTTTCGCAGGCTGACTAACTGGCCCACTGAGACCGGCACTGCCACTCACTATGACACACTATCAGGCTGCAGCCACGTTTTTACACTGACAATAACACCCCTGTCCCGTCCCGCTCTGACACTGGCACGCTCACACAGACTGTCTGACACTTACGACACACATGAATGGAAGTATAATACATTACCATACATGACAGAAACCCTGAAACACTAAGTTAGAGGGACTGACACACACAGGTCCTCTCTTGGCAATGGCGCGAGAGTCAACAACAGTAACAAAATGACAAACAAACTTGCACACCGACAAACACTAACGTTCTGCCAAACCAATCTGGCACCAGTTGACAAAACGAGAACAACAACAAGACTAACAGTCACAGACGGAGACACAGACACCGAGTCATTCCAGGAGACATGCGGAGGTAGGCAGTGATGTGACGTGGCGGGCAGATGAAGGGTGCTCTCTGTGGGACTGATAAACTGGCTAGAGGCCCCCCTTCCCCTGGCCCCCTGGGTGTCTACTGAAGGAACTATCGCTGTGTGTGTGCTGCATGCTTGCGCTCCTGTGTGTGTGTGTGTGTCTCCTGAGAAGAGCAATCGCTAAGCCAAGTAGTTATTGATGCGACTGGCTTAATGTTAATGTCTCTGAACAACACATAGGGACCAGGAACCTTTTAATTCCATCAGGGATCAATGAGGCCAGGGCCTTTGTGTTGTGTCACTTACAAAGCTGTAACCAATCTATGGCACCCGACTGGACACATTGACTTTAATGTAGCTAATTTCATTATTATGGGCTATCAATGTCAATGTTATGGATTCGCATTTGCCTTAAGATATATTACAATGCCGGAGGGATCAGTTAGTGCATGACTGAATAGTGCCAACCTCTAAAAATGACTGTGTTCATTGTATGTGATTGAGTGGGAAGTTTTACTTTAATACCATGATATGAAATATTGCTGCACTATATTGTAAGCCTTTTGTTTGGTTTTTTTCAACGCTTCAGCGAGACATCTACTTATTGTCCATGTCAATAAAGCTGTTCTTTTTTTTATTTAGCGTTGCATTTCTCAATCCATTCACCTACATTTAGCGACGATAGAGTAGATAATTGAGAGAACACAGACGGATTATTGCCAATTCAGTTGAGACCACAATAACTGTCCACCCTTGACAGCAGTCAGCGGTGATAAAGACGGAGCACTCCTTTTTTTAATACTTCATCCTCGCACTAAAATGGATCGGCTCGTCTGGAGCCTCAGAGGTCTATGAAACTAGATTTAGAGGCCAGAACACACATCAAGATATTGAGCTGTGAGTCTTGACAAATTGCACACTGATGGGGGCCTAGCAGGACCCACAGCCCCCATGACAGTTATGGCTGCCGCCTGCCCTAAAACTTACCCAACAAACTTTCTGTCCAGAAGGCTACAAAACAAGCAAGACAAGAAATATGACCATTTCTTCTCCACAAATGAATTATTGAGAAATAAAAACAGGGGGGGGAAAGAGTCGCTCTTTGGCATTAATCTTAAAAAAGAATAAGTGTCCCTGCGTAGGCATGTTTTATTAAAAGGTTTTAGTCTCTAGTTTTTTTGGCTGATTCCAAAGCATGCCTTAGTGCTTTGCTAGTCGCACAGACGTCCAGATGTCATAACTTCCGCAAGGCCTGCAATGTTTGTGACCAAAATAGAATATGTTACAGTTTCTTAGTGGGTTAAAGTGTAAATAGGTAGCAACATCTGTCCTGTTAGGAACTATGGAATATGCTGCCCATGGACAAGCCTGAAGACTGCTAATGCACATTCTTGAAGTCTCTGATATTGTACCAACTATCACAACACTATTTATTATTATTTAATACAGCATTGCTACTAAAACACTAATGCAAAGTACAGGACTACACAGTACTAGATCAGCTAGTGAACTAAGTAACAATACGGTGGTGTTCTGGCTGTGTGTGAGCTGACTAAGCCACACTGCAGTAGTAATGTACAGTATAAGGTATAAAGAGCAGTGGCTGAGTAAACACAAAGCCCCATTGACAGCAGGCTGATGAGCATGCAGGCTGTTGCTCTTCTGTGTGCGCATACATACATCAGTCGTGCTCACAGCATCAGCCCTCCTGCTGACTCACATTCACTTTCTATATAGCTCAAAAGCAGCTAGCAGAGAGAAGTTGCACCAACACACACACACACACACACACACACACAGAGAGGAACTGAAGCTAAAAACTGAGGAATATAGCTTTGCAAAAGAGGGTATTTACTTTCCTTCTGAGATGCAGTCAAATCTCAAGACAGTGAAATACAAACACAGCTCTAAATGTAGCTCTATATCATTCTGTTTATGTAGACGTGTCTTGAGATTTTACTCCACCATTTCCTCTGGTCCTAGGCTACGGAACTATTAGTCAATAGATATATTACACACTCAAGAACATGTTGTGTAGATGTTTACAAGATGGCATGAAGACTCAAGTTTACTCTCTCTCTGTAGGTCAATGCACACACACACACACACACACACACACACACACACACACACACACACACACACACACACACACACACACACACACACACACACACACACACACACACACACACACACACACACACACACACACACACACAAAGACTGTCTATGGAATAGACAGGTAATTGAGTTGAATGCATTATGGGGGCAAGGGGTTGAATGACAGAGCGACAATGACAGAGCGACATTATCACAGCCGAAAGCTTCCAATATAGATTCCACCACATAAAGGGGTTAAGGGAATCTCTGGTTGCATCTCTGTTTTTAAATAAAAGTTTATAAAAAGCTGGCCATGAACTAAATCTCCCATGCTGCCTTTTGTCGAGGTTCAGCTCTGAGCTGCCTGTGCCATCTGATGCACAACATAGGGTTGAAAGAGTGCACTCTCTCCCTCTCTCCTAGTCGAGAGGAATCCCAGCCGCAGTACTTACCCTTCTGAGTAAAAAGGCCAATTGCTCACTATGGCTGTGTGATCCTCAAGGGTCAACGGGCAGATAGGAATCCTACAGGGGCCTGTCCTTCTCCGCCTTTCTCTTTTAAAAGCTTGAGATGGGGAAATTGTGAAAAGTGAAAGATTTGTTAGGTTAGAAAATGTTTGATGTTTCAAAATTATTTCAGCCTCTTAGGCATGTTGACATGCCTATCTGTAGGTAACGTTTGGCCCACAGATTGTTTATGCTCCAGCATCCTTGACAGACCATTTGGAGGAGAGCTAACAGATTAATGCAATAGTGAATGCATTTTGTTATATTTAAATGAGTAAATTCAAAATTGTCCCATGGCCTAGATTTTCTCGAGTTTGTTAAGTGTTTACTAATGACATGTCCAGTTTAGTTTCACATTCATATTGCAAACGTGTCATTGACCTAAGCCTACTCATCCAGGCTCAGGCACTCTGCAGTGAATCAGGGACGCTCTTTTGAATCCATATTTTTAATAAATACAGTTATTTTTCAGCAGGAATATAATATGTCAATTTCAGTACAGAGTGTGTAACATATGCTTATAATTTTCGCAACATCACTCACTTTGTTGACTTACCGTAGCCTTCGGTTAAGAATGATTGTCTAGATGACAGTTGGTTGTAGTCGCTCAAACGTGGCACGCGGACTCAATGGTTCAGCTGTGTCGCACGTGCTGCATTTCTGACTGTGCTGTTTGTTTTGTATTATTTATATGGAATTTATAAATTATAGCTAGTAAACTTATCAATGTGGGAGTGTAAAATGTGTATGCACATGGCAAATGTGTCAACCTGCTTCCATCGTTTTGGCCTAATTTTCGCAATTGGCAATCATTCTTTTTGCTTTATGAGCGAATTAGGACATAAACGCTCACATTATTGTGGAGGGCTTGCCTTCTCGTGGGGCGCGAGTGCAACCAAGAAAGGGAGTTGATAATGGTGCGGTTTGCATGGAGACCTCTTACACGCGTGCCTCTACAAAGCACGAGAGTGGGGTCAACAACACCGAGAAGAAACGGAACAGATGGCTAGCCAGTTTACTCAAACCATTGTATATCTAGTGGTTTTAGAGTATGTAAGAATAAACTGCTAAATCATTACAAACGTGGATTTGCCAAAAGTATTATTACCATACGAAAGGAAAGGTGGTTGTCAACTAGTTCAAGTTATATTGTTACATGCACAAGTACAGTGCAATGCTTAACTTGCATGCTAGTTAGCTAATATATTTGGTCTGCAGTTACCAGTAGTTAGCTAACGTTCGCTAGTCAAATAGGGGTTGCTAAGTACTTTTGATGTACAAATATACCATTTTGGAAATGAAATTATGCACGCCTTCAGAGGCGTTATAATGCCAAACGTTTAACGATAAAAAGTGTATTACGCTAGCTAGTTACTCTATGTTAAATATCGTATTGTAATTAAACAGCAGGGAGCAGGTCTCGAACCCTCGACCTTCTAGCCCGAGGTCCGGCGCTATGGACTGGGCCACAAAAGCATGCTCAAGCGGCAGTGTCGATATCCGCGCTTATAAACCCAGGCTCTATACAGTATAAAGAAAAATGTGTATCACGTTAGCTAGCTATCGATCGTCAATAATTTATGAGCCTTTTTTATTCCCACTTCACTTAACTCCAACTGGAACAATTATTGGTGGCTATCCTCTGCAAAAACAAACCGTCCGACATTAAAAGCAAGTGTCCCTCTAACAGTTCATCTCTGCCTGAGAGATTAACTTGTTCTCCAGACCATATTAATGTTATTGGTCACTGTCAACCTGCTGCCTCCCATCTCTGATCTGAGGTGAGGGTGCATTTCGAAAGGTTTTCTCTTAACTTTCTCTTTATTACTCCCTTTCCTTAATAACATGTCTCCTTTATTACATACAGTCCTTAGAAACTGACAACCTGGGAACTAAATCAAAGTCTCAATAAAGCAGGGTCCCCCTGCCAGGTTTTGACAAGTGAGGTGGCTGACGACCAAAGAGCAGATATCAGCCTGAGATAAGACAATAAATAATAGTTCACGAACCTGTTGCCTTTTTGATTTTATAACTTTTTTTTGCAGATATGTTCTCCAGACATCAGGACTGCCTCGCACTAATTTGCAAGCATTTATTCCCTGGGCTACCTGACTATCCAGTGGAATAAGGTATACAGGGGACTAAAGGCTCAGTAATGGAGTTGGCATGATAGCACAAACAGATCTGGGACCAGGCTAACATAAGCAAACCTTAGCTCTAAATACTGTCACACCACCAGGGTATGTGTTCAGGAGGCCTTATTAATGTGCTGATAGTTGCAGATAGAACTATTATGTATAGAGCTGACATGCCTCCTTTACTCTTCATGAATTGGAAGCATGTCTGTTCTCCATAATGTATTTCTATCTGATAAGCTTGTCTCCTGCTGACCATGTCATGACCCAGCAAACCTCACCCTGAGACTGAAATCATTCAGTTTATTTTCTTCATAGTTCAAATGACAAAATTAGCTATTTATACTCTCTTTGATTCAGTTGCCAAAAAGCTATTCAAATGACAAGGCATAAATTAGACTTTATGAAAGATACTTTTATCCAAAATGTCTAAATTATGTAATTAAGTTATTGCACGAGCAGACGTTTGACAAATAGTCCTACCCATGGGCTCTCTAGGGACTGGGGTTTCCAGTCCTTTTGTAACTTCATAGCATTCAGTGGTACTCAGCATAATTATATCATATCAGCATTGAACTCATAACCACTGCGGAAAAGCAATGACGACCCCGCTCTCACAAAATGACAGAAAAGAGAATGGCAGAGATTATCTTGACAACGCAGGGAATAAGATATAATTATGAACATTTTAGTGTCTGTCACTGTAATTATTAATACTTTTTTTGTGTGTGTGTGTGTGACTCACAGAGGAGATTCAAGAGGAAAACAGCAGAGGAATGCCCGTGATGATAGAGGAGGTGGGCGCGTACACCGTAGGCCTGGTAAAAATATCCTGATGTTTCCCTATAGCGGAAGTCCTGTCAACCGTAATGAGTTGTATTGTCAAACTCAATATACCACCAGCAGACATACAAATGATGGGATCAAATTACACTGGATCTCCATTGCAGATGAACACACAAACACACTCCAGAAAATGTCAAAAGCCCATTTTTCTGTTCTATCCATAATCCCAGTAGAAAACGTTTATAGAGCAGGAGGAGGTGATTATAGAGCGGCTGGTCAGTGTACCTGCACAGCCACTATCCCTCTCATCAATTTAATTCATATAATTTATTACCACTCTGAAGCCCAGGGAAGAACACAGCAGTAGCAACACACACACACACACACACACACACAGCTGGCATTTCCATGCAGTGACCCATACCCCCCACAGTGTCATCATGTGGAAGATGGCAGCAGCTGCCGAACAGAGCTGGTGGTTGGTGGTGAAGCTGCAGTGTTTGTAATCAGACTCGCATCCGCTACACACTCTGCCTGCTAACATATTCTACATTACAAGACAGCAGAGCACCTCAGCCCTGTATATATCTGCATAGTAATATGACTAAAACATATTTGGGTAATAATACGCTCTTTATTCTCTGTCCTCTCCGTAAATAAATGGAGGTAGAATACTGTTGATTATCTCAAAGAATTGCATGTATAGGGCGGTCGGATGGGGGGATGGTATGTGGAATTAGTAAGCGCCTTTGTGACAACTGTTAATGTTCAGGTTTTATTATACTAACATACTGTATCAGTCAATACAAACTGAAATCCATGAGCATTTAGACAAAATAAAAATGTAAAAAGGGCTAAAAGTTTAAATGTCAATGGTTTTCTTGCAAACTCCCATCGGCTCCCAACTCCCATCTTCATGAGAACATATGATTGATTGATTTAAAAAAAAAAATCCCTTTCGCTCCCCCCCATCCAGAGGGTGCTGTTAAAAAGTTGTGTGGCTCTGACCGACATGTCTGAGCTGCCTTGGTCAGAAGAGAACGAGAAGGTCCTGGATAAGTGTCCCCCTCTTCCCTATGGTGGTAGACCAGCTGGAGTTTTTTGTCCGCTCTGATGGCTGTGAGGTAATGTTTGAGAGCGTTGTGCAGTTTGGCATGGCGCGGGGCATCGCCACCGAGACACTGTTCGGGATGATGAACGGCGTGCAGGCCCCCAGTTCACCCTCAGAACCGCCTGGCCCGACAGCATCAAGAACAACTACTCTGCCCGCATGCACCGCTTCCTTACCAACCTCGCAGGGAGGCAGGAACTTACATGTGGCTCCCCGGGGTCGTCAAAGCGCCACCTAGTGCTAGCCTTACACCCATTCTTCACCGCACCGCCACCCAGAATTGGCGCACAGTTCCTGCATTTCTTCCTCCCCAACGCAGTCCCTCTTTCTCTCATCTTGTAAACCCTCCAATCCTCATCCCGCCTCTCCTTCACCTCCACTTCCTGTCTTCTTCATCTCCCTCTCCCTCCCCATGAGGTCCCATTTACTAACCACAACCCTTCATGAACAACCTCTTTGATATCAATTACACATAGCTGTCTATAAAGCTGCCAGGCTCAGACCTGAGAAACTATTTTCTGAGAGCGAAACCCAACAACAATGAAGGTTACACAGTTGACAAAATGACAGGTTTGACAGCAAACCATTGATCTGTTTCATGCTTCACTGTTGTTGAGGCTTTTGGAGAAAATTCTAGCAGCCTACACTGTGTTATTGTGCAATTCCTACCCTCTTCTCCTTTAAAAAGGTAGAAGTTCTCAGTAAAAGCGACCTCTGATGAGACACGTAGTCATAATCACGCAGTCAGTCACACATACATACACACACACGCACCAGTACTCGGCAGTCAATTGTGCGCTGTGATGGTTCATTTATGCTAATTGCTCAATCACCACAGACTATGCCACTTTTTACACTCTGTCGGTAAACAGAAACTGCACAATCAGAACACATACACACTCTTCACCTGAAGCAGCAGCTCAGTCAGACTCGTGGGATAATCAGCCAGCGATTTGGGTAATTCTAAATAGTGACAGTAGCACTTTGCATTCTTTGTTTCCCTCTCTCTTCCCGCTAACTCATTTTGTGGATCATATTAAGTCAATTATTTGCGCGCCATCTAAGAAAAAACAAAACATTTCAAGGATACAGAACTTTTTAAGAAAGGCAAATCACCATGCCTCCAGGGTAAACTAAACAGCATTCTTCTTTCTGCGAGGTATTGAAACTTTATCCGGAACTCACTGAGGCAAAAACAATGAAGTCATTCTACGTCCACTGTGACTGTAGTGTGTGTGTGTGAGGCCTTTACTACAGTGACTATATAAATGTGTAATAAGTTGCGAGCAGAGGGCAGGCAGCCCTGGTAATAGGGCCTCTGGTACACAGGTTTCACCCACGCCTGGCCTTCTACAGTTGCAATCGTGAAGCAGCGGATCCATTTGGCTGGAAGGCAAAGCTTAACCTCGTCCACTGCTTATTCATCCATTCACTTCAATCTGCCGGTGGTTAACAAACTGTTCCCTGGATACGCAAATACACACAAAGTACGTACACATAAACGCACATATGTATAGATATTTATACAGAATAGATTTACACTCAAACACACACATACGGATGCAAGCAGACGCACACACCTAAAACAACATTGCGCTTTAGCTGGTTTGCTCAGCTTTGCTGCTCTGAGTTTTCTCATTATCTCTCTTTCTGTCCTTGTGTTCTTTCTCTTCCCATAAAGGTCAGAGTCTCTCTGTTGTGTCTCCTGCCTGGATATGTGTGTGTGTGTCTGTTTTTCTCTCTCCTCTCTGTCTTTCTCTCTCTTCTCTGTCTCTCTCTCTGTGTGTGTCTGTTTCTCTCTCTCTCTCTCTTGCTCTGTGTGTGTGTGTGTGTGTGTCTCCTAACTAGCCTCCCAGTCAGAGGCAGTGCCACCAGAGTCTCTGGTTCTCACTGATACTCCGACCTTGTTCTCTTTCATCTCTTCATTTCTCATCAGGCCAATACACTCTGTTTGGATCCGCTTTTCCCCTTCCTTCTTCGACCTCTTCTTCTTTCATTCAAACCATTTCTCTTTCATGTTGCTCTGTATTATAGTTTTCATTCCTGCACTTCTCACTCAAGTGGTGAGAAATGTTTGAGGTGAATGGTGCAGTAGGTTGGAGAGATGCTGAGAACTATTTTCACTCTGTGCTATTCAGTGGCCTACAGTAGAGTAGTGAACACTGGTTTCCCCTGGTGTGCATATAGTCGATATTATTGTATTTCATCTGAATGGTGTAGGGGAATATGTTGCACAAATCAATCAATTTCTACCGTTGTTGAACAACTTGATACATTTGGCTGTATTTGCAGTATAAAAAATAATATAAAAGGTTTTTCTGCCAGACACTAATGTAATGAAGGCCATAATATGATTACGTGGTGTTTAATGTAATCGTATGTGTGTGTATGCAGAAACCAGTTTCAAGCTGGTGGGCGACACAGTGATGTATCCCAATGGAGGCCCTGCAGCACAGCCCGGAGGTGACCAGTAAGAACAAGGAGCTGGTGCAGAGACTGGAGAGTAAGCCTGGGGTGTGGGTGGGTGTGAAGCTGGTGGTGGTGGTGTATTGTCATAAATATCGCAGCATCTTCATGTTCCAATTCATGAGCGAAATTCATGTCACCCTAAAATGTACCTGACTCTGTTGTCTTCTGTTATCGTCGTTCATCTAACTTCCTTACCCTCTGCTGTCCTCTTCTCTCCCACCCCACCCTCTCTCTCCCCCACTGCTTCTCACTCGCTCACCCATCCATCTATTGTGTCCCCTCCAGGACGGCTCTCTCCGAGCCCATCCTGTCCTTCCTCTCCCTGCTGAGGGAGCCTTGTGCGGAGATGGCCTAGCTCGAGCCAAGAGGTGGCTCCCAAGCAGGCCCACATCCTCACCCTTATCTGCCTCATCTTGGTCAACTACTTGTCTTCTACAACACCCGCCAGTGGCTCACTGCAATCTTCAGAGAGGTAGAGAATGTGTTTTACCAGATTTTGTTGTATGGGACGGACCCTCTCTCTGTCAGATTCACTCTGGTGAAAGTTTGGGGTCAATTTCATTTTGAATCAGTAAATTTGGGAGTGGAATTGAAAGTTGAATTACAATGGGATAATTGCCATTGAAAATGAATGAATGCCACTTTTCAATTCTTGAATCAACTGACTGACGAATTGAAATGGAATTGACCCTAACCCTGCTTCACTGAGCCACCCACTCATATCCCTCCCTATCAACTCAACTCTTACCACTTACCTCTCCTTCTAAGAATTTATTTCCAACCAATCTTGTCTCCCCCTGCTAAATATTCAGCCTATCAGCTAGCCCTCAGGTCCTCTTTCAAGTATCTCTGCACTCCAATCAGAGTGTACTACTGCTCCTCTGTTCCTCTGATAAGGCATCAGCTTGTAGTAACATAGAGAGAGAGATCACAGCCACAACACCCCTCCCATGTTAGCTGAGCAGAGAGGACCACACTCGTTTTATTATCCCCTCGGTTTTATTTCAATCTCCTCCAGAGGCGAAGCCGGGAAAAGCGTTTAACCTCTCATAATTACGCTCTGACCTTCCCCTCTCTCGTCGCTGGAATCGTTTGTTGCCGTCCCGCCAACTGTATTCCTTTTCTAGTTCATTTTTTTCTCTCCCTTCTTTTCTTGTCTCTCTCTCCGGCCCTTTGATAATACATCAGGGAAAGAGACTGACTGGCACAAAACATTTGGTCTAATTGTTTCTTCTGGGTTAGTGGAGGTGTGGGGAGGGAGCAACGTAACCTAGCTCAAAGGCCTTCCAGCCACAGAGCTTTCAAAGGAGACCCTTTCTATCTCTCCTCCCTCTCTCTCACTTCTTCCTTCAGCTCCACACACACACACATGCACACAGGGTCCAAAGACACCTTTAACCCGCTCAAAGGATACTGTGCTCGGGTCGGATCAAGCTCCTTCATCCAACACCTCCGCAGCCTCAGCCAAAAGGACTGGGTCTCTCTTGCTCTAATTCTCTCACTCCCTCGCTCTCTCTCTTCTCTCCATTCATTATAGCTCCTGTCACGTCTGCTCAGAGAGAGTTCGAGAGAGAGAGTCCTAGAGAGAGAGACAGAGTAGGCCTTGGCTTATTCAATCCCAAGTCTGTTCTGTTCTCATGGTTTCACCATCTAGAAATGAAGTTGAATTGAGTTTATTAGGATCCCCATGCAGCAGCTACTCTTCCTAGTGTTTTAAAGCAGTAGTAGTGGACCTTCTGTTCAATCACTTTTGGGAAAATGAGTGCCTATTTTTCAATAGCAGTTTGTTTGAGCAGGATTGTTCTCTGTTTGCTATAGTATAATATGCTGAGGAACAGTATAACAGATCAGTTCATACACTATCTGAAGCAGTGCCTCTCTCCAAGCATCACGTGTGCTTTTATGTCTATTCGCCCTTTTGGCTTCTTTTCCCTATTAGTTCTCTGTGATTTCGCTGTGTGTGAGGGCTTTTTATCTGCCCTCCAAGCCTCGCTGTTTATTTTCCTGTTTATTATTCCTCTAAACACCTGTGAATGGAAAGCAGGGTTTTACAACCGTTTTGCTGCTCAGTGCTGACTGTACACTGTGCATAAAGGAACTCTGTGTAGAGCAGGCCAGGAGTCTGAAGGCATCGTTTGTGACCAGTGACCTGGATCACACGACCTGGTTCATAGACCTGGCTCGGCAACCGCTCAGCAACCCCAACCGCCACTGTTGTAATTGGCTGAGGGGGAACAGGGAAAATATGATTGTTTTATGCAGTGGAGAACGACTGCCCCCTCTCTGACGCCATGGAAGTTCAAGGCCGACCGCGGTACTGCAGGCATTGTTAGCAGAAAAGAGAATCCCCATTATAGTCAATGGAAAAATTGCAATCTTCGTGTTAATTAAAAAAATGTTTTGAAGACAATTCATGGTACCAGTAATTGCTTCTAATACACCAGATGTATGTCCTTGAACCAATTATTTTTTAATCGCACACAGAAGAGGTTATAAAGATGAATTAGTTGCTAATGGCAACCTGCTGTCCTCAGTCGGCCTTCAACGACTTACTCAATGAGAGGGGGCAGCACTAAGCTAGTCTGCAACGCCACTTCCTGGAGTAGCTCATTTGTCTTCAATGCGTTATTGAATCTTCATATTATGAATGAATGGTGTCACGTGAACGATGGCTTTGTCCATTCATATATACAGTCATTGGTTTTATGTAACTCCAATGACCACCATTGTGTGTGTTTGTGTGTTTGTTTTGCTACTACTGTGTCCACCACCACTCTCAGTACATTTTCTCTGGTCTCACAGCTTTTCTCCCTCCCAGTGGCATAAAATAATCAAAAAAAGTAACATCTTGTGTTTATTTTGGCAAGAGAAGGATTCAAGATTTGATCTGTTTTTTCTCTCTGGGAGCTGGAGCAGAACCAGCTCTGTCTAATGTGGTTTCCGCTGTGTGTGATTTTTGGGCCAATCATTTCTAATCAGAGTCCATTTGATTCACGGTAGCAGCAGTGTGTGTGTGTGTGTGCGCACGTCTATGTGTGTGTGTGTGTGTACGTGCGCCTGTGTACACATTAGTGTTGTGTGTGTGTGTCCCTACCGTTGCCTCCGCGTTGCAGGGGCCTAACCAACCATTTGTTTAGGATTTATTTGCATCGTGCTGGAGAGAGAACACAACACAACAACTTGTTTAATATCATTTTCCAATCAAACAGCCAATGCCCAGAGCGAAAAATAAAATGACAATAAACCCATTAATAAAGCCTAGTGATAAAAATGTGGAATGGAAAGGGAAGGGGATACCTAGTCAGTTTTACAATGCATTCAACTGAAATGTGTCTTCCGCATTTAACCCAATCCCTCTGAATCAGAGAGATGCAGGGGAGCTGTTGTTGTTGAACATACACATTCTCATGATTTACTAGTATTTACAATGCATCCCAATGGACACAGGTCAAGTAGTACACTAGTGAATAGGTTGCCATTTTGGATTAAGCCAAAAAAGAATTGGCCTTAGTGATAATAATCATTGTCCCTGGTATGTAGCGGTATGTCTCCAGTTCAGGCAGACAAAAGGAAGTGAACAGAACATGCGAACTGTTGGAACTTGCTCCTACTGGTCTTCGGCTATGCAACCAACATTTTCTTAACTTTCCAACTGGGGTGGCAGGTAGTTGAGCTGTTAGAGAGGCCAGCCAGCCACCAGAGGGTTGCCTGTTCAAATCCCAGGTCTGACGGGAAAAAAATCCATCAGGATTTGAGCTGGCAACAGGAGGGTTGTTGGTATCAAATCTTAGATGCCATTGCCTGTCGTTTTGCCCTTGAGCAAGGCACTTAACCCCTTAAAACAACAGCTCTCCGGGGCGCCCAGTGTGGCAGCGCCCCACACCTCTTCAAAAACCTGTATTTATGCGTTTGTGTCTCTTTCGGAGGTGTTGGGTTAAAAGCGGAAGTCAAATTTCGGTTGGACCTTGTGTGCAATTGACCAATAAAGTAATCCTAATCTTAAATAATATATCTGCCGAACCGCTGCCAGTGATAGGTGAGATGAAGTAGTGGTGGGAGGCGTTACAGAACCTTGGTTTATGTTCAGACATCAGCAGTTGTCACAAAGTGCGTTTCCATTCAAGCATAGCGAGCCCTTTAGCGGCAGCTGTTGTCTTCTGTCGACCTACTCTGCAATGTTATATGGTACATAGAGATACACTGTTACAACAAGCTGTCGGACACTCTCCTACACTAACTAAAACACGCACACACACACTCAGTCTCTCTCCCCTTCCGTCCCAGATATTCAACACCATCTGGTGTATTTCACAAAGCTTCCCAGTCTCTGTCTGTCTGGAAGACCGAAGAAAAGTCCAGTGGATTTTACTCTTAAGTCAAGACGTGCCTCTCCGTCTCAGTGCCGCGCCGCTGGTTTGAAGAGCCGCAGATTCTCAGGAAACTGCCTGATTACACAGGAACTCAGGAAATCAGTTAAGATTCAGGAGACATATGTTGTATTCATCTTTCTTCTTCTCAGAGAGAGAGAGAGAGAGAATGTATTAACTCATAAGCTGGTTAATGCTGTAGCACTCTCCACCTTCAGCCCAAATGAGAATTTCTGTCATTTACATATCAATTAAATGTCCTGTGTTTCTCTCTCTCTCTCCCCCTCCTTCATTAAAAGCAGCATTTGCTTGGCGGTGTAATCAGCCTGTAGAACACTTTTTCCTGATGCCGTGAGCACTCGAGCACACACACAAACACACACTTGTCTTGCGCACACACATTCATTTGCACGCACAGACCCACACACAAAACAAGGAAGAAGAGGTAAAGGAGAGAGACACACACACACACACACACATATCAGTGAGGCAGAGCAGGGCGGCTCAACTCCCCAGCCCGCTGTTCCTCTGTCAGGATTAAACCACTGATCAGAGGAATGAAAGGGAAGCTGTCATTTCACATATCCCACTATATACATTACATCATCCCCAATAATGACACGGTCCTCTCTTTGACTCACTCTGTCTCTATATTTCTCTCTCTCTTTCTCCTGTTTCTTGTCTCCCTCTCCTCTCCCTCTCTCTCTCCCTCTATCCTACCTGTGTTTATCTGTGTGACAGACAGGATGGCGATGGTCGACTGACACCCAGCACATGTCATTATATAGGGGGATTTATTAAAAATTGAAATGTGAGCCTGGTTGAATTATACTCTACCCTTCTAAAGCCTAGGGAATTATTCTCTCTCTGCTTGGTTATAATGCCAACCACACCAACAGAGTCCCAAATGGCACCCTATTCCCTATATAGTGCACTACTTTTAACCAGAGCCCTATGGGCATTTAGGATGCAGCCTGAGCCTTCATGACTGCACAGAACAGATGTAGATGTGCATACATCTGGTGTGATCCACCCCTGGAGGGGGATACCAGGGCCTAAACACTTAAACCTGGCGTTTTAACATTATGAATATTAAAACCAAACAGTATATACAGCAGAAGAAAATGTTACGCTTGGAGTTGAAAGGAGGGGGGGCTACATCTGTAGATTTTTGGGGATCAACTCCATTGCTGAGTTTTTTGATGAAAACCATGAGGTGTGGGTTTTTCTTGACCAAATTACTTGACCAGGAATATATGTAGTCTACAACTAGGAGCCTTGAGGCTACGTCATGGTAACTAGGGCCCTGAGTTTCTCCTGGTGGGGCTACGTCATAGTAACTAGGGCCCTGAGTTTCTCCTGGTGAGGCTACGTCATGGTAACTAGGGCCCTGAGTTTCTCCTGGTGAGGCTACGTCATGGTAACTAGGGCCCTGAGTTTCTCCTGGTGAGGCTACGGCATGGTATCTAGGGCCCTGAGTTTCTCCTGGTGAGGCTACGGCATGGTATCTAGGGCCCTGAGTTTCTCCTGGTGAGGCTACGGCATGGCTCACTCAGGACACGTTATCTGAGTCGGTACAGCCACCTGGTTTCTCCACGCATTGCGCCGACAGAAACAAACATCTATCTGGTAAGAATAAGGGCGGGGGTGTGTGTCTTATGATTAACGAGATGTGGTGTGATTATAACAACATACAGGAACTCAAGTCCTTTTGTTCACCTGATATAGAATTCCTTACAATCAAATGCCGACCGCAATATCTACCAAGAGAATTCTCCTCGATTATAATCACAGCTGTGTACATCCCCCCCTCAACCTGACACATCGACGGCACTGAAAGAACTCTATGTAAATTGGAAACCACATATCCTGAGGCTGCATTTATTGTGGCTGGGGATTTTAATAAGGCTAATTTGAAAACAAGGCCCCCGAAATTTTACCAGCATATCGAATGTGCCACCCGGGCTGGTAAAATCCTGGATCATTGTTATTCCAACTTCCGTGATGCATACAAGGCTATTCTCTGCCCTCCTTTCGGCAAGTCTGACCATGACTCCATTTTGTTGCTCCCAGCCTACAAACAGAAACTAAACAGGAAACGCCCGTTCTCTGGTCTGTTCAACGCTGGTCCGACCAATCTGATTCGATGCTGCAAGATTGCTTTGAGCACGTGGACTGGGATATGTTCCGGATAGCATCTGACAACAACATTGATGTATACGCTGATTCGGTGAGCGAGTTTATTAGCAAGTGCATTGGTGATGTGGTACCCATAGCAACTATTAAAACCTTCCCCAACCAGAAACCGTGGATTGATGGCAGCATTCGCGCAAAACTGAAAGCGCAAACCACTGCTTTTAACCAGGGTAAGGCTACCGGAACATGACTGAATACAAACAGTGTAGCTATTCCCTCCGCAAGGCAATCAAACAAGCTAAGCGTCAATATAGAGACAAAGTAGAGTCACAATTCAACGGCTCAGTCAATCACGGACTACAAAAAGAAAATCAGCCCCGTCGCGGACCGCGACGTCCGCTCCCAGCCAAACTAAACAACTTCTTTGCTCGCTTTGAGGACAATACAGTGCCACCGACACGGCCCGCTACCAAAACCTGCAGGCTCACCTTCACTGCAGCCAACGTGAGGAAAACATTTAAATGTGTTAACCCTCGCAAGGCTGCTAGCCCAGATGGCATCCCTGGCCGTGTCCTCAGAGCATGCGCAGACCAGCTGGCTGGTGTGTTTACGGACATATTCAATCAGTCCCTATCCCAGTCTGCTGTTCCCACATGCTTCAAGAGGGCCACCATTGTTCCTGTTCCCTAGAAAGCTAAGGTAAATGAGCTAAATGACTATCGCCCCGTAGCACTCATGTCCGTCATCATGAAGTGCTTTGAGAGACTAGTCAAGGATCATATCACCTCCATCCTGCCAGACACCCTGGACCCACTCCAATTTGCTTATCATCCCAATAGGTCCACAGACGACGCAATTACAATCACACTGCATACTGCCCTAACCCATCTGGACAAGAGGAATACTTATGTAAGAATGCTGTTCATTGACTACAGCTCAGCATTTAACACCTTAGTTCCCTCCAAGCTCGTCATTAAGCTCGAGACCCTAGGACTCGACCCAGCCCTGTGCAACTGGGTCCTGGACTTCGTGACGGGCCGGCCCCAGGTGGTGAGGGTAGGAAACAACACCTCCACCCCGCTGATCCTCAACACTGGGGCCCCACAAGGGTGTGTTCTCAGCCCTCTCCTGTACTCCCTGTTTACCCATGACTGCGTGGCCAAGCACGCATCCAACTCAATCATCAAGTTTGCTGACGACACTACAGTTGTAGGCTTGATTACCAACAACAACGAGACGGCCTACAGGGAGGAGGTGAGGGCCCTAGGAGTGTGGTGTCAGGAAAATAACCTCTCACTCAATGTCAACAAAACAAAAGAGATGATCGTGGACTTCAGGAAACAGGAGAGGGAGCACCCCCCTATCCACATCGACGGGACAGTAGTGGAGAAGGTGGAAAGTTTTAAGTTCCTCGGCGTACACATCACGGACAAACTGAATTGGACCACCCACACAGACAGCTTGGTGAAGAAGGCGCAACAGCGCCTCTTCAACCTCAGGAGGCTGAAGACATTCGGCTTGTCACCAAAATCACTCACAAACTTCTACAGATGCACAATCGAGAGCATCCTGTCGGGCTGTATCACCGCCTGGTACGGCAACTGCTCTACCCACAACCGTAAGGCTCTCCAGAGGGTAGTGAGGACTGCACAACGCATCACCGGGGGTAAACTATCTGCCCTTCAGGACACCTACACCACCCGATGTCACAGGAAGGCCAAAAAGATCATCAGGGACAACAACCACCCGAGCCACTGCCTGTTCACCCCGCTATCATCCAGAAGGCGAGGTCAGTACAGGTGCATCAAAGCTGGGACCAAGAGACTGAAAAACAGCTTCTACCTCAAGGCCATCAGACTGTTAAACAGCCATCACTAACATTGAGTGGCTGCTGCCAACATACTGACTTAAATCTCTAGCCACTTTAAAAATAGGAACTGGATGTAACAAATGTATCACTAGCCACTTTAAACAATTTTGTATATAATGTTTACATATCCGACATTACTCATATCAAATGTATACACTGTACTCTAAACCGTCTACTGAATCTTGCCTATGCCGTTCGGCCATCGACTCAAATCTCTAGCCACTTTAATAATTATAATTGGATGAAATAAATGTATCACTAACCACTTTAAACGATGCATTTATATAATGTTTACATATCCTACATTACTCATCTCATATGTATATACTGTACTCCATACCATCTACTGCATCTTGCCTACGCCGATCAGCATGTACATACTCGTATTCATTCCTTTACTCTGTGTATAAGGTAGTTGTGAAATTGTTAGATTACTTGTTAGATAGTACTGCATGGTCGGAACTAGAAGCACAAGCATTTCGCTACACTCGCATTAACATCTGCTAACCATGTGTATGTGACAAATAAAATTTGATTTGATTTGGTAACTAGGGCCCTGAGTTTCTCCTGGTGAGGCTACGTCATGGTGGTAGGGGCCCTGTAGGTCTATTAGTCACCTGACCAAGAGAGAACTGAAGGCCCTGTGTACATAACACACGTGTACTCAGTCCCATTGGGCGGCACACAATTTGGCCCAGCGCTGTTCGGTTTAGGGGAGGGTTTGGCCGGGGTAGGCCGTCATTGTAAATAAGAATTTGTTCTTAACTGACTTGCCTAGTTAAATAAATCAAAAAATATATAATTCAGTGCATCCGGAAAGTATTCAGACCCCTTGACTTTTTCCACATTTTGTTACATTAAATTTGAACAAATTTATGAAAATTAAAAAACAGAGATTCCTTATTTACATAAGTATTCAGACCCTTTGCTATGAGACTCGAAGTTAAGATCAGGTGCATCCTTTTCCATTGATCATGCTTGATATGTTTCTACAACCTGATTGGAGTCCACCTGGGGTAAATTCTATTTATTGGACATGATTTGGAAAGGCACAAACCTGTCTATATAATGTCCCACAGTTGACAGTGCATGTCAGAGCAAAAACAAAGCCATGAGGTCGAAGGAATTGTCCGTAGTGCTCCGAGACAGGATTTTGTCAAGGAACAGATCTGGAGAAGGGTACCAAAACATTATTGCAGCATTGATCTTCCCCAAGATCATAGTGGCCTCTATCATTCTTAAATGGAAGAAGTTTAGAACCACCAAGACTCTTCCTAGAGCTGGCAACCCGGTCAAACTGAGCAATCTGGGGAGAAGGGCCTTGGTCAAGAACCAGAGGATCACTCTGACAGAGCTCCAGAGTTCCCCTGTGGAGATGTGACAACCTTCCAGAAGGACAAACATCTCTGCAGCACTCCACCAATCAGGCCTTTATGGTAGAGCGGCCAGACGGAAGCCACTCCTCAGTAAAAGGCACATGACAGCCCGCTTGGAGTTTGCCAAAAGGCACCTAAAGGACTCAGACCATGAGAAACAAGATTATCTGGATTATTCTTTGGCCTGAATGCCAAGCGTCACGTCTGGAGCACCAAGCGTCACGTCTGGAGGAAACCTGGACCATCCCTACAATGAAGCATGGTGGTGGCAGCATCATGCTTTTGGGGATGTTGTTCAGCAGCAGGGACTGGGAGACTAGTCAGGATTGAGGGAAAAATGAATGTGCAGATAGATCCTTGATGAAAACCTGCTCCAGACCGCTTAGGACCTTCCAACGACCTAAGCGCACAGCCAAGACAGCGCAGGATTGGCTTCGGGACAAGTCTCTGAATGTCCTTGAGTGGCCCAGCCAGAGCCCGGACTTGAACCTGATCGAACATCTCTGGAGTGACCTGAAACTAGCTGTGCAGTGACGCTCCCCATCCAACCTGCCAGAGCTTGAGAGGATCTGCAGAGAAGAATGGGTGAAACTCCCCAAATACAGGTGTGCCAAGCTTGTTGCGTCATACTCAAGGCTGTAATTGCTGCCAAAGGTGCTTCAACAAAGTACTGAGCAAAGGGTCTGAATACTTATGTAAATGTGATATGTCTAAAAACCTGTTTTCCCTAAGTCATTATGGGGTATTGTGTGTAGATTGATGAGGGGGGAGGGAACAATTTAATCCATTTTAGAATAAGGCCGTAACGTAACAAACTGTTCTGAATGCACTGTTACACAAGCCCTACTAGTAATGTGTTGCCTTGCATCTTTTTCCTGTTGTTGTTGATGATCTTTTCTGTATTGTTGTTGTTCCTGATGAGCAATGAGACCATTCGGTTGTTTTGCAGAGCCTCCGAGTGATATCCTGGGCAGGATCTTCCAGTGCTATGTGGTCTCCAGCAAGCAGACCCTCAACGACTGCATCCAGTGCTGCCTGGCCTGGAAGGAGCTTTAGCTGCACACCTCACAGCAGCACCACAAGTAAGGAGTGGGACACACACACCTCGGCTTACTACATATAGTCGAAGTCGGAAGTTTACATACACCTTAGCAAAATACATTTAAACTCAGTTTTTCACAGTTCCTGACATTTAATCCTAGTAAAAATTCCCTGTCTTAGGTCAGTTAGGATCACCACTTTATTTTAAGAATGTGAAATGTCAGAATAATAGTAGAGAATTATTGATTTCAGCTTTTATTTCATTCATCACATTCCCAGTGGGTCAGAAGTTTACATATACACTCAATTAGTATTTGGTAGCATTGCCTTTAAATTGTTTAACTTGGGTCAAACGTTTCGGGTAGCCTTCCACAAGCTTCCCACAATAAGTTGGGTGAATATCGGCCCATTCCTCCTGACAGAGCTGGTGTCAGGTTTCCAGGCCTCCTTGCTCGCGCACGCTTTTTCAGTTCTGCCCACAAATTTTCTATAGGATTGAGGTCAGGGCTTTGTGATGGCCACTCCAATACCTTGACTTTGTTGTCCTTAAGCCATTTTGCCACAACTTTGGAAGTATGCTTGGGGTCATTGTCCATTTGGAAGACCCATTTGCGACCAACTTCCTGACTGATGTCTTGAGATGTTGCTTCAATAAATGATGCCATCTATTTTGTGAAGTGCACCAGTCCCTCCTGCAGCAAAGCACCCCCGCAACATGATGCTGTCACCCCCGTGCTTCACGGTTGGGATGGTGTTCTTCAACTTGCAAGCCTCCCTCCTTTTCCACCAAACATAACAATGGTCATTATGGCCAAACAGTTCTATTTTTGTTTCATCAGACCAGAGGACATTTCTCCAAAAAGTACGATCTTTGTCCCCATGTGCAGTTGCAAACCGTAGTCTTTTTATGGCGGTTTTGGAGCAGTGGCTTCTTCCTTTCAGGCTATGTCGATATAGTACTCGTTTTACAGTGGATGTAGATACTTTTGTACCTCTTTCCTCCAGCATCTTCACAAGGTCCTTTGCTGTTGTTCTGTGATTGATTTGCACTTTTGGCATCAAAGTACGTTCATCTCTAGGAGACAGAATGCGTCTCCTTTCTGAGCGGTATGACGGCTACGTGGTCCCATGGTGTTTATAATTGCGTACTATTGTTTGTACAGATGAACGTGGTACCTTCAGGCATTTGAAAATTGCTCCCAAGGATCATCCAGACTCGTGGAGGTCTACAATAATCTTTCTGAGGTCTTGGCTGATTTCTTTTGATTTTTCCCATGATGTCAAGCAGAGCCACTGAGTTTGAAAGAAGGCCTTGAAATACATCCACAGGTACACCTCCAATTTACTCAAATGATGTCAATTAGCCTATCAGAAGCTTCTAAAGCCATGACATAATTTTCTGGAATTTTCCAAGCTGTTTAAAGGCACAGTCAACTTAGTGTATGTAGACTTCTGACCCACTGGAATTGTGATACAATGAATTATAAGTGAAATAATCTGTCTGTAAACAATTGTTGGAAAAATTACTTGTGTCATGCACAAAGTAGATGTCCTAACCGACTAGCCAAAACTAGTTTGTTAACAAGAAATTTGTGGAGTGGTTGAAAAATGAGTTTTAATGACTCTAACCTAAGTGTATATCAACTTCCGACTTCAACTGTATACTCATATTCATGATGTCTACTCGCACGCATGCGCACACATGCTGTACGTACGCTCACACACTGTACACTCATGCATGCTGTATGTACGCACACACCAGGCTAGGCTAGCGTCACTTCGTTATGGCCGGCAGGGTGATGTGTGATTGCTCTGAGAGCTCCTGGCCCAGCTCAATTCACTGGTAGCGCAGAGGCCAAATGATTCTAATATACGTACACACACACACATCTCCAATACTTCTCAGGGCCCCTGCTGTCCGTATGGGCGATCGACCCCATCCACCCAATTAAAGACGGTGCTTAGTTCCTGATCAATGGGTGGGAAGAGGCCCCATAGCATAGCTGATGACTGCAGCATTAACTCTCTGTTATACTCCTCTGTACCTCTAGTCTATTATGGTGGGAGGGGTACAGCCAAAGGAACTGTAGATAGAGACATACTGTGTATGCGTCTACTCGTGACTCATTCAGCATTTTCTCACCGATGCTGATCTCTTTAGCCCCGTTTATACCGGACACTAACATGCGTCCTTCGTCTCTGATCTTGCCCGTTTACACTTAGAAGATCTGATCAACATCAGTTCACAATGCATCTTTTAATCGTCTCCACCTGGCTGAAGGTGTGGGCACAATCAGAATGAGGACAAGATCAGAGACGCATGTTAAAACCAGGTATAAACGGAGATTCTGTGATCCCTTCTCTGGCCTTCTCTGGCCTATAACCTTGTAGTGTCTTACACAGGGTTTGTGTAGGCATTCACATACATGTCAGTAGGAAGTCACTAGCCCTGATATATCATCATGGAGGCTAGCCAGATCTAACACACTAGCCACATAACCTACGACTGTATCTTAGAATAAGACTGAGCTGCTGCAATGACTTTGTGTTCTTTTCCAGGATACCAGTTAAGTACAAGTGTGGGTAGTTGGAACTGTTTACAGCCAATAATGTTTCAGTTCAAGTAGTAGTGTCCTTTCGCTTTTCGTTTAACTTCAAGGAGGAACCTTGAACTGAAAATGCCTCTGTCTGCAAGATAACCACCTTTAAAAAATGAATCACATTCCAACTCCTATCTCAAGACCGTCTTCCCTGGCTAGGCGAGGATAGGAGAGAGGGGGAGGAGGGGAGAGGTGCTAAGTAAAGAAGTGCTGATGCATCTCTCTCTCTCCCCCACACTCACACACTCTCTCTCCCCCACTATCCCACTTTCTCTCTCTCTCTCTCTCTCTCTCTCTCTCTCTCTCTCTCTCTCTCTCTCTCTCTCTCCCCAGTCAAATATCACTCTGAGGCTGTCACCCACACGGCCAATATCACAGTCTATACTGGGTTCAGTCATAGGGCATGGAGAGAGAGGAGGAGGGGTGGTGGAGTAAGAGAGGAAAGGAGTGAAGGAGATAGGGAGAGAGGAGAAGGAGAAAAGAGGAGGATGAGGAGAGATGGAGAGCGTAACAGGGGTGAGGTCTTACGTGTCTGCAGACCTGTTTTTACACTAAGAAGTACTACCTAGGAGGGGAGTGTATGTGTTGTGTGGTGTGAGCGTCTGCTCTGGGAAAGCCAGGCAGTGCAGCGATACGTTGAAGTGTTTCACCCTCCCGGCCAGCAAGCCCGGTCAGACAGCCCTGTCCTGTCCCTTAGTGCTGACACACACAGACACGCATACCACATACACACACCCAGGCTGTCACAGAGTGAAAGGCGGTTCTCCTGCGAGAGGCTCCAGCCCAGTGAGAACAAGGAGACCTGGACCACCTGTCTGTCTTTCAGCCACCGCCTTGACTGCATAAAGCAATAAACCAGGGGTTAAAGCTCTCTCTCTCTCTCTCTCTCTCTCTCTCTCTCTCTCTCTCTCTCTCTCTCTCTCCAATTGAACACTGAGGGATGGAGAGAGACGAAGAGCAGTGTGTAAAATTAAGACGGAGGATCGATCAAAGTTTACACTGTGAGAGATATGTGGAGACGGCCATGAATCAAATGGGTGTGTTTCTGGGAGGGAAGGACCCCCTATTTTGCTGTGGTCATATTCTGAGGTGATCTGGTGTGTTAGTGTGTGTTAGCAAGCAGAGGTCGCTGTATTTGGTTGAAATAGCCCTGGGGGAGGTCAGTCGATATGGTGTATGTATGTACAGTATCTATCTTTTGTCAGTGTATGTTTTATGGCCGTGGAGCTCTGACACATGATTAACGTGGGGTTAGCTGCAGCCTGCCCTCTCTCCTCTGTTCTCCGTGGCCTCTCTCTCTCTCTCTCTCTCTCTCTCTCTCTCTCTCTCTCTCTCTCTCTCTCTCTCTCTCTCTCTCTCTCTCTCTCTCTCTCTCTCTCTCTCTCTCTCTCTCTCTCTCTCTCTCTCTCTCTCTCTCTCTCTCTCTCTCTCTCTCTCTCTCTCTCTCTCTCTCTCTCTCTCTCTCTCTCTCTCTCTCTCTCTCTCTCTCTCTCTCTCTCTCTCTCTCTCTCTCTCTCTCTCTCTCTCTCTCTCTCTCTCTCTCTCTCTCTCTCTCTCTCTCTCTCTCTCTCTCTCTCTCTCTCTTCTCTCTCTCTCTCTCTCTCTGCTCTCTTTCACACACACACACACACACACACACACACACACACACACACACACACACACACACACACACACAGACACGTGTTCACCTCCTGTTTATTTAATCATTAGGTCTATTTTGTTAGATTTCCCAGACGGAGAGACAGAAAGACAGACAATGCCTTTAAAAAGCGCAGCAGCAGCACATCAGAGACAGGCAGCAGGCATAGACCACTTTATCCCTCATCAGGTTTAACCTTTTGTGGTGTCTTTGTAGAGGTGTGTGTGTGTGCGCGCTGTAGTGCCCCTTCTCCCTCACCCGGACAGACGAATGAATGGAATATGCCTGGCTGTTTGATGTAGAGATGACCTACTGATAAAGGCCGTTCCTCAGAGTTCATCTCAGGTTAAAGGAAAGAAAGTGCTCAACTCTCATCCTCCTCCCTAAATAAATGAAAAGGTCTGGGGAAGGGGGGGTATTTTTCAGGCCCTTGTAGTTCTTGTGCACTGTCTTTGCTTTTGCCCCAGAAAGACTGGATGATGACTGTCCTAGGCTCCTAGCAGCTCTCTGCAGTGTTTATCTTAGTTTTCACACCTTCTTCAGTCTGTTGTGGTTTGGTGGTGTGAGACGATGCTGTTGTGTCTCCGAGGCTGAGGCTAATCACATCTATTTTAAACACGGTGAACCGTCTTTGTCTTGTTTTGACAGAGTGCGCGCGTGTGTTTGTGTGTGTCTGTTACTCTCTTTATTCTTGCCCTACTAACCTGTGAACGGCCGTGCTATTGTTCAGATTCTGGGTCACGGAGGCTGTAGGGACGTGACCCGAGCCAGGGTGGCACAACAAACGGAATAAACACACAGATAATCTGGGGGGGATGCGATGTATTCCTGCGTCACTGACTGACCTTCTTGTTGCAGGCGTGTGGTTGCGTGCGTGTTCCACACAGCCGGTGAGCCTAACAACACATTAGTGACATCGCGCACCGTGCTGGTCCCAGAATAGCAACAGAGCTGTACTGGTCCAGTCTTCTCTCATTTTATTGGCTCTTCTCATCAGACAGACAGTGGGACCAGTCTGGCGCCTGATTGATTTGATTTGGGGGGAAGAATGTTGCCTCGTACTACCACTGATTTGCGAGCTTATATAAATATGTTTCGCGGCACGTAGCAGGCTAGAACAAAAAAAATGCCTATTCAATTTCTGAGACGGCACGTCTCATCAGCTAAATGAATTCACGTACCACACAGTGCTCTCTTTCATGCACTGTGTTTAAAGATAGAAGAATGTGATATTAAGCAGTGTGAAACACAGCAAAGACGGCCAGGGTTCTGTCGGCTGTAGTATTTGTAGGGTGCTGCTGAAGTTAATTTCCTCCAGAATGAGGAAAGCAGCTAGCGAGGGACCCGACCCGGGCCGTTCCAGGCGCTAAAGGTATCATTGAGATGATGAATACTGTGCTACACACCCACATCAGCCAGCGTTTCATCTGACTCATTGGAGGAATAAAGCCTTAGAAACTTCAAACGACTTTCTTTCATCTGAAGTTAAGAGGGAGGAGAGAGACTCACAGATGTTAACCCCCATCCCTCCCCCCACCTTGGCTCCAGTCGTTCCCTGTTCTGTTGTGAACACCTCAAACCCTCTACAAGCCAGACATGGGTCCATATCTCCCTGTAAGCTCTCCCCATCCCTCATACCTGGCTGTGACGTTTGTGTGCGTGTGTGTGACTTGCTCTCCATCGCACATGCCTCGGCCATATATATGTGTGTGTGCGTTGTGTGTGCGCTGTGTGTGTGCGTGCGTGGTGTAGCCCTATGCGCTCCAGTCTCTTCTCACGGCCTCCGCCTCTTTGACCCAGGTTCCATTTTCCCAGTGCTAACGGAAACGTTTGTGTCTGAAAAGCTGCGCTAGGGATTATCTTTCCATCAGGAAAAGAATGAAGTGTGAAAAGCAATCTGAAAAACACCCCACTGCCATATAGAAGTTTGGAAGAATGCAATTATGCCAATGACAGATCATTTTTGAACTTATCCCTTACTCGTATGGAAGCGATGGTGAACTGTTTGAAAGAATGAAAGACGGCTTACATTTCTGTAGCTTTCTGTCCCCCTCTCTCTGTCTCTCTCTCTCTCCTCTGTCTCTCTCTCTCCTCTGTCTCTCTCTCCTCTGTCTCTCTCTCTCCTCTGTCTCTCTCTCTCTCCTCTGTCTCTTTCTGTCTGTCTCAGGTAGTCTTGTAAAGGCTAGGTCCTGGACCAGACTAGCATCTTTTCTCTGGTCAATGCAAATACCTGCTAGAGGTGAGGTCTAGTCCAGGACCATACCACCTCCACCATACACCCATAACACTCTCCAATTGGCATACAGCCCCAACAGTCCGCCTTATCCCACCTAGACAAGAGGAATACCTCAGAGAGAATGCTGTTCATCGACTACAGCTCAGCTTTTAACACCATAGTGCCCTCCGAACTCGTCACTAACCTTGGGTCTGAACCCCCCGCCCTGTGCAACTGGATCCTAGATTTCCTGACGGGCCGACCCCAGGTGGTGAGGGTAGGCAACAACCCCTATGCCACACTGATCCTCAACACAGGGGCCCCTCAAAGGTGCGTATCAAAGCCAAGACTGAGAGATTCAAAAACAGCTTCTATTACCAGACCATCAGACTGTTGAACAGCCATCACGTCTACCAGGTGATGCACACTCACTGACACCAAACACACACACAAGCTATCACACACACACATTCAAATGAAATCAAATGTTATTGGTCACATACACATGGTTAGCAGATGTTAATGCGAGTGTAGCGAAATACTTGTGCTTCTAGTTCCCGACAGTGCAGTAGTATCTAACAAGTAATCTAACAATTTCCCAACAACTACCTAATACACACAAATCTAAAGGGGTGAATGAGAATATGAGTTAATACCTAACCTTTACCCTTACCTCAACCATGCAGAGATAATACCTAACCTTAACCCTTACCTTAACCATGCAGAGTTAATACCTAGCCTTAACTCTTACCTTAACCATGCAGAGTTAATACCTAACCTTAACCCTTACCTTAACCATGCAGAGTTAATACCTAGCCTTAACCCTTAACCATACAGAGTTAATACCTAGCCTTAACCCTTAACCATACAGAGTTAATACCTAGCCTTAACCCTTAACCATACAGAGTTAATACCTAACCTTAACCCTTACCATAACCATACAGAGTTAATACCTAGCCTTAACCCTTACCATAACCATACAGAGTTAATACCTAACCTTAACCCTTAACCATACAGAGTTAATACCTAACCTTAACCCTTACCTTAACCATACAGAGTTAATACCTAACCTTAACCCTTAACCATACAGAGTTAATACCTAACCTTAACCCTTAACCATACAGAGTTAATACCTAACCTTAACCCTTAACCATACAGAGTTAATACCTAACCTTAACCCTTAACCATACGGAGTTAATACCTAACCTTAACCCTTACCTTAACCATACGGAGTTAATACCTAACCTTAACCCTTAACCATACAGAGTTAATACCTAGCCTTAACCCTTACCTTAACCATACGAAGTTAATACCTAACCTTAACCCTTACCATAACCATACAGAGTTAATACCTAGCCTTAACCCTTACCATAACCATACAGAGTTAATACCTAGCCTTAATATTTCGGATGCCTAAACTTAACCTTAAACACTTCGAAGTTGGACATTTGGAGCAACGTTTGAGAAACATGGATGAACGTCTAATTCTGACGTGAGCCTGTGAGAGCTGGTTGGGTTCTGATACTCATACAGTGCTGTTTGGGTTGTTAATTGTATTCGTCCCACAGTTTTTATAACACCTGCTAAACTGTGTATGCGACCAATAAACTTTTGACTTGATTTGACACACATACACACACCACACACACACAGCCAAGTTCCGATCGCCTATTCAAATAAGTGTAAATATTCATACAGTGCCATCAACTTTATCTCACCTTTACTGAGTTCTCCACATTCACTACATGCCTCAGTCTCCCACTCCTTTCTGTTTACTGTGTTTTCTCTCCCCATGACCATCACTTTCTATTTGCCCTTCCCCTACCACCTCCCTCCATATGATTATACTGTCACACTGCGGCCACTATGCTGATCCATGCGTTTGTGTGTGTGTGCTCGCGTTTGTTTGCTCACGTGTGTGCGTGCACGTTTGTGTGTTCAACTCGTGTGTGTGATCTGTGCCCACCGCCCCTTAACCCTCTCTCCTCTCCTCTCCCAGGTGTGTGACTGCCAGCAGCCGTTTGCCAGGCGGGAGGAGGGTGAGCAGATGCCCCTACCCTGCATGGCCGGGCGCCGGGGGGCGGAGGTTACCCGCAGCCTGCTGGAGATGGAGGCCACCTTCGGACGCAGCCTGCAGATCCTCCAACACGTTCGCAAGGGCATCCTAAAGAATACCACCTGGCATGATGACAACAGCAGGTACTGTCTGTCTGTCTGGGGCGGCAGGTAGTCTGGCTGGTATGAGCATTGCGCCAGTAACCATCTGTCCGCCTGCCAGTCTCTTTGACGGCTTCAACAGGTACCGCTGTCCTGTCTCTCTCTCTCTCTCTCTCTGTGTCTCTCTCTCTCTCTCTCTCTCTCTCTCTCTCTCTCTCTCTCTCTCTCTCTCTCTGTCTCTCTCTCTCTCTCTCTCTACCTGCCTGTCTGTCTGTCTGTCTGTACTGTCTTCACCGTCTGTCTGTCAGACCATCTCCTGGCACAACGGCTACAGCAGTTCCGTCTGTTTGGAGTGGATAGACGTAATGCTGCTGACATGTTTAGGCTAATATGGTTTTACTGTAGTGTCTATCTGTAGAAGACTTTCTACTTCTGCCTACTGTTGTGTTCTTCCTAGTTGTGACTGTCTGTCAAAGATAGTCTGTAGACATCCGGTGACATGTCTGGTCTCATTCTACTTTGCCATCTGCCTTGTATAGGCCTATACTTAGTTGTGTCTGTCTGTAGTAAACAGATGTATTCACACTGCCACACCACACACTAATTCCAAGCTTAGCCTAATACTGACATTATGTCCGTGGCTTGATGGTGTAAGAGTTGGGATCAATGTTAGTTTAGAAGCTGGACTCTACTGTCCCCACCTCTCTGACACACAGCATTAATGCATAGTTAGTATGTCTTTTAGATGAATGACCCGTGCTTCAGTGACTACTTTTACCCAAATTGCACCCTATTCTCTACATAGTACACAATTATTGGTCAAAGGTAGTGCACTATGTAAGGAACAGGATGCCATTTGGGACACAGCCTATCTATCAGTGAAGAGACCTCTCTAGGTCCCTATGGGCTAGCTAGAGCTATACAGGGTTATACAGCAACAGTTCCGGTGTGGTTGTGTTCCTGTGCATGCGTACGTACGTGGATGTGTGTGTGTGTGTGTGTGCATGCGTGACCTGGTTCTCAAGGGACTGTTTAGCCCGCCTGCCACCCCTCCCCATCCCTGCGCCAGGGTAGCGGTCTTGGGAACAGGGTCTGTGTGTGTGATGTGGTTGATGAATGGGGGTCACTGGAGGTCGTAGGATTGGGATGATGTTGCCAAGACAAACAGCCAGGCTTGTTTCAGGGCCAGGTGTTTCATAGCCACTCAGCAGATTACTATTAGTCCAATTAATACTAGCCTACACACTGTGGTGTGTGTGTGTGTGTGTGTGTGTGACAGAGTTTTCACTTATATGTGTGAGAATCGGTTTGATCAATTCTTTGTGTGGGTCACCGTTTCACCAAATCATCAATCATGTGTGTCTGTACGTGTTTAATACTAGAACCACTGGGCCAGTAATTCTGACTGCTACATTCCAATAGGGTAATTAATACATTTCATATATGCTATCGCAAAAATAATAATTTGGTTGTGTTTATAAAGGCCTTGGGTGTAACAAGTGCGCTGAGAGTCGGGAAGCAAGTTCAGGGAGTCAGTGTTTTAATAAATAAAAGAAACAATGAACACAACACAAACAACGCATCGACATGAAAATCAATAACACCTGAGGAAAGAACCAAGGGGAGTGACAGATATAGGGAAGATAATCAAGGCGGTGATGGAGTCCAGGTGAGTGTCATGAGGCGCAGGTGCACGAAACGATGGTGACAGGTGTGTGGGATAATCTGCAGCCTGATGACCTAAAGGCCAGAGAGGGAGTATGCGTGACAGTACCCCTTCCCCGGCGCACGGCCCCTGCCGCAGAACGCCGTCGAAGGGGACGAACCGGGGGATCAGGAGCGGACCGGTGACCCCTGCTGATGCGCGAAAACCTGTCGAGTCAGTTGGGGGCGCGGGAACCTGACCGATCGGTGGAGGCAGTGGAGCCTGGCGATCCAGTGGAGGCATGAGAACCTGACGAGCCGGTGGAAACAGGGGAGCCTGGAGAGCCGGTGGAAACAGGGGAGCCTGGAGAGCCGGTGGAAACAGGGGAGCCTGGAGAGCCGGTGGAAACAGGAGCCTGGAGAGCCGGTGGAAACAGGGAGCCTGGAGAGCCGGTGGAAGCAGGGGAGCCTGGAGAGCCGGTGGAAACAGGGAGCCTGGAGAGCCGGTGGAAGCAGGAGCCTGAGAGCCGGTGGAAACAGGGGAGCCTGGAGAGCCGGTGGAAGCAGGGGAGCCTGGAGAGCCGGTGGAAACAGGGGAGCCTGGAGAGCCGGTGGAAACAGGGGAGCCTGGAGAGCCGGTGGAAGCAGGGGAGCCTGGAGAGCCGGTGGAAACAGGGGAGCCTGGAGAGCCGGTGGAAGCAGGGGAGCCTGGAGAGCCGGTGGAAGCAGGGGAGCCTGGAGAGCCGGTGGAAGCAGGGGAGCCTGGAGAGCCGGTGGAAGCAGGGGAGCCTGGAGAGCATGTTCAGGGAGTGAGTATTTTATTAAATAAAAGAAACAATGAACATAAAACACTGTCCTAACAGTAACTTTCACTTTGACCAACCTTTGTTTAGTTTTAGTGCATAACAGTCTCTGGTTTTGTCTTTATTGTGTCCTGTGGTCTTGTCATTCTTCAGCACCGTTGTGGAATACAACAGCTGTGCAGGTGCCTTATTTTACACAGAGGGAGGGTGCTCCCGTCTCAGTTTGTTCATGGTGCCGGCCAGACTTGGTCTTTGTAAGCAACTTGTTCGCCAATGACAGTGATATTAAGAAATTGGTGACATTTCTCCCCTTCCACAAGCCTCATCACCACATTCTCACCTGCTGCCCGATGTGGATCTTTTCCCACATATTGCAAGCCATTCAGCATGTACAATTATGCACACTCTCACTGTGTAGCCTACTCAAAGTAGACTGATACAACTGATATTCAGTGGACTGATATGGATCAGTACAATTGAATGGCCTGCCCCGTTCCTCATTTACAATTGGTGATTACGTAATTATGCATCGTTCGCGTCCCCTCTCTCATCAACTCACCCATTCTCTCCATCATACTTTACTTATTTTATTCAATCTGTTGTTATATGTGTGAAACTGGTTTAGGTTCAGTTTCCAAAGGCAATTATCGGGGTGATTATCAGCTGGACACGGCACTTTCAGCTGTAGGAAGAAAGTGGGGGGCCTTAATTTTTCTCTAAAATGAATCCGTGTTGAATGGTTGAACACGCCCATTGCCACGCCTCCATGCCATACCCCCTGCCACGCCCACCACCTAAGCCTCTTTTTGATCCAGAAAAAATCCCTGATTTGGGTGCGTGTGTAACTGTGTGTGGGGGTGGGTTCCGTGTGGATGTGAAGGATCCGGAGGAGAACCTGATCAGCACAGCGTTTGAGACGGTCATCACCGTGGTGGAGGGCTTTCAGCTGCTAGATGTCTTCAAGCACCTGTCTGCCCGCAAGGTACAGCACACACACATACACACATACTCAAGCGCTCATGCATGCACACACAGGCACACACACACAAGCACTCAAGTGTGCATGCACACACACACACACAGGTGCACACACATGCCCACACACACACACACACTTGCATTCAAATTCCCATTCACTTTTCCAATCCACTTGTTTTTAGGCCTGTGACGATACCAGCATCACAACATTTTTTCCATGTCAAAAATGAAAACACTAAGCAGACCAACCTTTTTGGTCCTTTAAAAACTTGCTGTAGGTAAAATATTGTGTGCTATAGCTTGGAAAATAAATACATGTGACTCTGGATGATGACAAAATAATGCTTCTTTCCAACATTGGGGCTGTTTTCCTAAAGAAGATAAATCTGCTTTGTGTTTTGTTTCCTTGCCACGATACTGGACCTAATGCTTTTATGAATCACAAAGTAAAGCCCTATATACTTTACATAGCCATACCTTTACTTTATAAAACCTATTGTCTTTGTGTTTCCATATGGCTGGCCGGCACAGAAGCACATTTTTCCTAAGTGGACCATGCAGCATCTCCCGTTCTATCACTGTAATACTTTTCAACAGTAGCAAGCCTGTGTAGATTACCCATCCTCTGGTGCTTTTTACAGCTTAGTGTATGTGGTAGCCAGCAGCTTGTAGCTCACTGTAAAGGACTTTCTCACGCTCCAACATGTACTGTCTGGGAGTCATTTCATAACAGAGATAAACACTCCAGAGTAAATACACACTCTCTCTGACTCTGCCTCTTTCTCTCTGTCTCTGTTTCTCTCTCTCTCTGTTTATCACTCTCGCTTTCTCTTTCTCTCTACACTTAGAAAAATGGGTTCCAAAAGGGCTCTTTGGCTGTCCCTATAGGAGAACCCTTTTTGGTTTCAGGTAGAACCCTTTTGGGTTCCATGTAGGGTTCTACCTGGAACCAAAAAGGGTTCTTCAAAGGGTTCTATGTGCACAGACGAAGAACCATTTTAGAGAGAGCACCTTTTTTTTTAAAGAGTGGTACCCTCTGCTTTACTTTCTCTGTGTGTGTCTGTCTGTCTCTCTCTCTGTGGCTCTATCTCTGTTTCTTTCTCCCTCTCTCTCTCCCCTCTCCCTCCATCTTTCCCTCTATCACCTTTCCCCCTTCCCCTCCCTTCCCTCTCCAGGCCATAAAGAGGACCATACACGGTGGATGTCTATGGTCTCTTCAATAGGGAAGTCAACAAGGAGCTGAGCAGAAAGGTAAGTGTTCCACACCACCGCTAACATCCCCTCCATGCTGGACAGGCCCACTGGGCTAGAGCCCTGCGTCGATGCGTAGAGAGACCTATGGAGGTCAGGTAAGAGGAGGGGCAGGGGCTATACACCGTCAATCAAAAAACCTTAACCCATTTGGAGGTGGAAAGTGTGGTAACATGGGAAGGTAAATCCAGGGAGAAGAGGTACTGTTTTTCCAATCAAATCAAATGTTATTTGTCACATGTGCCGAGTACAACAGGTGTAGACCTTACCGTGAAATGCTTACAAGCCTTTGACCAACTATGCAGTTTTAAGAAAAATAAGAGTTAAGAAAATATTTACTAAATAAAGTAAAGTAAAAAAATACATGTTGCCATGCCAGGTGGTGATATACCAGTCAGGATGCTCTCGATGGTACAGCTGTAGAACTTTTTGAGGATCTGAGAACCCATGCCAAATCTCCTGAGGGGGAATAGGCTCGTTCCATCTTCACGACTGTCTTGGTGTGTTTGGACCATGATAGTTTGTTGGTAATGTGGACACCAAGGAACTTGAAGCTCTCAACCTGCTCCACTACAGCCCCGTCGATGAGAATGGGGGCATGCTCGGCCCTCCTTTTCCTGTAGTCCACGATCATCTCTTTTGTCTTGATCACTTTGAGGGAGAGGTTGTTGTCCTGGCACCACACGGCCAGGTCTCTGACCTCCTCCCTATAGGCTGTCTCGTCGTTGTCGGTGATCAGGCCTACCACCATTGTGTCTTCGGCAAACTTAATGATGGTGTTGGAGTCGTGCTTGGCCACACAGTCAGGGGCCCCTGTTTTGAGGATCGGCATGGCAGATGTGTTGTTGCCTACCCTTACCACCTGCGGGCGGCCCGTCAAGTCCAGGATCTAGTTGCAGAGGGAGGTGTTTGTCCCAGGGTCCTTAGCTTAGTGATGAGCTTTGAGGAGCTATGGTGTTGAATGCTGAGCTGTAGTCAATGAATAGCATTGACTCACATAGGTGTTCATTATGTCCAGGTGACAAAGGGCAGTGTGGAGTGCATTAGAGATTGCGTCATCGGTCGATCTGTTGGGGCGGTATGCGAATTGGAGTGAGTCTAGGGTTTCTAGGATGATGTGTCCCAGTCCTTGAAAGCGGCAGCTCTTCCCTTTAGCTCAGTGTGGATGTTGCCTGTAATCCATGGCTTCTGGTTGGGGTATGTACGTACGTTCACTGTGGGGACGACGTCATTGATGCACTTATTGATGAAGCCGGTGACTGATGTGGTGTAGTCCTTAATGCCATCAGATGAATTCCGGAACCTATTCCAGTCTGTACTAGCAAAACAGTCCTGTAGCTTAGCATCTGCGTCATCTTACCACTTCCGTATTGAGCGAATCAGTGGTTCTTCCTGCTTTCGTTTTTGCTTGTAAGCAGGAGACAGGAGGATATAATCATGGTCAGATTTGCAAAAAATGTAGGACGAGGGAGAGCTTTGTACGCGTCTCTATGTGTGGAGTAAAGGTGGTGTAGAGTTTTTTTTTCCCTCTGTGACATGCTGGTAGAAATGAGTTTCCCTGCATTAAAACCTCTACGGGATCGGTGTCCCTATACCGGGACGGTTGAGCTAACGTGCACTAATGTGATTAGCATGATGTAGTAAGTAACAAGAACATTTCCCAGGACATAGACATACAGTCCCTGGCCACTAGGAGCCCCGCCTCTGGATAAGCATTTTCTTGTTTGCTTATGGCCTTATACAGCTCGTTGAGTGAGGTCTTAGTGCCAGTATGAGTTGGTGGTAAATAGACAGCTATGAAAAATATCAATTAAAACGCTCTGGTCTACAGCTTATCATGAGATAAAAACCTTGAGACTTCCTTAGTATTAGATTTTGCACACCAGCTGTTATTGACAAATAGACAACGACCGACACCCCTTGTCTTACCGGAGGCAGCTGTTCTGTCTGGCTGATGCACGGAAAACCCAGCCAACTGTATTTTATCGTCGTTCATACTCGACTCTGTGAAACTTTAGATATTACAGTTTTTAATGTCCCCTTGGTAGGATAGTCTTGAACGGAGCTCATCCAGTTTATTCTCCAATGATTGCACATTGGCCCATAGGACGGATGGTAGTGGCGGGTTACCAACTCGCCAACGAAATTCTCACAAGGCACCGGGACCTGCGTCACCTGTATCGGTGTCTCCTCTTCATGCGAATGGCAGGGTTTTTGGCCCTGGTTTGGTATCAGCATTAAATCCTTTGCTTCCGAATTGTTAAAGAAATAATCTTCATCCAGTTTGAGGTGAGTAATCGCTCTTCTGATATCCAGAAGCTATTTTCGTCATAAGAGACTGTGGCAGAAACATTATGTACAATATACGTTACAAACAACGAGAAAAGACAATTGGTTAGGAGCCTGTAAAACTGCAGCCATCTCTTCCGGCGCCATTCAATGTATAGGGGAGACATTGGTTATAGCAGGTCAAAGTACTATATAGGGGAGACTGGTTATAGCAGGTCAAAGTACTATATAGGGGAGATGGGTTATAGTAGGCCAAAGTACTGTATAGGGGAGACGGGTTATAGCAGGCAAAAGTACTGTATAGGGGAGACGGGTTATAGCAGGTCAAAGTACTATATAGGGGAGACGGGTTATAGCAGACAAAAGTACTATATAGGGGAGACGGGTTATAGCAGACAAAAGTACTGTATAGGGGAGACATTGGTTATAGCAGGTCAAAGTACTTTATAGGGGAGACATTGGTTATAGCAGGCAAAAGTACTCTATAGGGGAGACATTGGTTATAGCAGGTCAAAGTACTGTATAGGGGAGACAGGGGTTATAGCAGGTCAAAGTACTGTATAGGGGAGACGGGTTATAGCAGGTCAAAGTACTATATAGGGGAGACGGGTTATAGCAGACAAAAGTACTATATAGGGGAGACGGGTTATAGCAGACAAAAGTACTGTATAGGGGAGACATTGGTTATAGCAGGTCAAAGTACTTTATAGGGGAGACATTGGTTATAGCAGGCAAAAGTACTGTATAGGGGAGACATTGGTTATAGCAGGTCAAAGTACTGTATAGGGGAGACAGGGGTTATAGCAGGCCAAAGTACTGTATAGGGGAGACATTGGTTATAGCAGGCCAAAGTACTGTATAGGGGAGACAGTGGTTATAGCAAGTCAAAGTACTGTATAGGGGAGACATTGGTTATAGCAGGTCAAAGTACTGTACAGTTCTCTTTAGGTAGAGGGAGGTACAGTACTGTAAGGAGGGGGTATCAGCCAGACGGGTTTGACCACCCATTCAGAGACCTATTATGGCAGGGGGCCTGGTCCATCGAGTCCAGGGCCCAGATTCATAAAGCCATCTCACCATTGGAGTCATGCTGATCTAGGTTCAGGTCCTCCCGCTGTCCATGTAATTATATTCATTATGATCCAAAAGGCCAAACTGATCCTAGATGACATGGATAGGGGCCCCGACGTGGCCTTGGTGTTTGTGTGTGTGTGTGTGTGTGTGTGTTAAACACAGCTGTTCCTGAATACAGTCCGGTCATTTTCTTTGCTTACACAAAGCATATGGCTGGAACAAACACCGCTTTCTGTCGGGCTCTGTTTAAATGTATCTTTCCGGATACATTAAGCACCACAATTGAGAACAGGGGAGAGATTTAATTCTACACAGATATGATTATAAAAATCATTGTTTTTATCCACATTCTCTCCATCAAGTAAGGGGTAGTGAGTATTCAAGGATATAGAAGATACTGTGCACAGTGTTTTGGTTCAGTTAAGCCCGGTTGATACTGTATGCCTTTCTTAAAGGAAATCTTTTGGTATTTGTTTCCATTGTTGATATAGTCCCAAACTTTTGCATTTCAATCAAGTTTTCAAGATATATAACTTTCAAAATACAGAAATACAGCTGGTATGATGCATATTGGGATTATATCAACAATGGACTAATGAAACAAATACCCCAAAATAGTTTTGGGGTTGAATTGTCCTTGAACTGTATGCCATGTGTTGCAATGTTGCTTCTTTTTTAAACTCTTTCTGAATGACTTTGTATTTTTGTGTTTTGACTTCTCTTTCTGTGTTAGCCTATGCAGTGTTCTACTGTCTCGATTGAGACCTCCAAAGTTCCTCTGCAGTGTTTTTCCATGTTCTCCCCACTGTGTTGTGTTAAGTTATGTAGTAGTCTGTTTAATTGAAACCGTTTCGCATTGAAACCTCCATAGCCCCCCCCACACACACACCAGAGATGGAAGAGACCGTATACAGACACACTCCTGTTATAGGACACCAACATTGTCACGACACGTACACACACTACAGACATAAAGCCACACATACACACATGGGATACACAGATCATTTTCACGTTCATTTAGACTGAGAAGCATGCTCTGTCACTCACCATTCCACTCACACAAACACCTACTGTACTGCACAGTGGCTACAGCTTAAATTTTTTATGTGGGGCTTCTTGCTCTGGAAGACTGTAAACACTCCCTGCCATCTTGCGGGCAGACAGGTGCTGGTAGAGATCTCGCAGCTGAAAGCCCTCCACAACGGTGATGACCACCTCCAACGCTGTGCTGATCAGTTTCTGCATCATCAACTCCAGATCCTTCACACCCGCACGGAACACACACACAGAGCCTGGCTGGCTGGCTGCAGTTCAATTCAAGCTGTGATGCATGTGTTTTGAGACATAACTGTTGTATCCTATGTTGTGTGTGGGGGTGGGGGAGGACATGCTGAAGATGTTCAATGAGATCCACTACTGGGAGCATCTGCTGTTTGAGATCCCCCACTACAGTACGTCTCTGACGTCTACCAGAGGAGAGAGGAACTCCGCAGCAAGACACTGAGTACTGCTGGTGCTGTGAGACTACAACAGCTACACACACACACAGGGATTGACATTAAAGTCATGTCTGAAAGGTTACTTGCCCATCGGGCAAGTCGGGAGTATTTTTTTGTTATCATGTGCCCAAAATGTAAATTAGCTATTTACACACAGAAGTGCCTACCAGAAAGATCACTACTGGAATTCTTTGTATTTTGGTTATCAGTAAACAAAATATCAAGCAGGCTCATCTTGCCCGGCTGCCATACAGTGCCTTCTGAAAGTATTCATACCCCTTGACTTATTCCACATTTTGTTACAGGCTGAATTCAAAATGGATTAAATATATACAAATTCTCACCCATCTACACACAATACCACAATGACAAAGTGAAAACTTTTTTAAAACTCTTTGCAAATGTATTGAAAATTAAATACAGAAATGTTATTTACAAGAGTATTCACACCCCTGAGTCAATACATGTTAGAATCACCTTTGGCAGCAATTAGAGCTGTGTAACTCGGCCATTCAGGAACATTCACAGTCTTCTTGGTAAGCAACTCCAGTGTAGATTTGGCCTTGTTTTAGGTTATTGTCCTGCTGAAAGGTGAATTCATCTCCCAGTGTCTGGTGGAAGGCAGACAACCAGGTTTTCCTCTAGGATTTTGCCTGTGGATAGCTCCATTCTGTTTATTTTCTTATCCTGAAAAGTGGAGATGGAGCCACCACTATGCTTGAAATATGGAGAGTGGTATTCAGTAATGTGTCGTATTGAATTTGCCACAAACATAACCCATTGTATTCAGGTCAAAACGTTTGCAGTATTACTTTAGTGCCTTGTTGCAAACAGGGTGTTTGTTTTGGAATATTTGTATTCTGTACTTGCTTCCTTCTTTTCACTCTGTCAATTAGGTTAGCATTGTGGAGTAACTACAATGTTGTTGATCCATCCTCAGTTTTCTCCTATCACAGCCATTCAACTCTGTAACTGTTTTAAAGTCACCATTGCCGTCATGGTAAAATCCCTGAGCTGTTTCCTTCCTCTCCGTCAACTGAGTTAGGAAGGACGTCTCCATCTTTGTAGTGACTGGGTGTATTGATACATCATCCAAAGTGTAATTAATAACTTCATCATGCTCAAAACGATATATTTACCCATCTACCACTACATGCCCTTCTTTGTGAGACAATGGAAAACCTCACTGGTCTTTGTGGTTGAATCTGTGTTTAAAATTCACTGCTCAACTGAGACACCTTACAGATAATTGTATGTGTGGGGTACAGAGATGAGGTAGTCCTTCAAAAATCATGTTAAACACTATTATTGCACACAGAGGGAGTCCATGCAACATATGTGGCTTGTTAAGCACATTTTGACTCCTGAACTTACTTAAGCTTGCCGTAAGAAAGGGGTTAAATACTTATTGACCTTGCGTAATACCCTAGATGCAGTCACACCCCTAAAAACAGCTCCTTGGTATGTAGAAAATACCAGAGCCCTGGAACAAGCATCCAGAAAATTGGAACGGAAATGACGCTCCACCAAACTGGAAGTTTCCGACTAGCTTGGAAAGACAGTACCGTGCAATGTTGAAGAGCCCTCACTGCTACTCGATCAGCCTTTTTTTCCAACCTAGTTGCGAAAAATAAGAACAATCCAAAATGTATTTTGGATGCTGTTGCAAAGCTAACTAAAAAGCTGCATTCCCCAAGAGAGGATGGCTTTCACTTCAGCAGTGATGAATTCATTATCTTCTTCGACGAAAATATCATTATCATTAGAAAGCAAATTATGGGCTCGTCTTTGCATCTGCGTGTTTCCCCAAAGCTCAGTTGTCCTGAGTCTGCACAGAACTGCCAGGAACTAGCAGCAATGTAAACACTCAAGTTTTTTTTATCCGGTATCTCTTGATACATTCACGAAAATAGTCATGGCCTCTAAACCTTCCAGCTGCGTACTGGACCCTATTCCAACTAAACTACTGAAGGAGCTACGTCCTGTGCTTGGCCGTCCTATGTTGAACATAATACATGGCTCCTTATCCTCCCTATGTGTACCAAACTCACTAAAAGTGGCAGTAATAAAGCCTCTCTGTTCTGCCTGCAACTATCAAACCCTGACCTGTTCACTGGACGTGCTACCTTGTTCCGGATCTGCTGCTCTCTTACTCTCTGTCTCGACCTCTGAATGCTTGGCTATGAAAAGCCAACTGACTTTTACTCCTGAGGTGCTGACCTGTTACACTCTCTACAACCACTTTGATTATTATTTGACCAATCTGGTCATCTATGAACATCTTGAAGAACAATCTGGCCTTAAATGCCGTGTGCTCTTGTAATCTCCACCGGCACATCCAGAAGAAGACTGGCCACCCCTCAGAGCCTGGTTCCTCTAGATTTCTTCCTAGGTGACCTGCCTTTCTATGGAGTTTTTCTTAGACACCGTGCTTCTAAATCTACATTGCTTGCTGTTTGGTGTTTTAGGCTGTGTTTCTGTATAAACACTTTTATAAGTTTTATAAATACATTTTATTGATTGATTGACGACATTTCAGCTCTTCGTTTTTAATTAATAACATAATTCCACTTTGACAAGGTATGACTCCAAACACCCAGAAAAGGCTACTTTCCTTGATGTTATCCTCACAAATAATCCTGATAGGTATCAGTGTTTTCTGTAATGACCTTAGTGATCACTGTTTTACAGCCTGTGTTCGTAATGGCTGCTCAGTTAAATTACCTTTCCTATTTAGTCATAGACGCTTGCAAAAAAAAAATATATGACCTGGCTTCTGTAAATTGAATCCGTGGTATTGATAACAAACACGCCCCCATGAAGAAAATGAGAATTAAAAACTGGTTTAGCCCCTAGTTCGACCATTTTTAAGATTACACTGTTCGACAACACTGTTTGTAATAACTGCAGTTGTTTCTAATCTTCAATTGTATCTTTAACTTGTAACACTTTGTCTTTTGTGTGTATTCTGTATTTTTCTGTCATGTTTTATGGACACGCTGCTATTTCCCTGTTTTTCCTTCTTGCCAGGTCGCCCCCTCAAAATAGGTTTTTAACCTCAATGGGTTTTACCTGGTTAAATAAAAACAATGTAATGTTCTGGCAGAATTACTCCACCTCAAGAATTCCATTTGGCGAAAAGCTTGGCACACGCATACTCTGGCTGACTGGCTCTTGTTCAGTCAAATGAGAAATAAGTGCACTCATGCTATCCGGAAGGCTAATTAATGTTAGTTACTTTAAGGAGCAGTTCTCTCTGTGGGTCTAACCCCAAGTAGTTCTGGAAAACGGTGAAAGACCTGGAGAATTAACCCTCCTCCTCACAGCTGCCCATGTCCCTTAAAGTTGATGATGTGGTTGTTACTGACAAGAAGCACATGGCTGAGCACTTTAATCACCACTTCATTAAGTCAGGATTCCTATTTTACTCAGCCATGCCTCTTTGCCCGTCCAACATTTCCTCATCTCCCAGCCCTTCTAATGCGACTAGCCCCGATGCTCCTCTTTTCCCCCTGCCCCACGGTCACTGAGTCTGAGTTGCTAAAGGAGCTCTGTAAACTTGACCCCCAAAAAAGATATGGGTCAGATTGTTTATGATCATTTCTTCTTTAAGGTTGCAGCCCCTGTCATCGCCTAGCCTATCTCTGACCTTTTTAACCTGTCTCTCCTCTCTGGGGAGGTTCCCAGTGCTTGGAAGGAGATTTAAAGGGCGAGATCAAGCTGACCCTAACTGTTATATTTTGTCTATTTTGCCCTGTTTATCAAAACTGTTGGAAAAACTTGTCAATAATCAACTGACTAGCTTTCTTGATGTCCATAGTATTCTCTCTGGTATGCAGTCTGGTTTCCGCACAGGTTATGGATGTGTCACTGCAACCTTAAAGGTCCTCAATGATGTCACCATTGCCCTTGATTCTAAGCAATGTTGTGCTGATCTTTTTATTGACTTGGCCAAAGCTTTTGATACGGTAGACCATTCCATTCTTGTGGGCCGGCTAAAGAGTATTATTATTGTCTCTGAGGGTCTTTCGGAGATCGGCAGGTAAGGATGCTATCAAGCGGCTAGATGTTCTTTACCATTCAGCCATCAGATTTGCCACCAATGCTCCTTATATCACTGCACTCTATACTCCTCTGTAAACTGGTCATCTGTATAGCTGACACAAGACCCACTGGTTGATGCTTATTTATAAAACCCTCTTAGGCCTCACTCCCCCCTATCTGAGATACCTTCTGCGGCCCTCTTCCTTCACATACAACACCCGTTCTGCCAGTTACATTCTGTTAAAGGTCCCCAAAGCACACACATCCCTGGGTCACTCCTCTTTTCAGTTCACTGCAGCTAGCGACTGGACAGAGCTGCAAAAAACACTCGAGCAGGATAGTTTTATATCCACCTCTACATTCAAAGACTCAATCATGGACACTCTTACTGCCAGTTGTGGCTGCTTCACGTGATGTGTTGTCTCTACCTTGCCCTTTGTGCTGTCTGTGCCCAAATATTGTTTGTACCATGTTTTGTGTTGCTACTGTGTTGTTGTCATGTGTTGCTGCTATGCTGTGTTGTTGTCTTAGGTCTCTCTTTATGTAGTGTTGTGATGTCTCTTGTCGTGATGTGTGTTTTGTACAACATTTTTACTTTAACCCCAGCCCCGCAGGAGGCCTTTTTCCTTCTGGTAGGCTGTCTTTGTAAATACAAATTTGTTCTTAACAGACTTGCCTAGTTAAATAAATGTTAAATAAAAATAAATACATACATACAAATTATGGGGTATTTTGTGTATATCAGTGGCAAAAAATCTAAATGTGATCCATTTTAAATGCAGACTGTAAGACAACAAAGTGGAAAAGTCATGGGGTGTGAATACTTTCTGAAGGCGCTGTCTATGCCATAAATTGTCTTTCACTCTAGGGCTAGGGGGCTAATCAACTTAAGAAACTCAGTTTAGCTTCTTGTTTTATAGTGAAGTCAGTTGGGCTTTCAACATACTGTTGAATGCACAAGGTGCGGTTTTGAAATTGGGTAGTATATCAGCAGTTTTCTTCTTGCCATTGCAGACCTTACAGGGCAATTTTATAGCGTGTCAGAAATGTCCAATTGATTACTAGCCCATGTCAGCTAATGTTTTTCTAGCTAGGTATTTTACCCCATTGATTTTGATGTAATGTTTGAGTCACTCAGATACCACATGAACACACATAAGACATGGCAAAATGTCTAGAATTGCAGGAAACTAGCTTTAAAGCGGCAAAAATATATATAGAATTGCAGGGAACATCTACCTCTTTCTCTTATTGGAAGTGTGTTGCCCAAATTTGTATTCCAATGTTCTACCCATTTTTATTACAAAATAATTTTTGAAATCACTGGATGTCAAGGGACCACAGATTGGTAGAAAACCTTTACAGAAGGCATTGGGTGGTTTAACTTTACCACATTTTCAGACATACTATTGGGCCTTTTGTACTGGCTGCAGACTGATCGTACTGCCCAAGACCACTCTGGGTTCAGATGGAGTCTGAATCATGTAAACCTGCTGCACTTTCCTCTGTGTTGTGCTCATCGCTCCCAATGTCCCGAGGCAAAAAGTGTGTCACCCCAATTGTGAAACAGTCTCTCAAAATGTAAAATCAGTTCCATTTAGCCTTTAGTCTTAGAGGCTTTTCTCTGTCAGGTCCAAACAATCAGAACATTTGATTTCCTCCATCTTTAAATGATGGGGCTTTTGGCATCTGGCACTCAGTAGGCCTCTCTTCACTAGCCCAATTATTATTTGATGATACGTTCATCTCTTTTGCTCCGCTACAGGAAAAGTTCAACCTCCCCCAAACCCACTTCTTCCGCAATCTCCAGACTAGGAACTTTGTTGGAACTAACACATCTGAACTCCCCAATAGGCCTGCAAGTACAGCTGTAGAGAGCATTTGTTTGTTAAACAAGCTTCCTAAGCGTGCAATTTCAGATTAACAGTGCATTCGGAAAGTATTCAGACCACTTGACTTTATATTAAAAATACAAAAAACGATACCTTATTTACATAAGTATTCAGACCCTTTGCTATGATTCCATTGATCATCCTTGACAAGTTTCTACAACTTTATTGGTCCACCTGTGGTAAATTAAATTGATTGGACATGATTTGGAAAGGCACACACCTGTCTATATAAGGTCCCACAGTTAGTTGACAGTGCATTTCATGAGGTCAAAGGAATTGTCTGTAGAGCTCCGAGACAGGATTGTGTCGAGGCACAGATCTGGGGAAGGGTGCCAAAAAATGTCTGCAGCATTGAGGTCCCCAAGAACTCAGTGGCCTCCACCATTCTTAAATGGAAGAAGTTTGGAACCACCAAGACTCTTCATAGAGCTGGCTGGCCGCCCGGACAAACTGAGTAATGGTGGGAAAAGGGATTTGGTCAGGGAGGTGACCAAGAACCCGATGGTCACTCTGACAGAGCTCCAGAGTTCCTCTGTGGGGATGGGCGAATGTTCCAGAAGGACAACCATCTCTGCAGCACTCCACCAATCAGGCCTTTATGGTAGAGTGGCCAGACGGAAGCAACTCCTTAGGAAAAGGCACATGACAGCCCGCTTGGAGTTTTCCAAAAGGCACCTAAAGGACTCCGACCATGGGGAACAAGATTCTCTGGTCTGATGAAACCAAGATTTAACTATTTGGCCTGAATTCCAAGCGTCACGTCTGAAGGAAACCTGGCACCATCCCTACGGTGAAACATGGTGGTGGCAGCATCATGCTGTGGGGATGATTTTCAGCGGCAGGGACTGGGAGACGAGTCAGAATTGAGGGAAAGATGAACGGAGCAACGTAAGCGAGATCCTTGATGAAAACCTGCTCTAGAGTGCTCAGGGCCTCAGACTGGGGCGAAGGTTCAACTTCCAACAGGACAAGGACCCTAAGCACACAGCCAAGACAATGCAGGAGTGGCTTTGGGACAAGATATCCTTGAGTGGTCCAGCCAGAGCCCGGACTTGGAACCCGATCAAACATCCTCTGGAGAGATATTTGTGCAGCGGCGCTCCCCATCCAACCTGACAGAGCTTGAGAGGATCTGCAGTGAAGAATGAGAGAAACTCCCCAAATAACAGGTTTGCCAAGCTTGTAGCGTCATACCCAAGAAGACTCTAGGCTGTAATCACTGCCAAAGATGCTTCAACAAAGTACTGAGTAAAGGGTCTGAATACTTATGTAAATGTGATATTTCTGGGTTTTATTTTAAACAAACCCCCAAAAAAAAAAAAAATGAAAAAATGATTCTCTATTAGAAACCCATGTTTTTTACTAGTTGGAGGAGCATTTATTTGTTTTGCCCAATGATACTATAATGAATGTGACCTATGGATGCCTCTTTCCCTGTCAGAGCCTAAAATGTGGGCATGTTATGCTCCGTTGTTTGTAAACAATGTCATTGTACAATTGAGCAATGGTCAGTCTGTGGCTATGTCTGTGAATGTGTGAGAGGTTACGTTTCTCCACCCCTATCCCTCGGCTGTTTACAGGAACAATAGTGAGTTGAACGCTCTGTTTACAGATTGCCCTTTAACCTTTGTACCCTTCTGCCCAGTGTGTTTAATTTGTCTAAAGTACGATATCTATATAGTTGTCTTCTTGTAAAAAATGTAATAAAAATGTTAGTGGAGCATATTATTTATATGGTTTATATTGTGCTGTGTGTGTGTGATGTGTCCAAAAAAAAGAATTGCAGAGAACAAGCTTTAAACCTGCAACAATGTTCTCTCCGCCAACACGAGGGGTCATGAGCAATGACGATGCTATGGATTGGCCATTGAGAAGCTTTGAAGCCACCTGTCGGCCATATTGGCACTCCTCAACAGGAGCAGTCTTCAATTGTAATGAATGGAATTCTACAGTATTTTAATTAAATGTTTCAAGGACAAAATTACATTAACTTTATGGAAAATGAATGTTTTTACTGTATATATAAAAATAATATATGTTTAGCTCACATAATATAATTTAAAAGTATGCATTAGGGTGTCTAATATAATACATTTTGCAAAAACGAATGGAGACATTGATACATGCATTTCTATAGCTTTCTAAATGTATTTTACAATAGTAGGGAAGTGCCAAGACGGAGGCGCGGTGGCTTCAACACAGCGCCCCCTATCAGTCAGTCACCTAGTGCTTATATAAATAATTGATTGTGAGGTAAGGATTTGTTACCACGCCGATAAATGACAATGGCAGGATGTTCCCCAGTGATGAAAGGGGGGCATGAGTGAAAAAGTGGGGCAACCACTGGACTACTCAGTTCACTTTCCCCGGCAATAGGGAAACCCATAATGTCAATCATTGCGCAGACATACACACACATTCCACCCTCACTCAGTATAAAGCAAATTAGACTGTAAGCCTGTGTGTACACACTGCCTGGGCCCCTGTAAAGCTCAACACACAACACTACTTCAGATTGAAGCCCGCTCTGCAGAGCCTAGAGTGGAAGTCAAATAGCATGCGGCAGGCCATGTGTAGCGCAACGCTCATAACTTATAGTGAGAAAAGGCCTAGCCATAGGTTGTGTTCATACTGTATCAACAAACTAATGCCTGGTTAGCTGTGTGTGTTTGTGTAATTCCCTGTAAAGTACTTTCCCAGGGTATTTCTGTTTAAATAATATAATGCAGGAAATGAACTGAAGAAAAGACCACCAGTATTTTATGCATTTTCGTATACTAATGTGTTTATGATACATAGCTGCCTCTATAAACACTCATGTTTGGTCCATCTGTGTGTGTGTATCTGTGTTTGTGTTTGTCTGCGTCCGTCCGTCCGTGTGTCCAGGATTATCGTGACGCTGTCTGCTGATGAGCTGGGTCTGTTCCAGGAGAATATCTGTTTCCTGGACAAGACGATACAGCCGGGTCTCTCCAAGATGCTCTGGTTCTCTAAAGGGGCATCCAACCTCTTCATCAACGACTGCAGGCTGCACGCCAGCAAGGTCAGAACACGAACGCACACACACTCTGAGTGACATTAGTCGCTGCAGAATTTGTCCAGTTAAATAGGTAGTTAGAGCCAATCCTAGAGGGCTACAGTGTGTAAAACAGCCAATTGAGCTATTCATCAATCATTTAATTAGTTGAATCAAGATTTTTCATGTTCGGCTGTAACAAAAACATGCATACTTTGATGCTGTCCAGGACCAGGGTTGGTAGCCATTGGGTTAGAAGGACACTTCACTGCACTCATAGACAGTAAGCTGAAGTACAGTAGTGGTTAGAGAAAATATAAGTACTTTACAGTAAGTCATTATTACGTAAATCAGTATTATACAGTAAGTCAGTATTATGCAGTAATTCAGTATTATGTAGATCAGTATTATACAGTAAGTCAGTATAACATAAATCAGTATTATACAGTAAGTCAGTATAACATAAATCAGTATTATGCATTAAGTCAGTATTACATAAATCAGTATTATGCAGTAAGTCAGTATTGCATAAATCAGTATTATACAGTAAGTCAGTATAACATAAATCAGTATTATGCAGTAAGTCAGTATGACATAAATCAGGATTATGCAGTAAGTCAGTATTACATAAATCAGTATTATGCTGTAAGTCAGTATTACATAAATCAGTATTATGCTGTAAGTCAGTATTACATAAATCAGTATTGTACAGTAAGTCAGTATTACGTAAATCAGTATTGTACAGTAAGTCAGTATTACGTTCATCAATATTATACAGTAAGGCACTGTTACGTAACTCTGTATTTTACAGTAACTCTATATTTTACAGTACTGTGCTCTGCTCCTGGGCCAGGGTTTAGATATGCAGCTGTAAACCCTGTAGATACAGTACAGCAACAGGATGTGGCTTTCTTAGCTCCCTGCTTTTACAAACCACCTCCATCTCTCTCTCTCACACACACACACACACAGAAAACAGACTGCTGTATACCGTTGTTGTCATCATTCTGCGGTCAGCATTTTCTAGACCCATAAAAATTGGATCTGTGAAACGAATTCAGCTGCCAGCAGAAAATGCACACACACACACAGCCTGGTGCAAGCCGTGATGCATGTGTTTTGAGACATTAATGTTGTATCCAGTGTACAGAGGGCTATGTGGCTGTGTGCGTACGTGCGTGCGTTTCTCCATAGGGAAAAGGAGGGTAGGAGAGATGTATAGAAAGAGACGGAGAGGTGGAGAAGAGAGGAGGTACTGTATGAATTCACATAACCCTTCTGCATTTCATTTCTATTCCATTCCAATGCCATATAAGCTAACATTAGAAAGCAGAGGGGGAGGTTATGTGATACAAAAGTAAATGTACGGTAAGAGACACAGGAGAGTTTCAGCGCATAGCCTGGTTCCAGATCTGTAAGTGCTATAATTGCCATGCGTGACAATGCCTATAGGAGTTGGCAAGACAGCACAAACTGATCTAGGGATGTTATGCTACACTGCTAGCTAACAGTATAATCATGAATGTCGTGCCACCATTATAGAGTTGTGCTAGTATGCTACAGCGGGGGTTCCCAAAACTTTTTTTACTTGGGCATCATTGGGCAACGCATCTATTTCTATGGCAGAGACAACATTATGTAAGTTTAAAGCTAATTCCCTACAATTCTACACATTTTGTCATGTCTATTGTGTGTTCATGTGATATCTGAGTGACTCAAACTTTACAACAAAACCAATGGGCTACAAAACGTTAGCTGACATGGGTTAGTTGATCTGTGCATTTCTGACACGATCGAAATAGCTTTCTAGTATCTTCAATGAAGAGGAAAACTGCAGATGCACTACCCAATTTCAAAATTGCACCTTGTGTAATGTACTGTTACAGCTTTCAAGAGTCAGTTGAATTAGTTCCTTAGTTGAATGAGTTCCTTAAAACAAATATATGTATATACACTGCTCAAAAAAATAAAGGGAACACTTAAACAACACAATGTAACTCCAAGTCAATCACACTTCTGTGAAATCAAACTGTCCACTTAGGAAGCAACACTGATTGACAATAAATTTCACATGCTGTTGTGCAAATGGAATAGACAACAGGTGGAAATTATAGGCAATTAGCAAGACACCCCCAATAAAGGAGTGGTTCTGAAGGTGGTGACCACAGACCACTTCTCAGTTCCTATGCTTCCTGGCTGATGTTTTGGTCAATTTTGAATGCTGGCGGTGCTTTCACTCTAGTGGTAGCATGAGACGGAGTCTACAACCCACACAAGTGGCTCAGGTAGTGCAGCTCATCCAGGATGGCACATCAATGCGAGCTGTGGCAAGAAGGTTTGCTGTGTCTGTCAGCGTAGTGTCCAGAGCATGGAGGCGCTACCAGGAGACAGGCCAGTACATCAGGAGACGTGGAGGAGGCCGTGGGAGGGCAACAACCCAGCAGCAGGACCACTACCTCCGCCTTTGTGCAAGGAGGAGCACTGCCAGAGCCCTGCAAAATGACCTCCAGCAGGCCACAAATGTGCATGTGTCTGCTCAAACGGTCAGAAACAGACTCCATGAGGGTGGTATGAGGGCCCAACGTCCACAGGTGGGGTTGTGCTTACAGCCCAACACCGTGCAGGGCGTTTGGCATTTGCCAGAGAACACCAAGATTGGCAAATTCGCCACTGGCGCCCTGTGCTCTTCACAGATGAAAGCAGGTTCACACTGAGCACGTGACAGACATGACAGAGTCTGGAGACGCCGTGGAGAACGTGCTGCTGCCTGCAACATCCTCCAGCATGACCGGTTTGGCGGTGGGTCAGTCATGGTGTGGGGTGGCATTTCTTTGGGGGGCCGCACAGCCCTCCATGTGCTCGCCAGAGGTAGCCTGACTGCCATTAGGTACCGAGATGAGATCCTCAGACCCCTTGTGAGACCATATGCTGGTGCGGTTGGCCTTGGGTTCCTCCTAATGCAAGACAATGCTAGACCTCATGTGGCTGGAGTGTGTCAGCAGTTCCTGCAAGAGGAAGGCATTGATGCTAAGGACTGGCCCGCCCGTTCCCCAGACCTGAATCCAATTGAGCACATCTGGGACATCATGTCTCGCTCCATCCACCAACGCCACGTTGCACCACAGACTGTCCAGGAGTTGGCGGATGCTTTAGTCCAGGTCTGGGAGGAGATCCCTCAGGAGACCATCCGCCACCTCATCAGGAGCATGCCCAGGCGTTGTAGGGAGGTCATTCAGGCACGTGGAGGCCACACACTACTGAGCCTCATTTTGACTTGTTTTAAGGACATTACATCAAAGTTGGATCAGCCTGTAGTGTGGTTTTCCACTTTAATTTTGAGTGTGACTCCAAATCCAGACCTCCATGGGTTGATACATTTGATTTCCATTGATAATTTTTGTGTGATTTTGTTGTCAGCACATTCAACTATGTAAAGAAAAAAGTATTTAATAAGATTATTTCATTCATTCAGATCTATGATGTGTTATTTTAGTGTTCCCTTTATTTTTTTGAGCAGTGTATATGAATGTATTTTCCCAAAGGGCAACTGCGAGCACCCCTGGCGACGGGAGCGCCCCATAGTTTGGGAACCACGATGCTACAGTAGGCTTTGCCGACATTGCGTTGGATGCTATGATGTTTCACTACGCTGCTACACTATAAGTAATGCCATGTCTTCCAGGGGGTCGTTATAGGGGCTCAGGTCAGACAGGTTGAGCAGCAGCATGCATAATGAACACTAACGCTCATTGGCAGGGATTCATGCCACCGCACCGCGCCCTTCTCCCCCTCTCCCCTCTCCCCTCTCCTCTCAGCCTTCTCTTCCCCTCTCCTCTCTCCCCCTTTCCCCTGTCTCTCCTCCTCTCTCCACTCTCTCAGGAGGTTTACGATCAGGTTTGTGTCGAGCCAATGTCAAGATCTGTCGAGCCCAAAGTCAAAAGGTCATTGCCTGTGAGTGCTGTTTTCCTTGTAGTAGCTAAGGGGGAGAGAGAGGAAATCTGCTAAAAAGATCTGAACTGACTCAGAGCAGCCCCTCTCTCTACTCCTCTCTCCCCCAACCCCCCAACTACTCTTTTCTCGCTCACGGAGGCTTATTCTGCGCGGCAGGCCTTATCCCCATGAAAGCCGTACATTTCGGAGATCGGAGTTGGGATCTGGAATTCTGAGTGAGAGCTGGATTACTCTCTATGAATTAGGTCTGGCTGCCAGAGCAATATGAGAGAAGAGCTAGTCATCTCTGCAGCTTCCCTCCTCTTCTCTCTTCGGTGTACAGGGACCTGGAATTTGAGGGGGACAAGCAGTCCCACCACCAGGCCCACCATCAGGCCGAGCTCCTGAGGCTCAGCTCAGCACATCAGGACATCGTGGCCATCATGCCCCAGGTCCATAAGACCTTCCCCACAGACGGGCCTGAGGTGTGTGTGTTGTGGTGGGGGATGGGTGTGTGTGGGAGAGTACCTATTCCCTGCTAGTTTCTGCTTACTTACTTTTGGGGTAATTTGTCCTCATTGAATAGTGGCTAGCAAGATAATTCCATGAGATGAGTTCATAATAGAAAATGAAAACTGTCCATCCAGAAAATATCTTCCATTAGAACTTCACCTGTGAAAGAAATTACAAATACTGTAGATGCCATTAAGCGGTTGAGCGAGAAGATGATGGACTGATGATAGTGATTGTGCAGTGCTATTTACACAAGTGTGTGTGTGCGTCCGTGTGTGTGCGTCCGTGTGTGTGCATCTGTGTGTTTGTGTGTGTGTGTGTGTATCTCAGATCCAGCAGCACTGGGTTGTACACACAGAGACCCTACAGGAGCTGTCCAAGGCCATCAACGGAGACAGCAAGACCTCCCCCAACCCCCTCTTCTGTTCAGGGTGCATGTGGTGTTGGGCAAGGAGGCCCACGGAGCCAACTCACAGGTATGTACTCAAACAGACAGAAAAGCACACACACACAATCACTCAATCACATGCATGCACGTACACACACGCGCGCACACACACACCGTTTTTAACACATGTGCATAAGCATTGCAGATTGAAATAGACTTCAAGGCAGTTTCTAAAGAGATATTGATATTTCGGTCACGTTCAAACTCATTCTCACGAGGGATTCTGGCAATATTACTCCTGCACGTACTAACACACACCCAGACAAAAGTCTCATATTTGAAAGCCGAACAATGTCATCCGTTCTGAGTGTCTGATGACATATGACATTGTAGCATTTCCACGGTCGCAGCGAGAGACACAGTCAGACAGGTCGACACCTCCACACTATTTAGAATACAATGAAAGAGAACATTCTTTGTCCTTGTCTCACCAACGCAGCGCATTAAGCAGCAAGCTTACCTTACATATGGAGAGCATTATACATCTCCCTCGCTCGCTCTCTCTCCCTCACTCCCTCCCCACTTTATAAATCAGCCATGACATATGATTTATGCTTAATGTATGTAACATATCTGCATCAAATGATAGGCTAGGAGGGTATGGTTCAGAATGTTTAACATGTTGCCATTCTCTATACAAGAGGATCCATTTATGTTATTAAAACATACACGATTAAAGTCATATTTCATCAAATCTTTATCCAGGAATCATGAGAGGAATGTAAAGTTCAGATGTACTGTTGGATAATGATTGGAGGAGAGCTCTCTGCAAGTTCTTTAGGTCTTTGACTAGAGAGGCAGAACACGTTGGTTAGTGTAAGTGGCAATGTGTCGTGTTTATGTGTGTGTGTGTGTGTGTGTGTGTGTGTGTGTGCGCGTGTGTGTGCCCAAAGGAAACCTGTATTCTGCATCATAGGTAACACATAAACAGACACGCTCACAGAGGAAACCTGTACAATGCGTCATAGGTTAGACCCCCTCTCATCCCTCTCCTAATTCTTGCCCTGTTCTTCAGTTCATTCCTCTTCTTTATCTTCGCTTCTGACCCCTCACCTTTTCTGACCTCATCCATCTTTCATTTTTCACTCCTTCTCTTCATATTGATCCCCTGGATTTCATTTCATTTCTTCATCCTTACCCCAATTCCCCCTTCCCTCCTCCTCTTCATTTGCACTCCATCCTCACCCCCCCTGTCCAGTATCACCCCTCCTCATCCCTCGTTACCATACCTCCTCCTCACCTTCATCCCCTGCTCCTTCACCCTCGCCTTATTCTCTCACTCCATCCTAACCCCGTTCCTCTTATACCATTTCTCTCCATCCTCTCTTCTCATCAATCCATTTTAATCAGCTCTCCCTGTCAGCTGTCTCCTGGGTTGATTGACAGCAGGTCTTCCACAGGCAGTAACAAGTCTCCCTCTGACTCTGGCTTTAATCAAACAGTCAGGAGATGGTGGACTGGAGAAGACCAGAGGTGGCTCTCCGTGTGTGTGTGCATGTGCGTTTGTGTGTGTGTCTGTGTGTCTGTCTCCAGCCATATCTCCATTGATGGGGAATACTACAGCTGTTAGGTTCTGAACCCTAATCAGCAGGGTCTAGTTGATCCCCAGTGACACCCGCCAGGCTGTTAAATGTGTTCACTCATGAAAAGTGTAAGTGCCTGTTACAATGTGTCAAAAGGGAGTCAACTCACTGTATTTAACTATGTGTGGAAGCATGCCCACTTATGTAGTGTACAGTACTTTATGGTGAGTAGAAGGTGCTTTTATCCACTGATCTCAGATCATTTTAACAATAAGAATTTGTATTTATTCATCCTGGTTTGCCTCATTTAGATTCAATTCTATTTCGCAAGAGAGGATGGAATGAATTTAAAGTTTAAACCAAAATATCTGACCTGGTATCAGTTGTTAGAATAGGGGCTTTTACCTCTTCTCTCACTTACTCCCTCCCCCTCTCTCTCGCCAACCCCAGAAAGATGAGGATATTTCCAAAATAGCTGATCCTGTATCAGATGTTAGGAGCTTTGACCTATTTTATATGGTGATCCTCTCCATCTCTGACCCCAGAACAAGATGAGGAGATTGGCAAGATCCAGGCAGCTGGAGGAGCAGGGATGACAGCTAACACAGGCTTACCTGAAGCCCTTGGACAAACACAGAGAGATCCAGGCGTACAACAAGGACCCCTTCATCAGAAGATACCAGCGCCTCAACCCCCCATGTCCTCCTTCAATGCCGACTTCGCCAGGTCTGGCAACATGGATAGGAAGGGGGAGAGGTGGTAGCTTGGTTGCCAGATTGGTTTCTGCTTTTGGCTTCAACCCATTTTAGTCCAAAATAATACTTGCCCAATATTTGTGTTCTGCGTTCAAAACTGTATACATTTCTTTTTTTTTAAGTACAGTAAAATACAATACAAAACAGATTTGAACAAAGGTCAGGATGAATTTAGAAGAAAGAAACATGTCTGATTGTTCTATCGACAAAGCTCAATAACAAAGTGCTGAGCCAGACCAGCGTGTAGTGGACACGCATGGAGTGTTGACTCTCCAACAATTTACATAGCACTGTCCCAGACAAATCCATAAGACAATATTTCACAGTCTCACTGACGGTCTCACTGTCTAGTCTGCAGGCTTAGACATGTTTACCATGCACATGACAGGATCTATATGTTCAACACAGAGGTCACATAGGACAGTTGGATTTGGGTTGGAGGTGGACCTTCAGAAGAGTTGGCAAGACCCCCCAGTCTCATACAGTAACATACACTATACAGTGCATTCGAAAAGTATTCAGACCCCTTGACTTTTTCCACATTTTGTTACGTTTCAGCCTTATTCTAAAATTGATTAAAAAAAAATCTTAACACAATACTTGCTTGCATGAAAATAAACCACAGGGAAAGGCGTTCTCCATTCGCTTTTTAAGTGTATAGATGACATGTATTTTTTCCCACTCCCCCTGTTTCCATACAGGTGCATGATAATGGTCCATGCTAAATCAAAACAAATTTCACACATATATATTATTTAGTATTTTTTAAAGACAAGAGTAAATCAAGAATAGTCTGATGGGTGTCAATTTTAAGCCTATCAAATCTAATTGTATTTTTCACATGCGCTGAATACAACAGGTGTGTCACGATCTCCTTGAGTGACGGACCAAGGCGCAGCGAGGTATCCAGTATACATGCTTTATTTGACAAACGTAACTGGCACAAAACAACAAACAAAGATCGTGATGTTGAACATAACACGTACACTAACAAAGCTCTGCACAAACAATAACCCACAAAATACTAGTGAAAACCCCAAACATATATATGGTTCCCAATTAGAGGTAACGACACACAGCTGCCTCTAATTGGGAACCATTACTCCAACATAGAAACACAACACATAGAACAGAAAAAACCCTACACCAAAACAAAACTAAACATGCCAGCCTGTCTTTATCAGGCCTGAACGTGACAGGTGTAGACCTTACAGTGAAATGCTTACTTACAAGCCCTTAACCAACAATGCTTTAAGAAGTTTTAAGAAAAAAAAGAAAAGTAAAAAAAAAATGTAAATAGAAATATTACTAAATTTAAAAAAGATAAACAATTCAATAAAAAGTGTTAAGTAAAACATAGATAAAAGTAACAGATAATTCAACAGCAGCAGTAAAATAACAATTGCGAGGCTATATACAGAGGGTACCAGTACAGAATCAATGTGCGGGGGACACCGCTTAGTCGAGGTAATTGAGGTTACATGTAGGTAGAGTTAAAGAGACTATGCATACAGTAGATAATAAACAGAGAGTAGCAGCAGCGTAAAAGAGGGGTTTGGATAGCCCTTTGATTAGCTGTTCAGAAGACTTTTGGATCTAGACTTGGCGCTCCGGTACCACTTGCCATGCGGTAGCAGAGAGAACAGTCCATGACTAGGGTGGCTGGAGTCTTTTTTTAGGGCCTTTTTAGGGCCTTCCTCTGGTATAGAGGTCCTGGATTTTTAAACATTTATTTCACCTTTATTTAACGACTCAAATACCAGTGGGTCGCTAGCGGGATCATCCCGACACTACTAGCGCAACCTGTAGCGCCAGATTTAAAATCCGAAAATTGAATTATTAAACATCCAGCTATATACAACTGTTCCATACTCATCAAAAGCTCTGTTTCTAGGCAATATCACAGCGTTGTCAGATTTCAAATAGGCTTTACGGCGAAAGCAGCACATTCATTTGTTTGAGGCTAGCACCTCACATATTTTCCAATAGCCATGTATCGATTAGCAATCATGGCACACACATAACACATTTCACAGCGAAAACAAAGTAATTACCTGTTGAAGAACTTCTGCTGAGGTCTTCCTAAGTGTCCAACGAAGACAATCCATGGTTCTTTTGTTAGAAAAAGTAACGTCTTTTATCCATAAATCCTCCATTTGGTTCATGCTTATAATCAGAAACGACAGCCTCCATTACTCCTTTGAAACTTCAGCGCCGCCTCGTTAAAATTATACCTATAAACTTGTCCAAAAACAATCAAACATAGTTTTAAATGTATCCTTAGGAACCCTTTTACGTATATGTACAATTATAAATCAGCCGGAATATAAACTGAACGCTAAAAACGATAAATAAGGCACAGCGCTTCTCATGCACGCCAAGCACTCTGAAGAGTTTTCATAACGTGGTCTCTCGTCCAAGCTGTTTATCAATGGCCGAAATTCCCCCAAGATGGAGTAAAACACCGTCTCGTGGTTGATGACATCATAAGGAAGCGACGTGCACTGCGTTAACATGCCTATATATGGTCATTTTGGATAGGGAGGGGCTCAAAAATGAGCAATGTGTCAAAATGACTTTTTTCAGGACAGAGATTCCTCAGGGTTTTGCCTGCCAAATGCGTTCTGATTGACCCACAGACAAATGGTTAACAGTTTTGGAAAATTCAGAGTGTTTCCTATCCAATGGTACTAAATATATGCATATCCCATTTTCTGGGCCTAAATGGGAGGCATTTTACTTTGGGCACGCCAGGCTCTCCAAAACAGTCACCTTTGCTGCTGGAGCTTGTGAAGTTAACCAGGTAGGCTAGTTGAGAACAAGTTCTCATTTACAACTGCGACCTGGCCAAGATAAAGCAAAGCAGTGCGACACAAACAACAACATGGAATAAACAAGCGTACAGTCAATAACACAATAGAAAAATAAAAGAAAGTCTATATACAGTGTGTGCAAATGGCGTGAAGAGGTAAGGCAATAAATAGGCCATAGTAGCAAGTAATTACAATTTAGCAAATGAACACTGGAGTGATAAATGTGCAGATGATGATGTGCAAGTAGAAATACTGGTGTGCAAAAGAGCAGAAAAGTAGATATAAACAATATGGGGATGAGGTAGGTAGATTGGATGGGTTATTTACAGATGGGCTATGTACAGCTGCAGTGATCGGTTAGCTGCTCGGATAGCTGATGTTTAAAGTTAGTGAGGGAAATATAAGTCTCCAGCTTCAGCGTTTTTTGCAATTAGTTCCAATCATTGGCAGCCGAGAGCTGGAAGGAAAGGCGGCCAAAGGAGGTATTGGCTTTGGGGATGACCAGTCAGATATACCTGCTGGAGCGTGTGCTACGGGTGGGTGTTGTTATCGTGACCAGTGCCAGCCGGTCACGATAAGAGCATACAGCCGATTAGAGCATACAGGTCTCAGTGGTGGGTGGTGTATGGGGCTTTGGTGACAAAACGGATGGCACTGTGATAGACTGCATCCAGTTTGCTGAGTAGAGTGTTGGAGGCTATTTTATAAATTACATCGCCGAAGTCGGGGATCGGTAGGATAGTCAGTTTTACTAGGGCATGTTTGGCGGCGTGAGTGAAGGAGGCTTTGTTGCGAAATAGAAAGCCGATTCTAGATTTCATTTTGGATTGGAGAAGTTTAATATGAGTCTGGAAGGAGAGTTTACAGTCTAGCCAGACACCTAGGTATTTGGTGTCCACATATTCTAAGTCAGTAAGAACGAACTCTGAAGATAGATGAGGGGCAATCAATTCACATATGGTGTCCAGGGCACAGCTGGGAGCTGAGGGGGGTCTATAACAGGCGGCAACAGTGAGAGACTTATTTCTGAAGAGATTACTTTTTTAAATTAGAAGCTCAAAATGTTTGGGCAAAGTATGACATAACTTTGCAAGCTATCTCTGCAGTAGATTGCAACTCCTCCCCCTTTGGCAGTTCTATCTTGACGGAAAATGTTGTAGTTGGGGATGGAAATCTCAGAATGTTTGGTGGTCTTCCTAAGCCAGGATTCAGACACGGCAAGAACATCAGGGTTGGCGTAGTGTGCAATAGCAGTGAATAAAACAAACTTAGGGAGGAGGCTTCTGATGTTAACATGCATGAAACCATGGCTTTTCGGTTACAGAAGTCAACAGGCTGGAGGAAACGCAGGGCCTGGGTTAACCTCCACATCACCCGAGGAAAAGAGGAGGAGTAGGATGAGGGTACGGCTAATGGCTATCAAAACTGGTCGTTTAGTGCGGGTACAGTGTGGGACATAGAATAAAAGGAGCAGATTTCTGGGCGTGGTAGAATAGATTCAGGGCATAATGTACAGACACGGGTATAGTGGGGTGCGGGTACAGTGGAGGTAAACCCAGGCATTTTGTGACGATAAGAGAGGTTGCATTTCTGGACGTACTAGTTATGCTGGGTGAGGTCACCGCATGTGTGGGAGGTGGGACAAAGGTGATATCTGAGGCATGTTGAGTGGGACTAGGGGCTCCGCAGTAAACTAAAACAATGATAACTATCCTAAACAACAATATACAAGGCATATTGACATTTGAGAGAGACATAAAGCGAGGCATAAAGCAATCACAAGTGTTGATTGGGAGAGCTAGCTAAGACAACAACGGGTAAGACAACAACATCTAATCAGGTAAGACAACAACAACAACAGGTAAAATGGCGATGAATGGGAAGAGAGGGTCAGTTAACTACACACAGGGCCTGAGTTTGCTGGGGCCAACAGATAAACAAAAAGTAAACAACATGGAGTACCGTGATTTATTGAACAGTCCAGCAGGCATCAGCTATGTAGCAGAGTGATCATAGGGTCCAGTGAACAGCAATAGATGGAACAGGGAAGCCGCTGGGTGGTCGTTACTACCTAGCAAACGGGCGACACAGCATTTAAAGTTAGCAGGCCGGGGCTAGTAGAAGCGCCTGCTACGATGTCCGGCAAAGGCCGGTTGGGGGCACAGCGGAAGGAGTTATGTCGGCAGACCTGTGTGGTGGAACGGCGGAGCTTCGTGTCGACAAAAGGGTCCAGGCCAGTTGGCGAGAGAGGTATTGTGGTTGTAGTAATTTCGTTTGCTTGCCGGGAGATGCGCCTGGCTCGCGGCTAACTGGTGCTAGCTTCGGGACAGGGGCGTTAGCCACTTTAGCCACTCGGTTGCAGCTAGCTAGCAGCGATGATCCGATGCTAAGGTCCAGAGCTTACGGCAAGGATCCGGTGGAGTAGTGGAATTCTAGCCGTGTTGGGGAAGAGTCCGGGAGGCATCAGCTGTGTAGCCGAGTGATCACTGAGCGGGCCGGGAGATGGGCCTGGCTCATAGCTAGCTTCGGGGCTGGGCCACTCGGTGGCAGCTAGCTAGCTGTGATGATCAGGAGTAATGGTCCAGGGCTTGCGGCAGGTATCCGGCATTGTAGTGGAGAGAACAGTCCGATACTGGCAGGCTGGCAAGTGTTATCCAGGCTAAAAGCGGCTGGAGTCTGTGCCGAAGGTAAAGGCCACTAGCAGTGGCTGACAATGACTAAATAGCTAGTAGCTAATAGGCGGGTTAGCTTCTGATGGCTAGCTTCTGATGGAGGTTCTGGCTAAAAGGTATAAAAATAGCGGATCCGTATCACATTGGGTGAGGTGGGTTACCGGAAGGTATTGAAATATATTTAAAAAAAAATACAAAATGTACAGGGGAGAACGGCAAACCACGTCTGCACTGCTACGCCATCTTGGATCAGGAAGCTTGGCCCCAGTGATGCACTGGGCCGTACGCACTACCCTCTGTAGTGTCTTGCGGTCAGAGGCCGAGCAGTTGCCATACCAGCCAGTGATGCAACCAGTCAGTATGCTCGATGGTGCAGCTGTAAAACCTTTGTGAATGATATATTATCACTTGTGAATGATGCCCAGCATAAGAAACAATGACTTTTTTTTTTACTTTTTCAAATCGCACTCCTCATGTAGCCTAGCCCATAGGCCTATATGTTTAAATAAGGTTTGTATCACAACGACAGTGGCCGAATAACTTCTTGAAATTAAGCACATTAATCCGCTTTACAAGGGGTGTAGATCCTAACTGGCATACATAAGCAGCGTGTGCGTTCCAAGTTTGGGGAAGATAATTTTCACCATAAAAATCCACCTTTATAATAAAAACATTACATGCATAATTGCATTTGTGGTCACTTTTGATAATGGAGTTTTCCGTTAATGGAATATTTTCGCTTAAATCCTACTACCATGAGCGCATTCCCGCACTTATAATGTGAAGAAATAGCCTAATAGTTTATCAACATTTTAAGCTAAACGTTCTGATCTGTTGTGACAGCCACACTGCATAAAAATATGTTATTTGATGCTAGTGGTTGTATTAATTTGGGATCTATCGCATCCCACAACTGTCCCAGACTATGTTTGGAATATTTATTTCTCGCAAAGAATAGAATAGGTCGACCTTTGTACGATAGGGGTTAATAGATTGACATAGGCTAGTGCTTTTGCTGTTCATTAGGCCTACTCATCTTGTTGGCTGACAAAAAGTACATGTGGACAGTTCTTCCAATATCTTCAATATGCACTTCGGGATTGGAGTTGTTGCTTCCCCGATGTGTCTATCTTCACTTGTAGTCTGTGAGAAAGAAATGATCACGTGATGGAGCGCAGCACTCAGGGATAAGGGCACAACGGCCACTGGCCGCAAACGTTACGGCCACACAAAGGGGATGCCACCGTGAGATTCTAGGCATTATCAAGTGCTTGTCAAATTGTGAATGAGTGACTAAAATGTAGTGTGTACAGCCTGCGCAAAAAAACAAAGCAGAGCTCATGCCTTTCAACCGACTTTTTTCAAATCATCATTAGAGTCGCATCATGCAGCCTTACAATGTATTAAAAATCAAAACATAATGCCCAAAGTTTGTAGAACAACTGAAGTTACATGAACAACTCTAAATTAAGCATATAGTAATACCTATTTCTTTGTTAACCATTCAAATCAAAAACAATTTTTAACGTCACAAAAAAGCAAATGTTATTAAGGGTGTAGCAAAATGCTTGTGTTTCTAGCTCCAACAGTGCAGTAATATCTAACAAGTCATTTCTAACAATTTCACAACAATACACAATACACACATCTAAAGGAATGGAATTAAGAATATATAAATATTTGGATAAGCAATGTCAGAGCGGCATAGACTAAAATACAGTAGAATAGAATACAGTATATACATATGAGACGAGTAATGCAAAATATGTATACATTATTAAAGTGACTAGTGTTCCATTATTAAAGTGGCCAGTGATTTCAAGTCTATGTATATAGGGCAGAAGCCTCTAAGGTGCTAGTGATTGCTATTTAACAGACTGATGGCCTTGAGATAAAAGCTGTTTTTCAGTCTCTCTTTCCAGGCTTTGATGCAACTGTACTGACCTCGCTTTCTGGATGATAGCGGGGTGAACAGGCAGTGGCTCAGGTGGTTGTTGTCCTTGATGATCTTTTTGGCCTTCCTGTGACATCAGGTGCTGTAGGTGTCCTGGAGGGCAGGTAGTTTGCCCCCGGTGACGCGTTGGGCAGACCGCACCCCCCTCTGGAGAACCCTGCAGTTGCGGGCGGTTCAGTTGCCATACCAGGAAGTGATACAGGATGCTCTCAATTGTGCATCTGTAAAAGTTAGTGAGTTTTTTTAGGTGCCAAACCAAATTTCTTCAGCCTCCTGAGGTTGAAGAGGCGCTATTGTGCCTTCTTCACCACACTGTCTGTGTGGGTGGACCATTTCAGTTTGTCAGTGATGTGTACGCCGAGGAACTTGAAGCCTTCCAGCTTCTCCACTGTGGTCCTGTTGATGTGGATAGGGGGGTGCTCCCTCTGCTGTTTCCTGATGTCCATGATCAGCTCCTTTGTTCAGGGATGCAAACTAGTCACCTTTCGGCGAAATTCGCAGTTTTCAATCCAAAATAGTTGACCTATATGATTCGTGTAGATCCGATTTGTGTCGTTTGGGAGGGGAGGGGGGCTTTGGATCACTACTGGCTGTAGTAAGTGAACGAGTGATGCGCATTTGGAGCAATACTGGCTGTATCCAAGATTCAGCCAATCGTTCACATAACAACAGAATGATGCGCAGCACGCGACTGTAGAGAGAAGAGACAACCAACTTGCTTGCAGCATCAGCGCGCACTCTGGTAAGACAGCGGAGAGTGGAAAGGAAGCTATCCAGTTACAGCAGCACATCCCCTGAACAATAACAAAGAGGTAAAGTTAGGTGAGAAGCCTGACCTCGGAGACGGGGTGAGAAACAACTGCCATTTGGAAAGTTTGAGGTGAGGGAGAAGTGTGGTGGAACAAGTATTGTTTACATTGTTAAGTATCTTGCTATAGTAGCTGGATTAAATTCTCCGTTAGATAGCCAGAGAAATGTTGAGGAACATTAGCCAATTTATCTGACCAAATTATTGAGTTTATGAAAATTAGCTGGCTAATAAAGTCAGACAGCTAACGTTAGCTAGCTAATGTTACAACATCAGATGAGCTAACATTAGTAACTTAACCAATTCGCTATAGTATTAACTGGTATACAACTCCTTGCCATTCCTCAAGTTATAATGCGTTAGTTGCTTACTGGACCCTGGCAATCTGTGTGAAATGTTAACTAGCTAACGAACTAACCACTCTCTGCTAACTAATGTTTTCCCTCTACAGGATGTGGTTAATTTTCAGAATGAGAGAATTAGGTGAAAATGAGGCATTGCTTGTTAAACAAGTGGATTCAAGGATCAAGTGTACTGTAGCTGGGCCTGGCTTAAGAAGGAAAGAAATTTGACAAATGTACTTTTAACAAGGCATACAGGTTCATTGAATTGCATTCCAGGTGACTACCTCATTAAGCTCGTCGAAAGAATACCAAAAGTGTGCAAAGCTGTCATCAAGGTAAAATGTGGCTACTTTGAAGAATCTCAAACATAAAATAAGATTTTGATTTGTTTAACACTTTTTTGGTTACCATATGATTCCATATGTGTTATTTCATAGTTTTTATGTCTTTACTATTATTCTAGTGTACTGTACGTACACATTTAAAAATATACATTTTTTATTTTATTACATTCTAACCCTACCACGCTTCCCCTAATTGGAGTAAATTAGTGAACAACAACGCTTAGGCTTCTACTAGCGCCCCACCACTCCGTAAGTAGTTAAGCTGGATGCTACTATGGAGTTGAATGGAACACCACACACTTTCCCTCTTTCTCACTTTTTCAGTCAGTGGATGAAAAGGGGTATGCCAGGTGTACTTTCTGCCTGAAAGAACTCAATTATGCCAACAAACGGTATCATGCTTTGCTGGCACATTGTAGGACAGATGTCCACAGGCAGAAAGTGTACAATGTAATAATGTGCAGTGTAGCCCAAAGATATTTATTTTGTTCTGTTGAATTTGACAGTAACACTTGTGTGTGAGTGAGGAGGGATTTATAAAATGTTTTACTCAGTGAATGTTATTTTTGCACAGATGTAGCCATAGAATGCCTGTTTGTTTCATTCTATTTCTACTTTAATATGTTTTTTTCCCAGTGCAATATTTAGATGTGTGTGGTCAGAAGCATTCTATTATAAAGGCTGTCATGGCTAACTGCAATATTAGTGTATTGTTTTTTCTCAAGACTTGAGTGTCATTTGCAGTAAAGTCTAGGCAACAAATAACATTGTATTGCTTTCTTTACAATTTTTAGCTGTGAGTTAGGTTCACATTAACCACTTATTTTACACACAGAGACTGATCATGTAGATTATATTCTTTGTTGTTTAATTACTTAAAACCGGATTTTCCCCCCTAGCAGGGGTTATTTTGCATGTTTCAGTGCAACAACAAAAAGTGTCACCTTTTTGTGCCCTCACCAGTTTGCATCCCTGTTTGTTTTGTGGACGTTGAGTCAGGTTATTTTCCTGGCACCATACTCCCATTGCCCTCACCTCCTCCCTGTAGGCTGTCTCGTCATTGTTGGTAATCAGGCCTACTACTGTTGTGTCGTCTGCAAACTTGATGATTGAGTTGGAGGTGTGCGTGGTCGTGCAGTCATGGGTGAACAGGGAGTACAGGAGGGGGCTGAGCATGCACCCTTGTGGGGCCCCTGTGTTGAGGATCAGCAAAGTGGAGGTGTTGTTTCCTACCTTCACCACCTGGGGGGCGGCCTGTCAGGAAGTCTAGGACCCAATTGCACAGGGCAGGGTTCAGACCCAGGGCCCGAGCTTAATGATGAGCTTGGAGGGTACTATGGTGTTGAATGCTGAGCTATAGTCAATGACCAGCATTCTTACATAGGTATTCCTCTTGTCCAGATCTGATAGGGCAGTGTGCAGTGCGATGGCGATTGCATCATCTGTGGATCTATTGAGGCGCTAAGCAAATTGAACTGGGTCTATGGTGTCAGGTAAGATAAGGTAGAGGAGATCCTTGAATAGTCTCTGAAAGCACTTCATGATGTTAGAAGTGAGTGCTACGGGGCGATAGTCATTTCATTCAGTTACCTTTGCTTTCTTGTGTAAAGGAACAATGGTGGACATCTTGAAGCATGTGGGGACAGCAGACTGGGATAGGTAGAGATTGAATATGTCCGTAAACACTCCAGCCAGCTGGTCTGCGCATGCTCTGAGGACGCGGCTAGGGATGCCGTCTATGTCTGCGACGTGGCTGGTTTTCCCTTTGTAGTCCGTGATTGTGTGCAGACCCTGCCACACACGTCTCGTGTCTGAGCCGTTGAATATGCGACTCCACTTTGTCTCTGTACTGACGTTTTGCCTGTTTGATAGCCTTATGGAGGGAATAACTACACTGCTTGTATTTGGCCATATTCCCAGTCACCTTGCCATGGTTAAATGTGGTCGTTCACGCTTTCAGTTTTGTGCAAATGCTGCCATCTATCCAAGATTTTTGATTTGGGTACGTAGGTTTTAATAGTCACAGTGGGTACAACATCTCCTATACATTTCCTGATAAACTCACCATATCTGTGTGTTCGTTGATGTTGTTCTCACAGGCTACCAGGAACATATCCCAATCCGCGTGATCAAAGCAATCTTAAAGCATGGATTCCGATTGGCCAGACCAGCGCTGAATAGTCCTTAGCACGGGTACTTCCTGTTTGAGTTTCTGCCTATAGGAAAGGAGGATCAAAATGAAGTCATGATCAGATTTACCGAAGGGAGGGCGGGGGAGGGCCTTGTAAGCATTTTGAAAAGCTGAGTAGTAGTGGTCCAATGATTTCTCAGAGCAAGTTCTACAGTCAATGTGTTGGTAGAACTTCGGTAGCGTTTTCCTCATATTAGCTTTTTTTTCCACAGATTAGCTACAATAAATGTGGCCTTAGGATATGTGGTTTCCAGTTTGCAGAATCCAGTGAAGTTCTTTGAGGGCCTTCGTGGTACCGGCTTTGAGGGGGTATGTACACGGCTGTGACTATAAACGAAGAGAATTCTCTTGGGAGGTAATACGGTTGGCATTTGATTGTACGGTGTTCTAGGTCGGGTGAACAAAAGGACTTCAGTTTCTGTATGTTGTCACAATCACACCATGAGTAGTTAATCATAAAACATACACTCCCGCCCTAATTCTTCCCAGAGAGATCTTTATTTCTGTCTATGCGATGAACTGAGATCCCAACTGGCTGTACGGACTCAGACAGTATATCCCAAGAGAGCCATGTTTCCGTGAAACAGAGTATGTTACAATCCCTCATGTCTCTCTGGAAGTAGATCCTCGCCCTGAGCTTGTCAACTTTATTATCCAGAACATTAGCAAATAATATACTCGGAAGCGGTGGGTAGTGTGCGCGCCTCCTGAGTCGGACTGGAAGTCTGTTCATTTGCCCTGGGGGGTAAAGTTGTATTCTTGGTCGTAATGCTGGTGAGTTGCCGCCGCTCTGATATCCACAAGTTCTTTACGGCTGTATTTAATATCACCAAACATTTTCTGGGCTAATAATGTAAGAAATAACACAAAAAAACAAAATACTGCGAAGTTGCTTAGGAGCTAGAAGGACGGCTTCCCTATCTGTCGGCGCCATTTTACTAATCTTAGACAACTCAGAGTATGCTGTACTTCTGAAATAGACTACATTTTCTTCATATCATGCTTTCTTAGACCTGTCTAAAATAAATCAAGGTGTAGGCTATATTACATGGATTTATTAGACTTTTGAAAATGTCGATGTTCTAGCCTTATTCTAAAATGGATGAAATTGTTATTTTTCCTCATCAATCTACACACAATAATCCATAATGATAAAGCAAAAACAGGTTTGTATAAATTTTAGAAAATGTATTTAAAAAAATAAAAGCTGAAATATAACATTTACGTAAGCATTCAGACCCTTTACACAGTACTTTGTTGAAGCACCTTTGGCAGAGATTACAGCCTCGTCTTCTTGGGTATGACGCTACCCTTTGCCTTGATGACAGCTTTGCACACTCTTGGCATTCTGTTAACCAGCTTCACCTGGAATGTTTTTCCAACAGTCTTAAAGGAGTTCCCACATATAATGAACACTCGTTGGCTGCTTTTCCTTCACTCTGCGGTCCAACTCATCCCAAACCATCTCAATTGGGTTGAGGTCGTGATGTGAAGGCCAGGTCATCTGATGCAGCACTCCATCACTCTCCTTATTGGTCAAATAGCCCTTACACAGCTTGGAGGTGTGTTTTGGGTCATTGTACTGTTGAAAAACAAATGATAGTCCCACTAAGCGCAAACCAGATGGGACGGCGTATCGCTGCAGAATGCTGTGGTAGCCATGCTGGTTAAGTGTGCCTTTAATTCTAAAGAAATCACCAACAGTGTCACCAGCAAAGCACCATTACACCTCCTCCATGCTTCACAGTGGGAACATGCAGAGATCATCCATTCACCTACACCTACTTCACCTACGTCTCAAAAAGATGTATAACAGAACACACACACAGGCTCAGTTTTTGATAGTGCAACTCTAAGTAACAGTACAGGTGAAAAATTATCAGGCCTACTGTACATCTTACTGTAGAAAGTATTATTGAAAAAAAAGTCTAATTTCGAACTGTTGCTGTTAAAATACAATAACTATTTGTTTATTCAGAAGTGGTATATACTGATTGATCCAATCACACAGGTTGAAGTTTTCAACAAGAATGTCTATTCTGGACTCAGGTTTTGACAGTGCAACATGGAGGTCATGCTCAGCATTGAGTCTGTTTCTGTACTTGTTTTTTAAGTATACCTGACTCGCATATGTAATACCCTTGTTAAAACCAAGTAGTTATTTGTTATAATTAATTAGTATTACATTTTAACAGGTGATTTAAATAGATTTTTAATTGTAGTATTGTTAATGCATTTATGTTGAAGAAATATTTATTTAAAGTATAAGTGAATAAGTTGGTTTACTTTCGAATTAATGTTTTGACCAATAAGGTCACTTGTTAAGTTGTGGCCAATGGGAGAGTTGACCTGGTTAACGGGAGGCCTGGGATATAATAAAGAGAGAGGGAAAGAGAGAGGACCGTTGGTTGAGAAAGGATAGATGCTGAGATTATGACCGTTGGTGAAGAGAAGACAACAAAAAAAGTATAGAACAAGATACCTACCTATTAATTATATGAATGGAATACCAATTTTATTTTATCGGAGAGTTGTTGTATTTTTTTGTTGAGAGGACTCAGTGAAGACTGAAGCTACCGTCTCGTTGTGGAGGTCGACAGCCTTGAGGTTAGCCTAGCATCGTGAGACACCAGGAGAGAATTTCTTGGGAGGGCTTGGAGAGTTCATGTTCCCATGGGGTGTCGGTTGCTGTGGAGCATGTGAGGAAAACCTGCATGGAACTGTCATACTTCGCTGGAGAAATATCTACATTCGTGAGTAACCACAACGTGAGGTGCTTCTGGACTTTATGTGTGTCGACATTCTTTTTTTTGAGCTCCAACGCCCGCCAACGGGTCAATTAAGCAAGGTTGAAATAATTTGGACATGGGTTGTGCACGACTCATTTGGGGTTTATTATTTTTATTTCTTTTGATTTAGTGATAAGAAAATTGTAGCAATACACATTTGAACCTTATTTATGTTGTCTTGGTGGAGTCATTTAGTGTTTTAATCTAATTAAATGCATGGGATAGATTATCCTAAAACAATAACAGAAACCTATAATAATTTCATCTGAAGTTAATACCCTATTGTCATAATCCTAGATAGTTTACAATAGGAATTCTTATTGGAGATGTCCTTCTCACCTAGCATCCCATGCTGTTGAGATACTCTACGTAAGCTAATATTGTGACAGTCAAATTCGAGTCTGGTGAGAGGGTTACACAGGTATGTGGTGCCAAACTGGATCAGAACATCTACTGCTTTCTCAGTCAGGCAGGAGACCACTTCCTGCTGTAGATAAACAACACAGAACTGTGTGAGTGTGTTTGCCTCTAAAAGCATTTTGCTTTAGTTTATTCCAGTTCAGAATAAAAATTATTACTTGTATTTTAACAGCAACAGTTGCAAACAATAATTCCTACAGTAAGATGTACAGTAGGCCTGATCATTTTTCATCTAAATCTGTTTAACTGTTACTTACGGTTGCTACTGTAGCTTGTTTTGGCTAACGTTAGCTATTAGCTGTGTACAAGGCCAGGGGATTGTTTGAAAGAGAAACTCACATCTACTAGTATGAGAGATAGTACTCCCTTATTTCTGCTTACCATCACCTGTTATAAAATGACAACAATGCCTTGCTAGCTGACTTACTTTTCCACTGTCGGCGCAATGTTTCCTGAAGCATTCTTCCCTGTTCTGAAAGAACTCCTTGGGTTTACGCTCATGCTGTGGATGTTTGGACAGGACGTGTTATTTTATTAATTTGTTCATTTTGAGAGACTCATTACTAAGCACTTCCCCGCACAAAACACATTGTGGGCATTCCTAATTATTTCTCAAAGTTTGTATGAAACCAAGAGAGAGAAACTCATCGCTGTATTTGCGTTTCATGATGATTGAGCTCAGTCAGAACTTGTGGCTAGCTTGAGTCCATTTAAAGACAGTGTTGAGTGATGGCGATTGGGAATGACAAGTCAGTGGCTGACAGCACATCATCTGCTGCTGAATGACAGCACTGCAGCAAGTGGGTCGTGGAGTGATCTTCAAGAAAACTGCAGAAAAAAAAAGAAACAGTAAACCGCGAAGCACACGGGCATCTCCCACTTGCGCAGCTGACAAACTGAGCAGAGATCACTGCTAAGCAGAGAGTGCACTGAACAGTGAGCGCATTTGCACTTGGACAAATCAACTCCAGTAATCAAATATATAATTATACATTTACTCGGACAAGTTGCGACCCACCATGGGCTGTGACCCATACTTTAAGAAAGGATGGTCTATACATCTGACCAAAATGGAATCATTTAATGATGTTGGAGGATGTCAAAAAAACGTCACTACTTTTGCCCACTTTAAACTGAGTTGGAGTGTGTGCTGGCTTCTTTCTTTGTCTGCTAACAAACTCTAGGAGGCAGGGCACTGCCTGGTTGCCAACAAACAGTGTACATATGTTACTGTATGAGACTGGCGGTTTAACCATGGCTACATGTTAAAACATCTGGATCTGGCTAACCAGGCCATGGTATTGGAAAAACGGTTTATAGCATAGCTAGCTACCTTTTATAAGAAGCCTGTTTTGGGAAGTTATGGTTGGTCTGATAAAAGAAAATTAAACATCAATCAATGTGTCACACTTTGTCTTAGTTTTAGGTATCCCAAGAGTTTTCATTGCAGTTTTTTTTTATATATATTTTTTTCTCCTTTATTTAACCAGGTAGGCTAGTTGAGAACAAGTTCTCATTTACAACTGCGACCAGGCCAAGATAAAGCAAAGCAGTTCAACACATACAACAACACAGAGTTACACATGGAATAAACAAACATACAGCCAATAATACAGTAGAAAAGGTCTATATACAGTGTGTGCAAATGAGGTAAGATAAGGGAGGTAAGGCAATAAATAGGCCATAGTGGCGAGGTAATTACGATATAGCAAAAAACATTGGAGTGATAGATGTGCAGAAGATTTATGTGCAAGTAGAGATACTGGGGTGCAAAGGAGCAAAGAAATTACGTAAATACAGTATGGGGATGAGGTAGTTGGATGGGCTATTTACAGATGGGCTATGTACAAGTGCAATGATCTGTGAGCTGCTCTGACAGCTGGTGCTTAAAGTTAGTGAGGGAGATATGAGTCTCCAGCTTCAGTGATTTTTGCAGTTCGTTCCAGTCATTGGCAGCAGAGAACTGGAAGGAAAAGCAGCCAAAGGAGGAATCGTTTTTGGGGGTGACCAGTGAAATATACCTGCTGGAGCGAGTGCTACGGGTGGGTGCTGCTATGGTGACCAGTGAGGTGAGATAAGGCGGGGCTATACCTAACAAAGACTTGTAGATGACCTGGAGCCAGTGGGTTTGGCGACAAGTATGAAGTGAGGGCCAGCCAACGAGAGTGCGCAGGTCGCAGTGGTGGGTAGTATATGGGGCTTTGGTGACAAAGCGGATGGCACTGTGATAGACTGCATCCAATTTGTTGAGTAGAGTGTTGAAGGCTATTTTGTAAATGGCATCGCCGAAGTCGAGGATCGGTAGGATAGTCAGTTTTACGAGGGTATGTTTGGCAGCATGAGTGAAGGATGCTTTGTTGCGAAATAGGAAGCCGATTCTAGATTTAATTTTGGATTGGAGATGCTAATGTGGGTCTGGAAGGAGTGTTTACAGTCTAACCAGACACCTAGGTATTTGTAGTTGTCCACATATTCTAAGTCAGAACCATCCAGTAGTGATGCTGGATGGGCGGGCAGGTGCGGGCAGCGATCGGTTGAAGAGCATGCATTTAGTTTTACTTGCATTTAAGAGCAGTTGGAGGCCACGGAAGGAGAATTGAAGCTCGTCTGGAGGTTAGTTAACACAGTGTCCAAAGAAGGGCCAGAAGTATACAGAATGGTGTTGTCTGCATAGAGGTGGATCAGAGAATCACCAGCAGCAAGAGCGACATCATTGATGTATACAGAGAAGAGAGTCAGCCCGAGAATTGAACCCTGTGGCACCCCCATAGAGACTGCCAGAGGTCCGGACAAACAGGCCCTCCGATTTGACACACTGAACTCTATCAGAGAAGTAGTTGATGAACCAGGCGAGGCAGTCATTTGAGAAACTAAGGCTGTTGAGTTTGCCGATAAGAATGTGGTGATTGACAAAGTCGAAGCCTTGGCCAGGTCGATGAATACGGCTGCACAGTATTGTCTCTTATCGATGGCGGTTATGATATCGTTTAGGACCTTGAGCGTGGCTGAGGTGCACCCATGACCAGTTCAGAAACCAGATTGCATAGTGGAGAAGGTACGGTGGGATTCGAAATCATTGGTGATCTGTTTGTTATCTTGGCTTTTGAAGACCTTAGAAAGGCAGGGTAGGATAGATATACGTCTGTAGCAGTTTGGGTCTAGAGTGTCTCCCCCTTTGAAGAGGCGGATGACCGCGGCAGCTTTCCAATCTTTGGGGATCTCAGACGATACGAAAGAGAGGTTGAACAATTTCGGCAGATAATTTTAAAAAGAGATGGTCCAGATTGTCTAGCCCGGCTGATTTGTACGGGTCCAGATTTTGCAGCTCATTCAGAACATCAGCTATCTGGATCTGGGTGAAGGAGAAATGGGGGAGGTTGGGCGAGTTGCTGTGGGGGGTGCAGGGCTGGGGTAGCCGGGTGGAAAGCATGGCCAGCTAGAAAATAGCTTATTGAAATTCTCAATTATCGGGGATTTATCGGTGGTGACAGTGTTTCCTAGCCTTAGTGCAGTGGGCAGCTGGGAGGAGGTGCTCTTATTCTCCATGGACTTTACAGTGTCACAGAACCTTTTGGAGTTTGTGCTACAGGATGCAAATTTCTGTTTGAAAAAGCTAGCCTTAACTTTCCTAACTGCCTGTGTATATTGGTTCCTAACTTCCCTGAAAAGTTGCATGTCACGGGGGCTATTCGATGCTAATGCAGTACGCCACAGGATGGTTTTGTGCTGGCCAAGGGCAGTCAGGTCTGGAGTGAACCAAGGGCTATATCTGTTCCTGGTTCTAAATTTTTTGAATGGGGCAAGCTTATTTAAGATGGCGAGGAAAGCATCCTTGCCCAGGTATCTTTCCAGGATACCCGGGCCAGGTTGATTAGAAAGGCCTGCTCGCTGAAGTGTTTTAGGGAGCGTTTGACAGTGATGAGGGGTGGTCGTTTGACCGCAGGACATTACGGATGCAGGCAATGAGGCAGTGATCACTGAAATCATGGTTGAAGACAGCAGAGGTGTATTTGGAGGGCAGGTTGGTTAGGATGACATCTATGAGGGTGCCTTTGTTTACGGATTTGGGGTTGTACCTGGTAGGTTCATTGATAATTTGTGTGAGATTGAAGGCATCAAGCTTAGATTGTAGGATGGCCGAGGTGTTAAGCATGTCCCAGTTTAGGTCACCTAGCAGCACGAGCTCTGAAGATAGATGGGGTGCAATCAATTCACATATGGTGTCCAGGGCACAGCTGGGGGCAGAGGGTGGTCTATAGCAAGTGGCAACGGTGAGAGACTTGTTTCTGAAAAGGTGGATTTTTAATTAGAAGCTCGAATTGTTTGGGTAGAGACCTGGATAGTAAGACAGAACTCTGCAGTCTATCGCTGCAGTAGATTGCGACTCCGCCCGCTTTGGCAGTTCTATCTTGTCGGAAACTGTTATAGTTAGGGATGGAAATTTCAGGGTTTTTGGCGGTCTTCCTAAGCCAGGATTCAGACATGGCTAGGACATCGGGGTTGGCAGAGTGTGCTAAAGCAGTGAATAAAACAAACTTGGGGAGGAGGCTTCTAATGTTAACATGCATGAAACCAAAGCTTTTACGGTTACAGAAGTCAACAAATGAGAGCACCTGGTGAATGGGAGTGGGGCTAGGCACTGAAGGGCCTGGATTAACCTCTACATCACCAGAGGAACAGAGGAGGAGTAGGATAAGGGTACGGCTAAAGGCTATATGAACTGGTCGTCTAGTACGTTCGGAACAGAGAGTAAAAGGAGCAGGTTTCTGGGCGCAATAGAATCAATTCAAGGCATAATGTACAGACAGAGGTATGGTAGATGTGAATACAGTGGAGGTAAACCTAGGCATAGAGTGACGATGAGAGAGATATTGTCTCTAGAAATATCATTTAAACCAGGTGATGTCACCGCATGTGTGGGAGGTGAAACTGAAGGGTTAGCTAAGGCATATTGAGCAGGTCTAGAGGCTCTACAGTGAAATAAGACAATAATCACTAACCAGAACAGCAATGGACAAGGCATATTGAAATTAGGGAGAGGCATGCGTAGCCAAGTGATCATAAGGGTCCAGTGAGTAGTTAAGCTGGCTGGAGACATGGCAATTCAGACAGCTAGCGGGCCAGGGCTAGCACGCTAGCAGAAGGGCCTTAGAGGGACGTCGCGATGGAAGAAGTCTGTTGTAGCCTCCTCGTGCGGAGCCTCCTTGTGCAGTTCCGTTAGCAACGGGATCGCAAGCATATTTTTTTATATATTTATTCTAACTAACTAACCACCTACTGTATCCTGCATTCCACTAATTAGCGTCGCGAGTAATCAAAGCATGACGGACAGTTAAACTTACCGTTGACAGTGGTGGTACAGTGGCATCGCACGACATTGTGCTTGATCATGTGTAGCCTAATATCAAATAAGAGTCCTTTCTTAAAATAGTTGGTTAAAATGACTGCTTAGTGCTCAATACTGTCTCTTGCTTCTTCTGCCAGCAAGAACAGTCGATGCAATGGCCATTAATGAGGTCAGGTGGTAGCCTTAGTTACTTTGCAATTGTCTGGAAGGGAGTCAGATTTATCCTTGTTCTTCTACTTTTCCTGGCTGGCAAAGTACCAGGATGTTGTTTAGAGCCGTTTTGAATCTGAATTTAGAAATAGAATTTTAAAACTGAATGCAATATTAATTCAATTCAGTTTCAAATCATGAAGTTCAAGTTCAATTTAGGATTCATTTTGTGCATTACGAAATCATTTTGTGCATTAAAAATACAAAATATTGAATAAAAATGCAATGTCCTAACACAAATTCATAATGATAAAATTTGAATTAAATATCCTAAAACAAATTCAAAATTATACCATTTTAATTCAATTTATTTTGGCACTGAAATCGTTCCATAGATGCTGTGTGTGTGTAGCTGGGTTGTCTTGGTTGACTGATCCTCCCAGCTGGTCCATGATGTCCATGACATTGTTCTGCCCCTGAACAAGGCAGTTAACCCACTGTTCCTAGGCCATTATGTAAATAAGAATTTGTTCTTAACTGACTTGCCTAGTTAAATAAAGGTTACATTTTTTTAAACTTTTATCTTTTGTTTTATATGTAAGTGCCTTTATGTGTTTGGACCCCAGGAAGAGTAGCTGCTTCCTTGGCAACAGCTAATGGGGATTCCTAATAAATACATATCTCTCCTGGTATGACATGATGCAGAGCTGCAGCCCCTTTCCTCAGCCTGGTGGTGGGTGATGAGAAATACTGTAGCAGCAGGCTGCTCCACACTGTTCTTATTGTCTCTGTTTCTCTCTCTCTCACCTTCTCTTTTCTCATAGGCGCACAGAGGCCCATGATCAGCAACCATTACCCCTGTGTTCCAATGACATGTTGTGTTAGCTAATCCAAGTTTATAATTTTAAAAGGCTAATTGATCATTATAAAACCCTTTTGCAATTATGTTAGCACAGCTGAAAACTGTTGTTCTGATTAAAGAAGCAATAAATCTGGCCTTCTTTAGACTAGTTGAGTATCTGGAGCATCAGCATTTGTGGGTTTGATTACAGGTTCAAAATGGCCAGAACCAAAGAACTTTCTTTTTGAAACTCGTCAGTCTATTCTTGTTCTGAGAAATGAAGGCTATTCCATGCGAGAAATTGTCAAGAAACTGAAGATCTCGTACAACCCTGTGTACTACTCCCTTCACAGAACAGCGCAAACTGACTCTAACCAGAATAGAAAGCGGAGTGGGGGCCCCGTTACACAACTGAACAAGAGGACAAGTACATTAGAGTGTCTAGTTTGAGAAACAGACACCTCACAAGTCCTCAGCTGGCAGCTTCATTAAATAGTACCCGCAAAACACCAGTCTCAACGTCAACAGTGAAGAGGTGACTCCGGGATGCTGGCCTTCTAGGCAGAGTTCCTCTTTCCAGTGTCTGTGTTCTTTTGCCCATCTTAATCTTTTCTTTTTATTGGCCAGTCTGAGATATGGCATTTTCTTTGCAACTCTGCCTAGAAGGCCAGCATCCCAGAGTCGCCACTTATTATTGTCGATGTACAATGTTGTAACAATGTGCAAATACAGTGGGGCAAAAAAGTATTTAGTCAGCCACCAATTGTGCAAGTTCTCCAACTTAAAAAGATGAGAGAGGCCTGTAATTTTCATCATAGGTACACTTCAACTATGACAGACGAAATGAGAAAAAGAAATCCAGAAAATCACATTGTAGGATTTTTAATGAATTTATTTGCAAATTATGGTGGAAAATAAGTATTTGGTCAATAACAAAAGTTTATCTCAATACTTTGTTATATACCCTTTGTTGGCAATGACAGAGGTCAAACGTTTTCTGTAAGTCTTCACAAGGTTTTCACACACTGTTGCTGGTATTTTGGCCCATTCCTCCATGCAGATCTCCTCTAGAGCAGTGATGTTTTGGGGCTGTCGCTGGGCAACACAGACTTTCAACTCCTCCAAAGATTTTCTATGGGGTTGAGATCTGGAGACTGGCTAGGCCACTCCAGGACCTTGAAATGCTTCTACTGAAGCCACTCCTTCAATGCCCGGGCGGTGTGTTTGGGATCATTGTCATGCTGAAAGACCCAGCCACGTTTCATCTTCAATGCCCTTGCTGATGGAAGGAGGTTTTCACTCAAAATCTCACGATACATGGCCCCATTCATTCTTTCCTTTACACGGATCAGTCGTCCTGGTCCCTTTGCAGAAAAAACAGCCACAAAGCATGATGTTTCCACCCCATGCTTCACAGTAGGTATGGTGTTCTTTGGATGCAACTCAGCATTCTTTGTCCTCCAAACACGACGAGTTGAGTTTTTACCAAAAAGTTCTATTTTGGTTTCATCTGACCATATGACATTCTCCCAATCCTCATCTGGATCATCCAAATGCTCTCTAGCAAACTTCAGACGGGCCTGAACATGTACTGGCTTAAGCAGGGGACACGTCTGGCACTGCAGGATTTGAGTCCCTGGCGGCGTAGTGTGTTACTGATGGTAGGCTTTGTTACTTTGGTCCCAGCTCTCTGCAGGTCATTCACTAGGTCCCTCACGGGGTGAGATCTTGCGTGGGAGCCCCAGATCGAGGAAGATTATCAGTGGTCTTGTATGTCTTCCATTTCCTAATAATTCAGTCTTCCCAACCTGGTGCAGGTCTACAATTTTGTTTCTGGTGTCCTTTGACAGCTCTTTGGACTTGGCCATAGTGGAGTTTGGAGTGTGACTGTTTGAGGTTGTGGACAGGTGTCTTTTATACTGATAACAAGTTCAAACAGGTGCCATTAATACAGGTAACGAGTGGAGGACAGAGGAGCCTCTTAAAGAAGAAGTTACAGGTCTGTGAGAGCCAGAAATCTTGCTTGTTTGTATGTGACCAAATACTTATTTTCCACCATAATTTGCAAATAAATTCATTAAAAATCCTACAATGTGATTTTCTGGATTTTTTTCCTCATTTTGTCTGTCATAGTTGAAGTGTACCTATGATGAAAATTACAGGCCTCTCTCATCTTTTTAAGTGAGAGAACTTGCACAATTGGTGGCTGACTAAATACTTTTTTGCCCCACTGTAGTTAAATAAACAGAGAAATTTAGGTTGTATTTACAATGGTGTTTGTGCTCCACTGGTTGCCTTTTTCTTGTGGCAACTCTCTCTCTCAATTCAATTCAAGGGGCTTTATTGGCATGGTTATATGTTTACATTGCCAAAGCAAGTGAAATAGAAAGAAGCAAAAGAGAGATAAAACAATACAAAATTAACAGTAAACATTACACTCACGAAAGTTCCAAAAGAATAAAGACATTTCAAATGTCATATTATGTCTGTGTACAGTGTTGTAACGATATGCAAATAGTTAAAGTAAAAAAAAGGGTAAATAAATAAACATAAATATGGGTTGTATTTACAATGGTTTTTGTTCTTCACTGGTTGCCCTTTTCTTGTGGCAACAGGTCACAAATCTTGCTGCTGTGATGGCACACTGTGGTATTTCACCCAATAGATATGGGAGTTTATCAAAATTTGAATTGTTTTCAAATTCTTTGTGGGTCTGTGTAATCTGAGGGAAGTATGTGTCTCTAATATGGTCATGCATTTGGCAGGAAGTTAGGAAGTGCAGCTCAGTTTCCACCTTATTTTGTGGGCAGTGTGCAGCGCCCCACCACTCTGTAAGTAGTTAATAAAGGTATCACCAGTCACTTTAAATAACGCCATTTTAATATTTACATATCCTACACATTACTCATCTCATATGTATATACTATATTCTATACCATCTACTGCATCTTGCCTATGCCGCACAGCCATCGCTCATCCATATATTTATATGTACATATTCTTATTCATCCCATTACATTTGTGTGTATAAGGTAGTTGTTGTGAATTTGTTAGATTACTTGTTAGATACTGCATTGTCAGAACTAGAAGCACAAGTATTTCGCTACAATCCCATTAACATCTGCTAACCCTGTGTATGTGACCAATAAGATTTGATTTGCAAGTTATCTTATGCCTCCTAAAATCACATTCCTATCTTAACAGAAATACTTTCATCATTTTTCGTATTGGATGGAAACTTGACAGATAAAGGGGATATACTTTCCAAGTTACAGTATTTCGTCCATACCCTTTTTAATGACATCACAAAATAAAACCAATATGACATTAGTTTTCTATAGATCCCCACTGACCATTCCCCACGTTCTTATTTTAGAATTATTGTTCCAGTATCCACTTTTGACCGTGTTATAGTTTTGACTGTTAAAGCCTGTTAACAAAGACATTCCTCTGGTGGATTTTACTGGAGGGGGAGAAAGAGCCCTCTTCTCCTGTAATTTACAACAGGGTGTGAACTGTCAACCCGGCCCAGTTCCCTCCTCGCCTCTTCTGTGGGTGAGAGCAGGTCTGGTTATTGTCAACCATTGCCAAGCTGATCTGACCCATTGTGATCCTCACAGGACAGTCATGACATCATTATTGCCTGTACATAGTCAAAGCTTTCCTTAGTTTTGGGTCAGTCACAGTGGTCAGGTAATAGCATTCTAGTTTGCTCAGTTTTTTTGTTAATTCTTTCCAATGTGCCAAGTAATTATCTTCTTGTTCTCTGAAGTCTAATGGTGTTGTTGTCCTGGGGCTCTGTGGGGTCTGTTTGTGTTTATGAACAGAGCCCCAGGACCAGCTTGCTTAGGGGGCTCTTCTTCAGGTTCATATCTCTGTAGGTGAGGGGTTTGTTATGGAAGGTTTGGGAATCGTTTCCTTTTAGGTGGTTGAACAGCTCTTTTCTGGATTTTGATAATTAGCGGGTATCTCCCCTCGCTCTTTCTCACTCCCTCTATTCTTCCTTCTCATTCGCTCTGTGTAGTGTAGAGATGTGTGGAATCAGAGAGGTATCAGAACCAGTTGTTTATGGGGATCATCTCCCATTCTGCCAGTGCCATCATTCATCCTTCCTTCCTTTTATTTATTATGTTATTTCCGGTTTCCATAAAAAATCTGTTTGAAATCGTTGCTACTCCACACACGCGCGCACACACTTATACGACTCAAAACAAAGACACAGCGTACCAAACTGCACCAAAGAGGACAAACCACTGTCCTACTTTTCCTTTACCTCCCTCTCATCCCTTTGCTCCACTCCCTGGATCCTCTTCTCTCCTCTCTCACTATGGTTCATGTGAACCCAAAGGGAGACGTATGATGTCTTGTTGTTTTTGTCATGACAGAGTTACATTTCCTTCCCATCTCTCCTTCTGGCTCTCTCACACTACACTACTTTCTCTCACCACATCTGAATCCAAACTTTTACACTTTCAACACATCTAAGAATGTGAACCACTCCCCTCTTTCTCACTGTGGAAAGTTGTGCACGTTAAGTTGTGCACCTTAGCACAGTCAAATTCATCACTTCCACAAAGTCACCTCACTTTGTGTATTCACAATTCTATTATATTTTTCTTCTTCTTTTATCCCCACAATTCTATTCTACGGTTCTATTCCAGAACTCATTGAAGGTTGTTTCTCTCACCCCAGCCTTCCCTTCTGCTCAGAACTAGTTGAGAAGAGAATGGGGTGAATGTTTGGAAGGTGAAAACAATGGTTGTGAATGTAGCACTAGGCAGGTTAATGTGGCCAGGAGGGAGCCTTTGTCCTCTGGGACATTAGTATTCAGGTCCAGACCACCACCACACACACACACACACACACACACACACACACGCTACAATAATATCCCAGTCATTTGGGTTAGCCACATCACATTCATTCTTTGTGTGAAGGGCACATCACCGTCAACGATAAAAGGAGTTAACTGGTCTGATGGTTTTGTATAGAGACGATATCAATATCTCATCAAATACTTATCCCTGTCTGTCTGTGAATAGTCTATAAATAAAGACCATCAACCTCCCATAAGCTGGATGTACACTACACAATTTTGGTCAGGATGTAGCTGTCCCAGACAAGTTTTTGAGATAGGAGACAAAATCCACATGTCGTTGCCTTCTTGGCGGACGTCACCGATGCTCGTTTAATGTGATCGTGTCAGAGACGCAATCTGAGACAGCTCGTTCTGCTAGGATCTGATCACAGTATCACATCATTGTTCTCGTGAGACAGTGTGATAACGAGAATCCTCACGACCAAGTGAAGAATCTTGTTGTGTTTGACCCCCCCCCTCTGTGCCACATCGTTTAGCGTGCGCACCACTATATTGGCAAGACTGAAAACGACAGGAAAGACGGTCGTTTTAATGTGAGGGGCTCAGCAATGTTAGGATTTGGAAAGTCGTGTACGCCCGGCAATAGCCTTTGAAAGCACTAGGCAACTCAAGCCTGATCCCAGACCTGTCCTGTTTGGCGTGACAATGACCATAGGAGTCAGCAAGACAGTACAAACAGACCTTGGACCAGTAGAAAAAAAAGGGAGAAGGGAAGCGCTGCTAAGGTACACAATATTAGATTTTGGTAGACAGAAGGTGCTCTTTGGTAAAAGGGGTAAATTGGTTATCAAAAAGAAAGGAGGACCAAGGCACTCTTCATATAATTAATTCAAACTTTATTTGTATGGCATGTTCAATGGAAACAAAGATTAAAAACTCTGATGCGTTTCGACTGCATGGCCTTCGTCAGGGAGACCTTGGACCAGCCCAATGCAACACTTACAGTATAGAGATCTCTCCAGTCCAGCCAGGATCCTCTTATGGAATAAAGCTGTTATTCCTTCATTACATCTCCAGTCACTCTACTGCAGTACCATTGTGGCTGTAACAATAGGAGCAGGAAGGAAGCTCAGTGAAGGGTCTAATTGAAAGCAGATAAGAGGCTGTGGTACAATGGTGGTGGTGGTGGGTCTGTCTGTCTGAAGCTGAACGTCATGCCTGTAAGAGCCTGGGAGTATAGAAGCTTAGAAGTGAGGCTGGGGCTGAGGCTGGGGGGGACCCCGTCGAAGGGCAGTGTGTGTGGTGGTGAGCGACTAAGCAGGGGCCCAGTCTGGGAAGTGGAAGAGAAGGGGGGGCTGTGTGTGTAGATCAAATATCTCCTAAATCAAAGCTGTCGTGTGACAGAGCGGGATGGGGGGGCTGTGGGAGTTCGAGGGCTTTGTGGGGATCTGGCAGGGTCCGACTGGGAGACCTGGGACCCCAGCCAAACCCTCTTTCTCGCTCTCGCTGTTTCGCTCTCTCTCTCACAGGGCAACAAAGGTGTTCACACCTCTCTCTCTTCCTCTCAATTCCATTTCAATTTAAGGTATTTTATTGACATGGGAAACACGTTTACATTGCCAAAGCAAATTAAATAGATAATAAACAAAAGTGAAATAAACAAAAGAATATACCTTTCAAATGTCATTATATCTCTATACAGTGTTGTAATGATGTGCAAATATGTCACGTATGCTCCCTCTCTGGCCTCTAGGTCATCAGGCTGCTGACTATCCCACACACCTGTCACCATCGTTTCGTGCACCAGCGCCTCATGACACTCACCTGGACTCCATCACCTCCTTGATTATCTTCCCTATATCTGTCACTCCCCTTGGTTCTTTCCTCAGGTGTTATTGACTCGGTTTCATGTCGGTGCGTTGTGTTTTGTGTTTATTGCTTTGATTATTTATTGAAACACTCACTCCCTGTATTTGCTTCCCGACTTTTTATTTATTTTTATTTCACCTTTTTTTAACCAGGTAGGCCAGTTGAGAACAAGTTCTCATTTACAACTGCGACCTGGCCAAGATAAAGCAAAGCAGTGTGACGAAAACAACACAGAGTTACACATAAACAAACGTACAGTCAATAACACTAGAACAATCTATGTACAGTGTGTGCAAATGTAGAAGAGTTGTCAAGCTTTGGGTGTAGCTGGTGTGAGGAAGTCAGGCGCAGGAGAGCAGAGATTAGTGGACTAAGCACTTTACTAGGCAAATACTGAAACGCAACCGCGTTCATAAAACAAATGCCCAAAACAAGCAAGGCAGCAAACAGTACAATAACGGCTATACAAAAGGCACGGGTGGAAACGTACAACCCGGCGTAACCGACATACAGCAAACAATTCCCCACACAGACATGGGGGAACCAGAGGGTTAAATACCCAACAGTAATGAGTCAAATTAAAACCAGGTGTGTGTGAAAACAAGACAAAACAAATGGAAAATGAAAACTGGATCGGCGATGGCTAATAGACCGGTGACATCGACCACCGAATGCCGCCTGAACAGGGAGAGGAACCGACTTCGCGGAAGTCATGACGAGTAGGGAGGTAAGGCAATAAATAGGACCTAGAGGCGAAAAAAATACAATTTAGCATTTACACTGGAGTGATAGATGTGCAGATCATGATGTGCAAGTGGAGATACTGGGGTGCAAAAGAGCAAGAGGATAAATAACAATATGGGAATGAGGTAGTTGGGTGTGCTATTTACAGATTGGCTGTGTACAGGTACAGTGATCGGTAAGCTGCTCTGACAGCTGATGCTTAAAGTTAGAGAGGAAGATATAAGACTCCAGCTTCAGTGATTTTTGCAATTCGTTCCAGTCATTGGCAGCAGAGAACTGGATAGAAAAGTGGACAAAGGAAGTGTTGGCTTTGGGGATGACCAGTGAAATATACCTGCTGGAGCGCCTGCGACTCTCAGCGCACTTGTTACAAAATAGTTAAAGTACAAAAGGGAAAATAAATAAAAATAGGTTGTATTGTGTTTGTTCTTCACTGGTGGCAACAGCACAAATATTGCTGCTGTGATGGCACACTGGTATTTCACCCAATAGTTTATCAAAATAAAAATATCAAATTATTTATGGGTCTGTGTAATCTGAGGGAAATATGTGTCTATAATATGGTCATACATTTGGCAGGAGGTTAGGAAGTGCAGCTCAGTTTCCACGTCATTTTGTGTGCAGTGTGTACAAAGGCTGCCTTCTCTTGAGAGCCAAATGTGCCTTTCTCAATAGCAAGGCTATGCTCACTGAGTCTGTACATGGTAAAACATTTCCTTAATTTTGGGTCAGTCACAGTGGTCAGGTATTCTGCCACCGTGTACTCTCTGTTTAGGGCCTAATAGCATTCTAGTTTGCTCTGGGGTTTTTTGTAAATTCTTTGTGTTAAGTAATTATCTTTTTGTTTTCTCATGATTTGGTTGGGTCTAATTGTGTTGCTGTCCTGGGCCTCTGTGGGGTCTGTTTGTGTTTGTGAACAGAGCCCCAGGACCAGCTTGCTTAGGGGGCTATTCTCCAGGTTAATTTCTCTGTAGGTGATGGCTTTGTTATGGAAGGTTTGGGAATCACTTCCTTTTATGGATTTTGATCATTAGCGGGTATCGGCCTAATTCTGCTCTGCATGATTTATTTGGTGTTTTACATTGTACACAGATATTTTTGCAGAATTCTGCATGCAGTGTCTCAATTTGGTGTTTGTCCCATTTTGTGAATTCTTGGTTGGTGAGAGGACCCCAGAACTCACAACCATAAAGAGCATTAGGTTCTACTGATTCAAGTATTTTTAGCCAGATCCTAATTGGTACTCTCTCTCTCGCCTTCTCTCACTCCATCTCTCTATCTTTCTCAACCGCCCCATCCTGCTCTTTATTTTCCCTCCCTTCCTCTGGGGGCAAAGTCGGGACACACTGACCTCTGGGGTCCAGCTGTGAAACAACATGAATGACGCAGAGGGAGAAACACTTCTTCTCTACTTCCTTTACCCCACACTGTTGAGTTAAACAGCCCAGATTACCATCGCTGATACAATCACACTGTTTCTCTACTGTGAATAGTGTGAAATCTGCTCATGGTTACTACGCATTACATAGTCACTTTCACTGCTATTGAATTAACATCTGCGGGTACTGTGTATACCTGCAGGTCCGTTTGGCAGTGTGGTGATGTGTGAGTCAGCCCTGGAGAAGGTAGCAGCGCTGAGAGGCCAGCTGGACACACTGAAGGAGGAGGAGAAGGGAGCCATCCGCCACGGCCTGGGAATCCCCCTCTAAAGATCTACAGACCCTGGAGAAGATACTGTAGCGTGCTTAACCCTAATCCTCCAAGAACAAGCTGCTCAGTGATGGTCATCTGATGGTGTGTGTGTTGTAGCATCTGGTCTACCTGCAATATATAGCCTGGTGAAGTAGTTTATGCTTTATAAGTGTTTTGTAATGTGAATGGCTCTCTAATGCAGCAGGTGTGGGAGATCACCCAGCAGTGGGTTAGTTAGTAGGTTAGAGTTAGTTAACTGGTGATGTGTGTGTTGTTTGTGTAGGAATCTAGACTACCTGCAGCAGGTGTGGGAGATCACCCAGCGTTGGGATGCCCACTGGAATGAGTGGAAGGCGGGTCTGTTTGTCAACCTGCAGACAGAGAGCATGGAGAACCCCGCCCAGGCCATATTCAAGAATACACAAACTCAGCAGAGAACTCAAGGTCAGTCTAACGCACCTACACTTGTAATTTTATTCTACTCTATATCCGATCAGTCTTTGCTTAGCCCTAAACTGCTGTCCTATGTTGCATGATACCAACCAAATTCCTTGCTTAGTTCCAAGTACTGTATCCTTACAATATTTTGTAGAATATATATTTTTTGTACTTCATAATCATCATTTTAACGTCATGAAGCAGTTTATAATGCAGTCATAATGCAGTAAAGCTCCACATCTGCTGCTGTTGTTGCTGCTGTTGTTGCTGTTGTTGTTGCTGCTGCTGCTGTTGTTGCTGTTGTTGTTGTTGTTGTTGCTGCTGCTGCTGTTGTTGCTGCTGTTGTTGCTGTTGTTGTTGCTGCTGCTGTTGTTGCTGCTGCTGTTGTTGCTGCTGCTGTTGTTGCTGTTGTTGCTGCTGCTGTTGTTGCTGCTGTTGTTTGCTGTTGTTGCTGTTGTTGTTGCTGCTGCTGTTGTTGCTGCTGTTGTTGCTGTTGTTGTTGTTGCTGCTGCTGCTGTTGTTGTTTGCTGCTGTATTTGCTGCTGCTGTTGCTGCTGCTGTTGCTGCTGTTGTTGCTGCTGTTGTTGCTGTTGTTGTTGCTGCTGTTGTTGCTGCTGTTGTTGCTGCTGCTGTTGTTGATGCTGTTGTTGTTGTTGCTGTTGATGTTGTTTGCAGCAGCTTAGATTTGTTTAGCAACTGATTTGTTGCTGCTGTTGTTTAGCTGTTGTTTGTTTGCTTAGCTGTTTGTTTGTTTAGCTGCTGTTGTTTAGCAACTGTTGTTTGTTTGCTTAGCTGTTTGTTTAGCAACGCTTGTTTGTTTGCTAAGCAACCATTTGTTGTTTGCTGCTGCTTAACGATTTGTTGCTGCTGTTGTTTGCTGTTTGCTGTTGTTGCTGTATTTGTTTGCTGTTTGCTGTTGTTTAGCTGCTGTTGTTTAGCAACAGCTGTTTGTTTGCTGCTGCTGTTTGTTGTTTAGCTGTTGTTGTTGCTTAAGCTGATTTGTTGTTTGCTTTGTTGTTTGCTTTAACGTTTGTTTAGCTTTATTTAGCGCTTTGTTTAGCAACATTTGTTTGTTTGTTGCTGTTGTTTGTTTAGCTTAGCTGTTTGTTTAGCTGTTTGTTGTTTAGCTTAGCAGCAGCTAGCAGCAACAGCAACTGTTTGTTGTTGCTGTTGTTGTTTAGCTTAACTGATTTGTTTGTTTAGCTAGCTGTTTGTTTAGCAACAGCTAATTTGTTTGTTTGTTGTTTAGCTTAGCAGCTTGTTTGTTGGTGCTGTTTGTTTAGCTTAACAGATTTGTTTGCTTAACTTTGTTTGCTGCTGTTTGTTTGCTGTTTGTTTGTTGTTGCTTAGCAGCATTTGTTTGTTTGCTGCTGTTGTTTGCGCAGCTGTTTGATTTGTTTAACTGTTTGTTTAGCAGCCTTGTTTGTTTAACAACTGCTGTTTGTTTAAGCTGTTGTTTCTGTTGTTTAGCAGCAGCTGTTTGTTTGCTGTTGTTGTTTAGCTTAGCAATTTGTTTGCTGATTTGCTGATTGTTTAGCAGCTGTTGTTTAGCAGCTGATTTGTTGTTGCTTAGCAGCTGTTTGTTTGCTTAACGATTTGTTGTTTAACTGATTTGTTTAGCTTAACTGTTTGTTTGATTTGCTGTTGTTGTTTGCTTAGCAGCAGCAGCAGCTGTTTGTTGCTGCAACAACGCTTATTTGTTTAGCTGCTGTTGTTGTTGTTGCTGTTTGTTGTTGCTTAACGCTGTTTGTTTGCTGTTGTTGGTTAGCTTTGTTTGCAGCTTATTTGTTTGTAACGCTGTTTGTTGCTGCGATTTGTTTAGCTTAACTGTTGTTTGCTGTTGTTTGTATTTGATTTTGTTTGCTTAGCCTTGATTTGTTGTTAACTGTTTGTTGCAAGCTATTTGTTGCAACTGCAGCTGTTTAGCTGTTGTTTAACAGCTAACTGATTTGTTTGCTGTTGTTGTTTAGCTGCTGTTGTTGTTTAGCTGTTATTTGTTTAGCTGCTGTTGTTGCTGCTATTTGTTGTTGTTTAGCTTGATTTGTTTAGCAACCTTGTTGCTAACAACTGTTGTTGTTGCTGTTGTTGCTGCTGTTTGTTTGTTGCTGTTGTTGTTGTTGCTAGCAGCTAGCAGCTTTGTTTGCTGCTGTTTGTTTAGCTGCTGCTGTTGTTTGTTGCTGCTGTTGTTTAGCTGCTGCTGTTGTTGTTGCTGTTGTTGTTGCTGCTGCTGCCGCTGCTGCTGCTGTTGTTGTTGCTGTTGTTGTTGCTGCTGTTGTTGTTGCTGCTGCTGTTGTTGCTGTTGTTGTTGCTGCTGCTGTTGTTGCTGCTGTTGTTGCTGCTGCTGTTGTTGCTGCTGCTGTTGTTGCTGCTGCTGTTGTTGCTGCTGTTGTTGCTGCTGCTGTTGTTGGTGCTGTTGTTGCTGTTGTATGTCTGCAAGATAATCAGTGGGAGATAGTAGACTTCTCTAAGAACAGGATTGACCAGTTAAAGAGGATCATCCCTCCTATTTTTGACCTGAGGAACCCAGCCACGAGAGACAGGTAAAGGAATCAATGGCATAGCCCTGACCTCCAGTACTAGTGTGAAAATCCTCCTGACAAAATACATGTATTCATACTTGAACAGTACAGTACGTATGTAGGCCTACAGTATGTTCAGTACATAGCCTTCACCTTCAATACTTTACAGATTCCCTCATTGACTAACAGTGAGGAGAAAAGCGTCTGCTTAATGACTAAAATGTAAATGTAATGTAGACAGTCATTCAGTAGAGTGTCCTCCTCCCAAGGTCCTGTCTCTCTGTACAATAATTTCCAAACTCAGCAGGGTTTTCTACAAAATCTCTATCCAGTATGTATATACCTCCCTGTGGATTTCTAAGCCTTCAGCTTTTCCTCAGTTCTAACCCAACCTTTTTTCCCCAACCCTACCCCAACCCTTCCCCAGTTCCGTCCTCACACTGTGCAAAGCCGAGGGGGCTGGCGCCAGTCCCCACCTGGAGGAATGTGGACGCCCAAAAAAATATTTAACTCACAGCAGTGCTCCTAACTCCTCCTCAGCTACCCTCTGATTGGCTGTGGCGTTCCCCAAAAAACATTCCTAACTTCCTATCCATCCAACTCGATCCAGAATGTTTTGACAAGGAACCTAAAGAGGAGAGAGGGAGAGAGAGATTTCCATGATAACATTGTGGCTAATCAGCAGTGATGTAACCTTCTGAATGATCCCTCCTGACTGGGCTGCGCTCGGGGGAATAGATGAAAATAAACAGAGGTTTACGTCTGATGAAGGCGAGGGAAAAAAGCTCAAGATAAAAAAATGTGGTAAAACAGAAAGGAAAGAAAGAAGAAAACACATTTTCATTGCACTCTGCTAGGTCCCAGTGTGCACAGCGGCGCAGCGAGACTCCATGGGGGCGGAGGGAGAGAGAAGAAGATGGTGTGGTTGGGTTGTGTGTCTCGTCTGTAGTTAAGGAAGGGAGGGTGTCTTGTGGTTAAAGTCAAGTATGGCTAAGGCACCGTGGTGCCGTTTGTCTCTAAGGGGTTTCCTAGTGAGAGGAATCCAAGCTGTGATTAAATGGCAGAACATAGCCAGAGGCTGACTTCTGGCACAGATTCCTTATCTATCCTCCTCCCCTCACTTCACCTCCTCCTCCTCTTCCATCAATACTCCTCCTTCAATTGATAAAAAAAAAACATTATTTTTGGAATAAAATAAAAAAAGTATGATCTTTGTAAATGGTATCATAAATAGGACTGGTGGAGTTATGTCTCACATGCAGCTAACAAAAATATATGGAAATGTCTGCTCTACCCAAAAATGGAAGACGCAAGTGGAAGGGGGAAAAAGTAAGCAACTTGTCTGTTGGCTCTGCATTAAAGACCACAACTGGTTATTAAAGACCAAAATTGGTTAAAGAAAATTGTGATGAATAAAAAAGTATATCTGTTTCATTTAAGGACTAAATAATTGACAGCTGTGCCATATACAGTGCCTTTGGAAAGTATTCAGACCCCTTGACATTTTTCACATTTTGTTACGTTACAGCCTTATTCTAAAATTGATAAAAAAAAATGAATTTAAAAATGTAAAAATCCTCAGCAGTCTATACAGAATACCTCAGGGACGCAAACTAGTCACCTTTCTGCGAAATTCTCAGTTTTGAATCCAAAATAGGTGACCTACCTTATTCGTGTAGATTTTCTTTTTTTGGGGGGGGGGATTTGGATCACTACTAGCTGTAAGCGAACGAGTGATGTGTGTTTAGAGAAATACTGGCTGCTGTATCCAAGGCTCAGCCAATCGTTCACATAACAACAGAATGCATCACCTGACTGCATCACCTGAGAAGAGACAACCAATGTGCTAGTTACAGCATCAGCGTGCGTTCTGGAAAGACACTGGGAGAGTGGAAAGGCAGTTTGCCAGTTAACTTACAACAGTGCATAACCAATTCGCTATAGTATTAACTGGTATACAACTCCTTGCCGTTCCTCAAGTTATAATGCGTTAGTTGCTTACTGGGCCCTGGCAATCTGTGTGAAATGTTAACTAGCTAACGAATTAACTACTATCTGTGAACTGATGTTTTACCTCTAAAGTATGTAGTTAATTTTCAGAATGAGAGAATTAGGTGAAAATGAGGCATTGCTTGTTAAACAAATGGATTCAAGGATCAAGTGTACTGGAGCTGGGCCTGGCTTAAACTGGATGCCACTATAGAGGTGAAAGGAACACCACACACTTTACCTCTTTCTCACTTTTTCAGTCAGTGGATGAAAAGGGGTATGCCAGGTGTACTTTCTGCCTGAAAGAGATCAATTATGCCAACAAACGGTATCATGCTCTGCTGGCACATTGTAGGACAGATGTCCACAGGCAGAAAGTGTACAATGTAATAATGTGCAGTGTAGCCCAAAGATATTTATTTTGTTCTGTTGAATTTGACAGTAACACTTGTGTGTGAGTGAGGAGGGATTTATAAAATGTTTTACTCAGTGAACGTTATTTTTGCACACATGTAGCCTTGTACACTTGATCAATGTCTACTGTAGTGGCCACAATAATAGAGCAAAAATAGAATGCCTGTTTGTTTCATTCTATCTATGTTAATTTTCCCAGTGCAATATTTAGATGTGTGTGGTCACAAGCACTCTATTATAAAGGCTGTCATGGCTAACTGCAATATTAGTGTATTGTTGTTTTTCAAGACTTGAGTGTCATTTGCGGTAAAGTCTAGGCAACAAATAACATTGTATTGCTTTCTTTACATTTTATAGCTGTGAGTTAGATTCACATTAAGCCTATTTTCACACAGAGACTGATCATGTAGATCATATTCTTTGTTGTTTAATTACTTAAAACTTGCATTTCCACTTACCATGGATTTTTTGCATGTTTCAGTGCAACAACAAAAAGTGCCTCCTTTTTGGGCCCTCACCAGTTTGCATCCCCATGGTCACTCTGACAGAGCTCTAGAGTTCCTCTGTGGAGATGGGAGAACCTTTCAGAAGGACAACCATCTCTGCAGGACTCCACCAAACAGGCCTTTATGGTAGAGTAGCCAAACGGAAACAAGATTCTCTGGTCTGATGAAGCCAAGATTGAACCTTTTGGCCTGAATGCCAAGCATCACGTCTGGAGGAAACCTGACACACTCTTGGCATTCTATTGACCTACCTTCATGTGTTAAAGTAATGATGGACTGTCATTTCTTTTTGCTTATTTGAGCTGTTCTTGCCATAATATGGACTTGGTCTTTTACCAAATAGGGCTATCTTCTGTATACCACCCCTACCTTGTCACAACCAAACTGATTGGCTCAAATGCGTTAAGAAGGAAAATAATTCTACAAATTAACTTTTAACAAGGCACACCTGTTAATTGAAATGCATTCCAGGTGACTACCTCATGAAACTGGTTGATAGAATGCCAAGAGTGTGCAAAGCTGTCATCAAGGAAAACGGTGGCTACTTTGAAGAATCTCAAATATAAAATATACTTTTTTGGTTACTACATGATTCCATATGTGTTATTTCAAAGTGTTGATATGTTCACTATTATTCAACAATGTAGAAAATAGTTAAAATAACGAAAAAACCCTTGAATGAGTAGGTGTGTCCAAACTTTTGACTGGTGCTGTATATTTACCCCTCAAAATATATGGAGGGTTGAAAATTATGCAAACAATTACGTTGATGGAAGCTACAATCTATCTGCAAAATGAATGTGTCAGGTGCAATCTTGTCAATCATTATGACAGTCAGTGCAAATGACTCTCAGAGGTTACAGGATTGCATCCATAGTGTCCATTTACAGTTGAAGTCGGAAGTTTACATACATCTTAGCCAAATACATTTAAACTCAGTTTTTCACAATTCCTGACATTTAATCCTAGTAAAAATGCTGTATCTTAGGTCAGTTAGGATCACCACTTTATTTTAAGAATGTGAAATGTCAAAATAATAGTAGAGAGAATGATTTATTTCAGCTTTCATTTCTTTCATCACATTCCCAGTGGGTCAGAAGTTAACATACACTCAATTAGTATTTGGTAGCATTGCCTTTAAATTGTTTAACTTGGGTCAAACGCTTCCACAAGCTTCCCAGAAGCCAAGCCACCCCCTTTTTTCCCAGAAGCCAAGCCTCCCCCTTTTTCCTCCAAACATAACGATGGTCATTATGGCCAAACAGTTCTATTTTTGTTTCATCAGACCAGAGGACATTTCTCCAGAAACTACGATCTTTGTCCCCATGTGCAGTTACTAACCGTAGTCTGGCTTTTTTATGGAAGTTTTGGAGCAGTGGCTTCTTCCTTGCTGAGCGGCAGCTCAGGTTATGTCGATATAAGACTTGTTTTACTTTGGATATAGATACTTTTGTACCATATTCACCATAGATACTCCAGCATATTCACAAGGTCCTTTGCTGTTGTTCTGAGATTGATTTGCACTTTTCGCATCAAAGTACGATCTCTAGGAGACAGAATGCGTCTCCTTCCTGAGCGGTATGACGGCTGCGTGGTCCCATGGTGTTTATACTTGCGTACTATTGTTTGTACAGATGAACCTGGTACCTTCAGGCATTTGGAAATTGCTTCCAAGGATGATCCAGACTCGTGGAGGTCTTGGCTGATTTCTTTTGATTTTCCCCATGATGTCAAGCAGAGGCACTGAGTTTGAAGGTAGGCCTTGAAATACATCCACAGGTACTCCTCCAATTGACTCAAATGATGTCAATTAGCCTATCTGAAGCTTCTAAAGCCATGACATCATTTTCTGGAATTTTCCAAGCTGTATAAAGGCACAGTCAACTTAGTGTATGTAAACGTCTGATCCACTGGAATTGTCATGCAGTGAATTATAAGTGAAATAATCTGTCTGTGAACAATTGTTGGAAAAAGTATTTGTGTCATGCACGAAGTAGATGTCCTAACCGACATTCATAAACTATAGTTTGTCAACTAGAAATTTGTGAAGTGGTTGAAAAATGAGTTTTAATGACTCCAACCTAAGTGTATGTAAACTTCCGACTTCAACTATACATTGTACAAAACCCTCTTTTTAACTGTAAGCCTCGCTTCACACAGATAAGAGATAATACAATAGATTGAATAAAATACTATATAACTACTTAAAAGAGAAGTTTACCCAAATCCAGAAACTATCAAGTGATTCCATACATTGAAACTTGTTCAATCGAGTTTGCCCTCTCCCCCTGTAGAGCTGTACTGAAACAGCTTCAAAAACGGGTCACGTGACTCATGACATTGCTGGATGCAGGCCTTGCTCTGCTCCGTTGCCAGTGAATTCATGATTCAGAAATTTCAGAAAAACGCTGACAAGATTTCTGAGATATCAGGAGGGAGCCGCCAGCAAATAACTCTCCATAGAACAGGTTAGAGCAGGCCTGGGCAAAGGCTGGCCCGTCCCCCGGCCCACGGAATCATGCTCAGATCACAAAGAATTTGCGATTCGTAACGTTTTGAAAAACATACTTGTTATTCAAATTTAAAGCCCAATGAATACTCGCCTTTGTGTAATGATTTAACTCCTACCGCTTGAGGGATATTTATTTTGAAGGCACATGTAAATAACTGCACGAGGACAGTGACTGACAGGCTGACACACGTCACAGTTACAAAAATTTGTTTTTCAATGATTTCAAATCGAAGGAAAGTAGACAATGAATGTAGGGTGTTCCAGCAAGAGTAGACATCGAAATATTTCTTTATTGAGGTATCAGGGGAAAGCTGTGTGCTAAGTGTGCAAAGAGAGCATCGCTGTCTTGAAAGAACTTGTCCCAACACTTCCAGACGAAGCATGCAGAGAAATATAGGAATATGTCTTCTGAGTAGAGGGCAAGTGCATCGAAATAGTTGCTTTCTCAGTTGCAAAAGCAGCAAGGACTTTTCACAAAACTGCGTTCAGCAAACAACAGAATTGCGAGAGATAGCTACGTACTGTCCCACAAAATGTCTTGACATAGCAAGCCATTCGCTGAGGGCGAAATTCATTAAAGAATGGCCAAAATGAGAGTTTACATCGCTGCTGCGTGCTTTGAACGGTGAGTTTTCTCATCATTTTGAGGATTTCAAAGTGTTGGGAAATGACATGCTGTTGGTTTCCTCTCCTTTCACCTTCAATGTGGATAACGCTCCCACTGATCTGCAACTTGAGCTTATCGATCTTCAGTTTGATGCAGTGATTGGAGAACTATTCAAAACAATGTCACTGACGAGGTTCTATGCATCTCTCGATGAACAAAACTTTCCAAAGATTAGGAGTCATGCTCAGAAGATGTTTGTACTGTTTGGGTCAACCTATGTATGTGAACAGACATTTTCAGTGATGAAATATAACAAGTCAAGGCACAGATCATCTCTTACTGACTCTCACCTCTCAGCAATCCAGCGCATAGCGACGTCAGAAACTATACCTGACTTCACTGCTCTAGTCAATGCCCATCAGAGACTTCACTCCTCACTCTGATTGAGTAGTTTAAATGGAATGTTGACCTCTTTCTTGTGTTTTTGTGCGTACCCGTTAACAAGAGTTCTGTCCGTGGTGCTGAATGCACAGTGTACTTCTCCCTCCGTGCAGTTCATTGCATGTTTAATAATGAAAATACCAACCAAAAGGAGAACATGGATGTGGTTTATTTTTGTGCATGTAAAATAAGTAGCATATCTGGATGTTATTTACAGTAGATATATCTGTCAACACAGTCATACACATGATGTATAATCCTGTAATATGATTCTGGCCCGCGATGGCGAAAATATATTCTAATGTGGCCCTCCATGGAAAATAATTGCCCAGGCCTGGGTTAGAGTATTCCTCCACTATCATCTCGTTCTCTTTTTATCTTTATCTTTTTCTTGTTTTCTCTCTGTCTCTCTCTCTCGCTCCTTCTCTGACTCTCTCAATTCAATTTAAGGGCTTTATTGGCATGGGAAACATATGTTAGCATTGCCAAAGCAAGTGAACTAGATATTAAACAAAAGTGAAATAAACAAAAATTAACAGTAAACATTACACTCACAAAAGTTCCAAAATAATAAAGACATTACAAATGTCATATTATGTGTAAACAGATAAAGTACGAAAGGGAAAATAAATAAACATACATTTAGGTTGTATTTACAATGGTGTTTGTTCTTCACTGTTTGCCCTTTTCTTGTGGCAACAAATCTTTTTTTTTTTTCAAATCAACAGGTCACATCTTGCTGCTGTGATTGCACACTGGTATTTCACCCAATAGATATGTGAGTTTATCAAAATTGGATTTGTTTTCGAATTCTTTGTTTATCTGTATAATCTGAGAGAAATATGTGTCTCTAATATGGTCATACATTTGGCAGGAGGTTAGGAAGTGCAACTCAGTTTCCACCTCATTTTGTGGGCAGTGTGCACATAGGCTGTCTTCTCTTATCTCTGCCCCCCCTTTTTTTCTCTTTCTCTCTCCCTTCTGCTCTCTCTTCCTCTCTCGCTCTCTTACCTGCTGTACAGGATCAACAGCAAAGTGTAGTCTTTTCAACAGCACGTTAATCATGGACTCCCAGTCCCAGCATCTCTCAGTACAGTGCCTCTGGGGTCTGAGGGTTCAGTCATCAGAGCCTTTTTGCTTTGGTTATAAGGGTCAAATCAAATTACTCGACTCCTGATCCTGAAAGTCTTCATATATTCTAATGGCTCCTCATCTGGGATTCCAGTATATCAAAGCATTAGGCTAGGTCAGTGTAGTGCTATATTGATGAATGGCCTACAGGTGCATGGCCCATCTGCTCTAATAACCAGGATTGTTGCGGTCAATTCCATTTCAATTCAGACAATTTGTGACTGAATTTAAGTGGAATTGACCCTCAAACCTGCTTATAACCCCAAGTACAGTGTTAACCCCTTATGGTTCTTAGTTAAATGGCTGTGGCGGTTGTTCAGTACTGTAGCTAGTCTCCGGCTGCAGCTCATCATCTCCCCTCCTCCCTCACTGGGTCCGGCCTGCAGCTGGCGGAGCCCACTGCTCTGGCAGGAACTGCCTGCAGGAACTGCCAGGGGGAAATGGAGACAGTCAGGCATTCATTTTCTACAGGACTAGGGCTGGGGTGTCCCGCCTGCTTGCCTGCCTTTGTGGTGTCCCTTCCTAGGGTTAGAACGTCCAGAAGAGAGCAGCCCTGACTGTCAGCCCTGTGTGAGACCAGTTGCTTTCTACATGTAATCTGTTACAGTTACTAGTTACCTGTCCAAAATTGTAATCAGTAACGTAATTTTGGAATTACCCAAACTCTGTAATGTAATCTGATTACTTTCAGTTACTTTTAGATGACCTTCTAGTTTTTCATCATGAATCTTGTTCTGGAGGCAGCTCTGCAGAGTGGTCACCAGCTGGCACAGCCACAAAGTTATACGATTATTTTAAACCTAACCCTAACTTTACCCACCCTGTTAACACTAATGCCTAACCCTAACCTTAAATGAAAGCAAATTTTAGTTTTCATACATTTTTACAAAATAGCCAATTTTGACTTTTCAGCTGGCAAATCTAGTGGAAATCGCTCAGTTCTGCCTCATGGACAAGACTCATTCCAATAAATGTCAACCTGCTCAAGAGGCATTAGAAGAAGACCAAAATGAATATTACCAATTGAACGACATCTATTGCAGGATAAGTCAATGTTAGAGTTGACACAGCTGACCATAAACAGATGTTGCATTTTACTTTATGGATTGGTTATGTACTGTAGGCAACTACTACAGAAAAGAATGATTAGGATATATCTTTATATTAAACAAAAAACAGAGTCTGTCAGATTCCCAGTCATTCCAATTAATTTAATTCTTCAAGAATAGGATTTGGAAATATATATTAGCCAAATTGTTTTGCCTCAGCATAACCCAAAAACGAAGGACTTATTAGCCTACTCTTGTCACGATCTTCTAAAGTGACGGACCAAGGCGCAGCGAGGTATCCAATATACATGCTTTATTTGACACACGTAACTGGGACAAAACAACAAAACGAACGAAAACGAAGATCGGAACAATAACCCACAAAACCCCTCTGAAAACTACAAACATATATATGGTTCGACACTCAGCTGCCTCTAATTGGGAACCATTACCCCAACATAGAAACACAACACCTAGAACAAAAAAACCCTACACCAAAACTAAACTAAACACGCCAGCCTATAAATATCAGGCCTGAACGTGACAGTACCCCCCCCCCAAAGGCGCGGACTCCGACCGCGCCAAAAGTCCATTGGGGGGGCCTTCGGGTGGGCCTCCTTGTCCCAGGTGGCGGCCGTGCTGGCTCGGGGTCCCACACCGGAGGCCCTGGGCTATTTGCCGGAACAGTTTGTTTTGGACTGGGGACCCTCTCTGGAGGTTCCGGACTGGGGACCCTCTCTGGAGGTTCCGGACTGGGAACCTTCTCTGGAGGTTCCGGACTGGGAACCTTCTCTGGAGGTTCCGGACTGTCGACGCGCACTGGGACTCTGGTGCGGGGAGCAGGAATGGGCCGTACTGGGCTCATGACGCTCACTGGGACTCTGGTGCGGGGAGCAGGAACGGGCCGTACTGGGCTCATGACGCGCACTGGGACTCTGGTGCGGGGAGCAGGAACGGGCCGTACTGGGCTCATGACGCACACAGTGATCCTGGAGTGTGGAGCAGGGACGGGACGTGCTGGGTCCACGGCGCGCACAGGGATTCTGGAACGTGGAACAGGGACAGGACGTGCTGGATTCTCTAAGCGCACAGGGGGCCTGGTGCGCGGAGCCGAAACAGGACGTGCTGGACTCTAAGCGCACAGGGGGCCTGGTGCGCGGAGCAGGACGTGCTGGACTCTCTAAGCGCACAGGGGACTTGGTGCGCGGAGCAGGGACTGGACGTACTGGGCTATCTAAGCGTACAGGAGACCTGGTGCGTGGAGCCGGTACATCTCTCCTTGGCTGTTCACTCACCCTTGCCTCATGGATGATGGGAGCTGGAATGTCACACACTGGGCTGTGGATGCGAACCGGAGACACCACACACAGAACCGGTGCAGGATATCTCGGTCCCAGAACGTGTACTGGAGACCTAGCGCGCAGAACCGGCACCACTCCTCCAGGCTGCACACTCACCCTCCCCTGACAGATGAGTGGAGCTGGAATCTCACGCACCGGCCTATGAATGCGCACTGGAGACACCGTGCTCAAAACTGCATAGCACGGCGTCTTTCCAGTGCGACGCTCCCTCCAGAGAGCACGAGGAGTTGGCTCAGGAGTCCATCCTGAACCGGCCAAACTCCCCGTGTGCCCCCCCCCCCCCAAAAAAAGTTTTTGGGGCTGCCTTTCGGGCTTCCTAGCCAGGCGAGTTCCAACTTTTCTCTCTCTGGATTCCACGCTCCGTATAATTCCTCATAACTCCCCCGCTCCGCCTTCGCTGCTCCACTTTTCTCCCTGGGGTGACAATGCTCCGCCGTCTTCTCCCAAGGTCCCTTACCAGCCAATATCTCCTCCCAAGTCCAGAACTCCCGGGTCTCTCGCTGCTTGGTCTTTTTATGGTGGGTTATTCTGTCACGATCTTCTAAAGTGACGGACCAAGGCGCAGCGAGGTATCCAGTATACATGCTTTATTTGACACACGTAACTGGGACAAAACAACAAAATGAACGAAAACGAAGATCGTAACAATAACATAGACTGAAACACTTAGCTATGTAACAAACAATAACCCACAAAACCCCTCTGAAAACTACAAACATATATATGGTTCCCAATTAGAGGTAACGACACTCAGCTGCCTCTAATTGGGAACCATTACCCCAACATAGAAACACAACACCTAGAACAAAAAAACCCTACACCAAAACTAAACTAAACACGCCAGCCTATAAATATCAGGCCTGAACGTGACAACTCTTTTGTCATGGAGGTCTGATTGGGCTCATTGCTTCGAGTTGAAAAATGAATGCTGGTTTCTGAATGGCATGCTTTGAGCACTACTGAAAAGTGCTTTTTGCATGTGAGATTATTGCCATATGCTTAATTTGCTATAGGCCTGTAGTTTATGTTTTTGTTGGTGACACTTTGATATCTTCATAATTTGCAGCTGTTTAAGTCTGTCAAAAAGTGTGCAAGTTTCAGCACGTTTCCGTTAGGCCTATGGACAATTTGTTTTTATCAGCATGAATTAGATTGAGCAATAAAAGCCTTACTCGTGTTTTTCTTGAGTTCAACTCTGTTTTGGCGGTATGGAGCACAACACCACAGGGGAGTTTAGTTCCATAGGCTTTTGTTCAGTAGGCTGGGATCCGTACTGCAGCTTTTGCAATAACGCATTTTTCACTGGCAGTCCACTGGTCGCAAAAACAATAATTAATAGGCAGTGTGATTCATGTCAATGCGTTATGTAGATATCAATAATAAGTGATATCCGTATCGCTCGTAGGCTGCACCACTGCTGTCGTCTTTACCTCCAAGTGTTTATTCAAGTTGGATAATCTTTTTGATGCAGACAGCAGTCGCACCATTGGAAGACAGCTTGGGCTGTAGCCTACAAAAGCCTTTTCCTGTGATCCATCAAACACATTTGGTATCCTAGTGGTATCTGATTTATGGTCAGACTCGCTCTGCCAGAACTACTGTAACTTAAATGTGCGCCTTTTTTCAGTGAATATCATTGAGAAAACAGAAAGGTGTCAAATAATTTTTTACGCAAACATCATTTCAGAATTTAAAAGTAATCCTACAAGTAATGATTTTGTTTTTCAAAAGTATCTGAAATCTGATTACAATATTTTTGCTGGTAATATAGCGGATTACAGTTAGTTTTGTTATAATCCCTTACTCCCCAACCCTGTGTAAGACTCTCTCTCTCATTCTCCTTCTCTCCCTCCCTCTGCCCCAGCAGCCTTTAGCCCCATGAATTCCCAGACACAGGTTACATCAACACAGATTTAGTATGTGAATAGCGCCGGGCACAGGGGACTGGAGGTGTTTGAAATAGTCCTCTTGCCCTCCCTCCAAGCCCCCCTAGCCCCTCAAACCCAAACGCGGTTCATTGAGAAGTCATGGCGAGGGAGAGGGAAAAAAATTAAAAGAGTGAGAAAAGAGGGAGGGAGGGAGGGAGGGACAGTAAAAAAGCAAGACACCATGGCATGCCTTGCCTTCATGATCACAGTGCATATTTCTAGAAGTTCTCTCTGCTGCCTGCCTGCCTCTGTGTTGTGATGTGTGAGCGGAGTGGGGCTCTCGCTGTAGGTGCCTGCCAGGATCAATGGTTTCCTGTCTTCAGAGCTGCTTCAAGCTGCTTCAAGCTGCTGCTCCATGAGAAAACATAATCAAATAAGTGACTCATTGCCTGGCTCACCCGCCTGCCTTTCTGTTCGGTGTAGATGGGACCACCCTCAAACACACGCACGCACACACGCCACCTTCCGCCCCTCTCAGAATTTGCACTTGAGATCTGTTCCGGCTGAGGTGAGTCAGTCCGCCTCTGCAGGTGAAGGATGGGGTCAAAGGTCACAGAGTTAAAGCTAGAATCGTTAAGTTAAACAATAACAAAGCAAGACTCTGTTTTGGTAAGAAGCTGAGGGATGGGCCTGGAGAAATTGAGCCACTCTCAAATTCATAGACAGAGCTATGGATGCAAGGACTGACCATCCATGATATCAAAATGATAGTTATTGCCAAGTTGTGAGGCTATACAGTATTTGTTTACATTTGCATTATTTGCAAACATTGGAGTAAAACAATCTTATATTTCGGGTTCTGATTGGGTACAACGGTTGAACTAAGCTCATGAGGCATTTATAAATTATATATTCTACAGGAATCAGTGGGTGTATATATTTAATTTATACGTCCAAAAATGGATGTTGCAACTAAGGACTCTAGCTTTAAAGGTCAGGGGTCACAGAGAGGCAGGTCACCCCTGTAACAAGGCCTTAATGAAAAGCAGGTGACTTGCCTCTTGGCGTTATTCAAGCTGAACTGTAAATATGTCCCACTATGAAATTCCTACTGAAATATTCTGAAATACTGAAATGTACCATGAAAAAACAAACATGTAAGACCGGTTTTTGGGATGCGATAAATGACTAACTGCTTTTGGGTGCAATTCAAGTGGTTAAGGATAATATAGCTAGTTGTGGCTTGTGTAACAAAAAGGAGAGATGTGTGATCAGTGGTCTGCCAGCTGAACACCTCCCTCAGCAAGCAGATATGGGCTTTGGTGAGCATTAGACAGATCAAAATCACTCATGGTTGGACTAGAAAACCCTTCAAAAGAAAGCATGGCTTTTCCCAGAACACACACAGTACACACTTGCACGTTCCCACGCACACACAGACACACAAAAACATGGAAGTAAGCACTCACACTTTTGCTGCTGCGCTGGCCCCCAAAATAGTCAATTTGTGGGTTAAATTCAGTATCAGAACCTATTCACAGCTATCCATGTTGGCGGAGCAGGACACACACATTAGCAGGACATAAACAAGGACACAGTCACAGTGTGGCTCCATCCTCTCAGCAGAAGCTCCAAATAGCCCTGCCCTCAAGTCACAGATTTGTCCTTAATTGGAAAGTTGTCCTAATTAACTTTACCTAATTTATGGGCTAGATCATTTTTACCCTTACCCTAATTGAACCATAACTTCCATGTGTTTCCAGTCGGTGAAGAGGATAATTGAGGGATTGGGGAGTTGTGGAGTTGTTTTTCTCCATCTGATACAGTTATGTACGGCATCCATATTATACAGTAGCCTCATATGGAAATGAGTCTAAATAAAACATGCACAAAGAACCAGCACAACAGAAATAAACAAGGGAACGGTTATGTTTCAACTTGATAGAATGCAACGCTGTAGGGTGGTACTAGTTTGTATGTGTGTGTGTACATATATTAATTATTCTAGCATTATTATTGTATTAGTATGTGACACAGAGAAAAATAACAGAGAAATAAAGAGGTAGATGTGAAAAGAGAGGATCATCCGTAAGAAGAGGTGTAGACTTATGATAAGCAAAGACCTCAAGACTATAACCTACAGTGTATGTATCTATTATGTCACTCTGAATGGCTTATCCATTAAAGGTCACCCAATGCTAACAGAGGGACAATGAGTTTCACTTAAACACGTTTACATAATCTAGACAGAAATGACTTTTTGTATTTTGGTGAAGAGCCAGTACATTTGACACGGAAGACGTTGTGTAAGTAGTCTAGGCAAGATACTCACGGACAGTGTGCGGACACATGCCAAAAACACTGGAGGAAGAATGCTGTTTCATTACTAGGGTTGAAATGTTTCTCTGGCACTGTTCTCAGGGTTTTCCTTTAGAGGTATTTAAACAATAGCCTGGTACACAGATACAAAGGCACACCCTCTAGTTAGGGTATGTATGGGGTTTAGTTTGTGTTCCCTGATACTGTTAATGCCTTTGTACCTGTGTTTATGTGAATGTGTGTTTGTGTGTTGAGTAAGGACACTAAACACTGACTATCCCCCCCCCACCCCACCCCTCTACAAGGTTTTGAAAGCGTTCCACAGGGATGCTGGCCCATGTTGACTCCCAATGCTTCCCACAGTTGTGTCAAGTTGGCTGGATGTCGTTTGGGTGGTGGACCGTTTCCCATAATACACAGGGGAAACTGTTGAGTGTGAAAAACCCAGCAGAATTGCAGTTCTTGACACATACCGGTGCGCCTGGCACCTACTACCATACCCTGTTCAAAAGCACTTAAATTGTTTGTCTTGCCCATTCACGCTCTGAATGGCACACATACACAATCCATGTCTCAATTGTCTTAAGGCTTAAAAATCCTCCTTTAACCTGTCTCCTCCCCTTCATTTTCACTGTTTGAAGTGTATTTAACAAGTGACATAAATCGGGGATCATAGCTTTTCACCTGGATTGTGCCTTTCGCTACTGGACAATAAAATAAAGTTTATATAAAATAATTGCCTCCACGGAGATGGTCTGATTTTGGTAAGGTAAGACATGCCTCGTTATATGTAATGTATGCTAGTAGGCTTAAATTTCAAACAATTCTGTATATGTTTTCAAAATGCATACTGCCTCCAGCTCATTACAAGTTGGTGTGTGATACGCTAAGGAAGCCTTCCATTACCAATGCATTTGCTGTTTGAGATGCTGTAGCAGCAGCTCTCGCGTTGTCTGACTGATTTTCTGCTTAAGGGCTCTGTATCTGTATGCTGTACAGGTGTGATAAATAAGACACAACGAATATACTGTACACACATGCACATTTAATTCCACAAAATGATGCTAATTAACTTATAGAACGATAAGCATGACCAGTTAAACGTATGTCCATCGAATGGTATTTTCATCAATGAATAGGCTAAAAAGCATTATTTCACAATGGGATTTTTTCTTCTCCTGGACAACTGGCCAGAGGCTATTTTATTTATCAGCTATTCCATTTTTTATCCGCCAAAAACCGTCTGTTACAGGCTTACGGAAACCCTGGTGTGTGTCTAAATGTGGCAGATGATGAGAAGCGGAGGTTGAGATGTGTCAGGAATTAAAGCGGCAGCAGCGTCTCTCTCTCTCTCTCTCTCTCTCTCTCTCTCTCTCTCTCTCTCCCTCCATCGGGCTGTTTCCAGGTGTCACGTCAGCTTCTCTCACAAACCAGTGAGCCACACAGAGAGAGAGAGGAAAAGAGTGGGCAATCAAAGCAGCCAGATGTGTGACCTGTTGCTACAAGAAAAGGGCAACCAGTGAAGAACAAACCCAATTGGAAATACAAACTACAAACTCTTTTCCCTTTTGTACTTTAACTATTTGCACATCATTACAATGCTTTCTATAGACATCATATGACATTTGAAATGTCTTTATTCTTTTGGAAGTGTAATGTTTACTGTAGATTTTTTTGTTGTTTATTTCACTTTTGTTTATCTATTTCACTTGCTTTGGCAATGTAAATCAAATCAAATCAAATTTTATTGGTCACATACACATGGTTAGCAGATGTTAATGCGAGTGTAGCGAAATGATTGTGTTTCTAGTTCCAACCGTGCAGTAATATCTAACAGGTAACTAACAATTTCACAACAACTGCCTCATACACACAAGTGGAAAGGAATTAAGAATATGTGCATATACAGTGGGGCAAAAAAGTATTTAGTCAGCCACCAATTGTGCAAGTTCTCCAACTTAAAAAGATGAGAGAGGCCTGTAATTTTCATCATAGGTACACTTCAACTATGACAGACGAAATGAGAAAAAGAAATCCAGAAAATCACATTGTAGGATTTTTAATTTATTTATTTGCAAATTATGGTGGAAAATAAGTATTTGGTCAATAACAAAATTTTATCTCAATACTTTGTTATATACCCTTTGTTGGCAATGACAGAGGTCAAACATTTTCTGTAAGTCTTTACAAGGTTTTCACACACTGTTGCTGGTATTTTGGCCCATTCCTCCATGCAGATCTCCTCTAGAGCAGTGATGTTTTGGGGCTGTCGCTGGGCAACACGGACTTTCAACTCCCTCCAAAGATTTTCTATGGGGTTGAGATCTGGAGACTGGCTAGGCCACTCCAGGACCTTGAAATGCTTCTTCTGAAGCCACTCCTTCGTTGCCCGAGGCGGTGTGTTTGGGATCATTGTCATGCTGAAAGACCCAGCCACGTTTCATCTTCAATGCCCTTGCTGATGGAAGGAGGTTTTCACTCAAAATCTCACGATACATGGCCCCATTCATTCTTTCCTTTACACGGATCAGTCGTCCTGGTCCTTTGCAGAAAAACAGCCACAAAGCATGATGTTTCCACCCCCATGCTTCACAGTAGGTATGGTGTTCTTTGGATGCAACTCAGCATTCTTTGTCCTCAAAACACGACGAGTTGAGTTTTTGCCAAAAAGTTATATTTTGGTTTCATCTGACATTCTCCCAATCCTCATCTGGATCATCCAAATGCTCTCTAGCAAACTTTAGACGGGCCTGAACATGTACTGGCTTAAGCAGGGGACACGTCTGGCACTGCAGGATTTGAGTCCCTGGCGGCGTAGTGTGTTACTGATGGTAGGCTTTGTTACTTTGGTCCCAGCTCTCTGCAGGTCATTCACTAGGTCCCCCCGTGTGGTTCTGGGATTTTTGCTCACCGTTCTTGTGATCATTTTGACCCCACGGGGTGAGATCTTGCGTGGAGCCCCAGATCGAGGAAGATTATCAGTGGTCTTGTATGTCTTCCATTTCCTAATAATTGCTCCCACAGTTGATTTCTTCAAACCAAGCTGCTTACCTATTGCAGATTCAGTCTTCCCAACCTGGTGCAGGTCTACAATTTTGTTTCTGGTGTCCTTTGACAGCTCTTTGGTCTTGGCCATAGTGGAGTTTGGAGTGTGATTGTTTGAGGTTGTGGACAGGTGTCTTTTATACTGATAACAAGTTCAAAAAGGTGCCATTAATACAGGTAACGAGTGGAGGACAGAGGAGCCTCTTAAAGAAGAAGTTACAGGTCTGTGAGAGACAGAAATCTTGCTTGTTTGTATGTGACCAAATACTTATTTTCCACCATAATTTGCAAATAAATTCATAAAAAATCCTACAATGTGATTTTCTGGATTTTTTTTTCTCATTTTGTCTGTCATGGTTGAAGTGTACCTATGATGAAAATTACAGGCCTCTCTCATCTTTTTAAGTGAGAGAACTTGCACAATTGGTGGCTGACTAAATACTTTTTTGCCCCACTGTAAATATATGGATGAGCGATGGCCAAACGGTATAGGCAAGAGACAGTAGATGGTATAGAGTACAGTATACACATATGAGATGAGTAATGTAGGGTATGTAAACATTATATAAATGTAAACATATGTAAACATATGTTTCCCATGCCAATAATTGAATTGAGAGGGAGGGGAGGAAGAGAGAGAAGGAAGGAGTGACAAAGAGGAGTGACAAAGTGGGAATGAGAAAGACATATAGCAGGAATGGTGGGATGGTGTTAGGCTGAAATGGGAGGAAAGATAGACAAATAAACAGGGTATGGAAGGAAAGATGGAGAGAAAGAGAGAGAGAGAAAAGAGGAGGTGGGAGCTTAGAGGCTCCTCTCTCCTCCTCACATGACAATCTCTCTCTTTTGAAAGGCACCCAGTCATACCCCTGTTTTCTATAGCAGAGGATGACATTGTGTGCTGGGTGTTTCTGTTAGATTCTTTCTTCATCTCTTCTTCCTCCCAAATGTGTTGCCTTGTAAACACCAGGATTAGGTGTAGGAGGAGAGATTCCATCCGTCAGGTCATCTCTCACCTCCTCCCCCTCATTCAACACACACAAGTATACACACACAAGCGTACACACACACACACGGGCCCAGCTATTGTGTATTTGTATGCCTCCTCCTCACAACCCTAGCCAGAGGAAAGGAGAGGAGGATGAGGAAAGGGGGGGCACATGTGATGGGGTTATTTTAATCTCTCTGGGGGAAGCTTAGATCTCTCTTAAGAATCATTTTACAGGATTTACCCATCCACCCCTCCGCCAAAATACTGAGCGTTTTGTATTCCGAGCCAGCCGACATATCGTATCCAATGTGGGGGACTAAATCAATTCCAAATGATTGTGCCTCTCAATAACTGATGGCAATGTCTGGCCATGGGGAGAGATGATTGATGATGATACTATGGATAATATGAGTAAGCACACACACCCACACACACACACACTGGGCCGAAGCGGCTGGCTGACGGTGATTATAGAGGGGCTGACGCATGCTTTGGCCACGTGCTGGAGAGAGGAAACAGGCCATGTAAGTGTGTGTGCCCTGCTCTGTGCTCTGGCTGTAATAACATAAAGTCAGGACACGCTGTGCACGGCGAAGCACAGATCACCTGTAATTACCACCCACAGACTCACCCATCCATCTCTCACTGCCCCCAGACCGGCTGCCATGAATACACACACACATACAGGTGCAAACACACACACTTATGCACATGGGCTCTCACGGACACATGTGCACACACGCACACTTGTGGACACACGACTCACACACTATGCACTCGTCCAAACACAACTATAATCCAAAAACAATCATATATAATTGTAGGCTACACTTAGAAAATACATCTACACGTTTCTACTTACTTCACTACACAATACCACACACATTATGTTCTCCTAGCGTACGCATTAACGTCACACACAGAACACTACACAATAACACACACATTATGTTCTCCTAGGGTACGCATCATGGGTCATGGGTGCACCTCAGCCACACTCAAGGTCCTAAATGATATCATAAACGCCATCGATAAAAGACAATACTGTGCAGCTGTATTCATCGACCTGGCCAAGGCTTTCGACTCTGTCAATCACCACATTCTTATCGGCAGACTCAACAGCCTCGCCCGGTTCACCAACTACTTCTCAGACAGTGTGTCAGTCTCTATGGGGGTGCCACAGGGTTCAATTCTCAGCCCGACTCTTTTCTCTGTATCAATGATGTCGCTCTTGCTGCTGGTGATTCTCTGATCCACCTCTATGCAGACGACACCATTCTGTATACTTCTGGCCCTTCTTTGGACACTGTGTTAACTAACCTCCAGACAAGCTTCAATGCCATACAACTCTCCTTCCGTGGCCTCCAACTGCTCTTAAATGCAAGTAAAACTAAATGCATGCTCTTCAACCGATCGCTGCCCACACCTGCCTGCCCATCCAGCATCACCACTCTGGACGGTTCTGACTTAGAATATGTGGACAACTACAAATACCTAGGTGTCTGGTTAGAGTGTAAACTCTTCTTCCAGACTCACATTAAGCATCTCCAATCCAAAATTAAATCTAGAATCAGGTTCCTATTTCGCAATAAAGCATCCTTTACTCATGCTGCAAAAAACCCTCGTAAAACTGACTATCCTACCAATCCTTGACAACAGCGATGTCATTTATAAAAGCCTCCAATACTCTACTCAGCAAATTGGATGTAGTCTATCACAGTGTCATCCATTTTGTCACCAAAGCCCCATATACTACCAACCACTGCGACCTGTATGCTCTCGTTGGCTGGCCCTCGCTTCATATTCGTCGCCAAACCCACTAGCTCCAGGTCATCTATAAGTCTTTGCTAGGTAAAGCCACGCCTTGTCTCAGCTCACTGGTCACCATAGCAGCACCCACCCGCAGCACATGCTCCAGCAGGTATATTTCACTGGTCACCTCCAAAACCTATTCCTCCTTTGGCCGCCTTTTCTTCCAGTTCTCTGCTGCCAATGACTGGAACGAATTACAAAAATCACTGAAGCTGGAGACTCATATCTCCCTCACTAACTTTAAGCATTAGCTGTCAGAGCAGCTCACAGATCACTGCACCTGTATATAGCCCATCTCTAAATATCCCATCCAACTACCTCATCCCCATATTGTTATTTTTTATTTTATTTTTTGTTACTCCTTTGCACCCCAGCATCTCTACTTGCACATTCATCTTCTGCACATCTATCACTCTAGTGTTTAATTACTAAACTGTAATTACTTCGCCACTACGGCCTATTTATTGCCTTACCTCCCTAATCTTACCTCATTTGCACACACTGTAATGTATATAGATTTTTTATATTGTGTTACTGACTGTACGTTTGTTTATTCCATGTGTAACTCTGTGTTGTTTTTGTCACACTGCTTTGCTTCATCTTGGCCAGGTCGCAGTTGTAAATGAGAACTTGTTCTCAACTGGCCTATCTGGTTAAATAAAAGTGAAATAAAAATAAATTTGACACACACAGAACACTACACAATACCACACACATTATGTTCTCCTAGGGTACACATTAACGCCACACACAGAACACTACACAATACCACACACATTATGTTCTCCTAGGGTACACATTAACATCAAACACAGAACACTACACACTACCACACACATTATGTTCTCCTAGGGTACTCATTAGCGTCAAACACAGAACACTACACAATAACACACACATTATGTTCTCCTAGGGTACTCATTAACGTCAAACACAGAACACTACACAATAACACACACATTATGTTCTCCTAGTGTACTCATTAACGTCAAACACAGAACACTACACAATAACACACACATTATGTTCTCCTAGGGTACACATTAACGTCACACACCGAACACTACACACCCGCCCACACCTGAGAAAAGCAGTTGCACACACACCAACACACCTTTGTTCTGTTTGCCTGCACAGTCCCTGGCTGGCCCGCTACAGCAGTCCCAGATGTACTTGATAGCTGATGACAGCAGTTACAGTGAGGAGCAATGTTCCTTCTCTGTGTTGTTCTGTTATTACATTACAAGCCTGTTCTCACACACACACACACACCTCTCTCCTGCCTCCGTACTGTGTGATTTAGTGCTCACACTGTTTACTCTCCAGTGAGTGCCACACAAGACCTCTGAAAATTATAACTCAACCCCCAGTTTGAGCCTTTCTCCAAATTATGGCCCTTGATTTGTGTCTTTATTATGTCTTTAGTACAGTGTGTGCCACCGCCCGGCCCGCACAGCCCAACACCGCCACCTAGTGCTTAGCCCATATGCCCAGAGGAATGTCGCCATAGGGGTGAATGTGTGTGTTGGAGAGAGGGCAAGTGGGTGAGTGTGTCTGTGCGTGTGTGTTTGTGAGCGAGTGTGTGTAGGAGTGTGTGGGCGTACGTGCCTGCGTCTGTGACTGTGTGTGCATATCTGACTGTGTGTGTGTGTGTGTGTGTGTGTGTGTGTGTGTGTGTGTGTGTGTGTGTGTGTGTGAGCCTGTCCTGGATTTCATTACCCAGGGCAGGTCCTGGCTGACTGCTGGAGAATTCAGAAATGCCGGGCCATCTGCTGCAGATTAGAATTAGACCTACAGCCCAATTCAATTAGCATCCCCAACCAGCCACACTGATTGGCCAGGGAGAGGGGAAAGGCTGGGAGGCAACGTCTACGGCAAAGGTGATCAGCCAGGGAGGCTAGGCTACTCTATTGACCAAGGAGGGGGGAAACGCTAGGAGGCTAACTCTACTAGAGGCTAAGGCTACGGTACAGGCAGTCAACCAGGCATCAGGGAAAGACTAGGCGGCTCACGCTATGGGAGGATAAAGCTCTCCACTCACATCACTCGGTTATTTACCATGTGTGTGAGCGCTTTGGTGGAGCCCGATTCTTTCAGAGCAACGTGCACCTTTTAGTAACATGATACCTCACCTCTCCATGCATTCCTAAACTCGCAAATAGCAACCTTCACAAGGGGGCGATAGTAGAGATTTTCTTGTTGTTATCTTTCCGTTTTTGGTAAAAGCAAAGAATAATTACGTTGAAAACATCATCACTACTATTAGCTAATTTCAAAGGAAACCAACTACATATTTGAATAATAACTACAAAACGAGGTTTGTTTTACATTACCTCGTTTTGTGCCTGCCAGTTGGCTGTAGGCTAATCAGCTAGCAGTATGCTAGCTATCTGGCTAAAAACAGCAAGCAAGCTAACCTTTTAGCTTCCCACATCTCCCCATGTGAAATAATCAGATTTATACTTAAATCATATGCCCTGGCAAAGATTCCTATACTTTACAGTATAACCTACAACATTATCCTAGTTTGATTTGCTGCTTGTATGTATTCACTCCCATTTCAGCTAAAAATAGAATGTCATCATTTTTGCTCATCGAGGAAAAAAGCACATGGTTAGCAGCTGTTTTTACCGTTTCAAAATAGCCTAGAATCACATAGTTATTACTTTTAAACAAAATGGGCACCCCCACAGTTGACACACAGTTCTTTCTCTATCTCAATTGTACCTATGCTATTACTATACCCTCTTGCACATTTCTCCCATCGTGGGATCTCCCTTCCTCACACTTCTGCAACATGTCCAAATCCTTGGCATCTAAAGCACAGAAGCGGTTTCGGAGCGTAGGCCCTCAAAAGAATAGCAAATATAACCTAAACTGACCTTATCAGGTAGAATCTCTGTGTCAAAGCTCAACAAACCAGATAGGGTTCTCGGTCTCGCCATTGCCACCGGGTCTACGTCTCACCAAACGGCGTGCTTCACAAACACAAGGAATATTATTTTTAATTTGATCCATCTCTACGCTACCCTACTGATCACCCCTTTTAGCAGCGGTCTGCTCCGTAGAGTACACCAGTTTGTCCTGAGAGAGGAATCCACTCTTTCCAAAAAAATCTCACTCTACAGTACCTGTCCAAAATCATCTCTTGTAGGATTCTCAGGGCAAACGTTGGAAGACTCTACCACACCTGTCGCCGCAGGTAGGCCCACTACATCCTGGACTGGTTCAACTTCAGAGCGCTCACCACTGCCGACTGACACCATTTCCAGATAATCAAGGTTCTCAAGAGAGCATGAAGAGCATTGAGCGAAAATTGAAAAAAGGGGCTAATCCTTAAGAGGTTTTAAGGTTGGATTTCTTGCATTTATAGACTTGGTGATCATCTGCACTGCAATGATGGAGTGGAAATCACAGAAGATAGATGTGGTAGTTGCAGCAGCAGATACATATTTGGGTGTGAGAGATTTTAGTGCAGAAGATCTACAGGAAGTTTTGAGAGAAGGGTTTCCATCCTCCCAGCGTCTAGTCTGGTGTAGGATCGTTTAGGGACAAAGTAGTTGGATGGGGTGGTGGGTTTTTGGGGATAGTGTCTAGGTGTATAAGTGACCACTCCAACCTGCAAAAGGCACCAGTATGCAACATAGCGTTTAGTCTGCCGGAAAGCCACAGAAAGATGAAGAAGATGGAAAAATGTAATTGCAACCTTGCAGTGCGCTAGGCTGCATGAAGTCTCCCAATCCTTAATGCTACGGTACAGGCAGTCAGCCAGAGAGACTAGGCTATTGACCAAGGAGGGGGGAAAGGCTAGAAAGATTCTGCTACGCTAGGCTAATGCTAACACTACGGCACAGGAGGTTAGCCAGGAGAACTAGGCTACGCTAAGGCTAGCACTACTTACTTAGTGGCCAATGAGGGGCGGAAGGCTAGGAGGCTACCGCTATGCTAAGGCTAACGCTTAACACAGGCAGTCATCCATGGAGGGGGGAAATCTAAGAGGCTAAACTATGCAGGGTGCTGCCTGCCCTGCAGTAAACATAGGGGTGAGTGAGGGCAGAAAACAGGGATATGGCTTTCAATGCTCCATGATAAACACAAAGAACTCAGTCTCATAAACACAGCTGTTTCCAGATATGGTCCCGATTACAGGGCTGTACAGTCGTGGCCAAAAGTTTTGAGAATGACACAAATATTAATTTCCACAAAGTTTTCTGCTTCAGTGTCTTTAGATATTTTTGTCAGATGTTACTATGGAATACTGAAGTATAATTACAAGCATTTCATGGATGTCAAAGGCTTTTATTGACAATTACATGAAGTTGATGCAAAGTGTTGACCCTTCTTTTTCAATACCTCTGCATTCCGCCCTGGCATGCTGTCAATTAACTTCTGGGCCACATCCTGACTGATGGCAGCCCATTCTTGCATAATCAATGCTTGGAGTTTGTCAGAATTTGTGGGTTTTTGTTTGTCCACCCGCCTCTTGAGGATTGACCACAAGTTCTCAATGGGATTAAGGTCTGGGGAGTTTCCTGGCCATGGACCCGAAATATCAATATTTTGTTCCCCGAGCCACTTAGTTATCACTTTTGCCTTATGGCAAGGTGCTCCATCATGCTGGAAAAGGCATTGTTTGTCACCAAACTGTTCCTGGATGGTTGGGAGAAGTTGCTCTCGGAGGATGTGTTGGTACCATTCTTCATTCATGGCTGTGTTCTTAGGCAAAATTGTGAGTGAGCCCACTCCCTTGGCTGAGAAGCAACCCCACACATGAATGGTCTCAGGATGCTTTACTGTTGGCATGACACAGGACTGATGGTAGCGCTCACCTTGTCTTCTCCGGTAAAGCTTTTTTCTGGATGCCCCAAACAATCGGAAAGAGGATTCATCAGAGAAAATGACTTTACCCCAGTCCTCAGCAGTCCAATCCCTGTACCTTTTGCAGAATATCAGTCTGTCCCTGATGTTTTTCCTTGAGAGAAGTGGCTTCTTTGCTGCCCTTCTTGACACCAGGCCATCCTCCAAAAGTATTCGCCTCACTGTGCGTGCAGATGCACTCACACCTGCCTGCTGCCATTCCTGAGCAAGCTCTGTACTTGTGGTGCCCCGATCCCGCAGCTGAATCAACTTTAGGAGACGGTCCTGGCGCTTGCTGGACTTTCTTTGGCTCCCTGAAGCCTTCTTCACAACAATTGAACCGCTCTCTTTGAAGTTCTTGATGATCCGATAAATGGTTGATTTAGGTGCAATCTTACTGGCAGCAATATCCTTGCCTGTGAAGCCCTTTTTGTGCAAAGCAATGATGACGGCACAAGTTTCCTTGCAGGTAACCATGGTTGACAGAGGAAGAACAATGATTCCAAGCACCACCCTCCTTCTGAAGCTTCCAGTCTGTTATTCAAACTCAATCAGCATGACAGAGTGAACTCCAGCCTTGTCCTCGTCAACACTCACACCTGTGTTAATGAGAGAATCACTGACATGATGTCAGCTGGTCCTTTTGTGGCAGGGCTGAAATACAGTGGAAATGTTTTTTGGGGATTCAGTTCATTTGCATGACAAAGAGGGACTTTGCAATTAATTGCAATTCATCTGATCACTCTTCATGACATTCTGGAGTATATGCAAATAGCCATCATACAAACTGAGGCAGCAGACTTTGTGAAAATAAATATTTGTGTCATTCTCAAAACGTTTGGCCACGACTGTACAGTGTGATCATTTTACTAGCATATGTGCCTAAATATTTGCTATGCGACCTGGAATTTTAATTTAGGAGCACCAGTGTGCCTAGAAAAATGAAGCATTCTAGCGTTACCTCAAAAATGATGCTTTGTGCTCTTACATTTCTTTGTGTGCATACATTTTTCAAATTAGGCGCACACTTGCTCCTTGTAAAAAAGGTCAGCATAGAGCCCTGAGTTATCTGCAACATATTTCTTTCATTTCTAACTGTGGAAGTTGAATATGTGTGATGTGTGTTTTCTGGATCTCAGAAGAGTGCCTCTGAATACAGTTGATGCAACAGATTTGTCAGCTCCCTCTGGTTGTCTCTCACCTGTTCCTCACACTGCAAGAACCCTGCTGTGCACACACACTGGGTTGTACAAACATGCCCTCAGGCATACACACCACACACACACACACACACACCAACACATTTGACAAAAGACATCCCACATACATCATCAACAGATATCCACAGATCATTTCACAGCCTTTATATGAAATATATTAAAAGCAGGCCACTTTCTGGAATAAGAAATGCACACACAAACCAAGCTACAGTAAACAGCATGGCTGTTTATTCACACACACACACACACACACACACACACACACACACACACACACACACACACAGCTCCCCGTGGATTTGCCTTCATTCAACCATGTAGAGCCATCCAGGCAGGAAGCTCTCTGGACCACTAGCCTCTCCTCTAGCTCTGCTGGATAACACCAGAGCGATCAGCATGTAGAACAAGTATGGTTGGTGTGTGTGTGTGTGTGTGTGTGTGTGTGTGTGTGTGTGTGTGTGTGTGTGTGTGTGTGTGTGTGTGGCAGATGGATAGATCAAGTGAAGTATGGTGAATGTTGTGGGTCAGTGAGTTCATGTGTGTGTTCATATCACGTGTGCATGTAACCAGTGTGTGTGTGTGTGCTCTAAGTGGGTTATGCCATTTGTGATGTGTGTGTTTATGCTCTGAGTGGTGTGTGTAAGTGTTAGTATATATTTCAGAGTCTGAGCATGTGGCTAGCTGATGGAGTGTATGGCTGCCATAGGCCAGACCCAGTTACTGTGTTACAGACCCAGACCTAGCCTCTTCCTTCCATTCCCCTTCCCTCAAGTACCCACATCTCTTTCTCACCCCCCTGTCTTCCCTCCCCTCTCTTTCACCTCCTCCCTCTCTCACCCCCTCTCTCTCTCTCCTTTAGAGCCAAGTTTTAATCCTTTCCTTTCCTCCTTTATTTTCCATCTAATGTGGTGAAACAACAGGTAGGCTATTCTCTATCCCGACAACCCCCAAACCACCCAGTCTGAGGTATTGTGTAAGTAGATGAACCTGTAGTTCCTGTGGTCTGTCGGGAATGCCTTAATGTCCTCTCCACTCCTCTCCTCCTCTCTGCCCTGCATGGCCCCAGTCTCTCTCAGTGCCACAGTCCTTGAGAGCTCACATTGACATTGGAGGGCTGGTTATTAATAAGTGGACAGCAGTGGTGTGGGTGCATGCTGGTGTGTGTATCTGTGAAGCAGTCTGTATATGTCTGTCTACTAACATTGTGTCAGCCCAGAGCCTGGCTGGGTCTCTCATTAGCCAGACGGGGAAGGTGCAGCTCAGAACAGGAGGAGGGGGATTGTAGAGCACTCTACACACCTGCTGAAGGCCGAAGCCATGATCTCTGTGTGTGTATGTGTGTATGTGTGTATGTGTGTGTGCTTCAGGTGTCACCCACCGCGTCTGATCCTCGCAGAAGGCTGCCGTTGGCATGGTGACGGCTGCAGTGCCGCTCGAGGCTGCTGCCATGGTTACCGGGCACGCTGGGAGGGGGTGTTTGCTTGCGTGCGTGTGTGTGTGTGGTGTGTGTGTGTAGGGCTCCATGTGAGTCAGTGATAATAGCTGCCAGGCCGGACTGGGCTGCTCAGAACACAGCAGTAACACAGCACTGTTATAGCCAGCACTAAATAGACTACTGGAGACTGGTGACACAGCACTGTTATAGCCAGCACTAAATAGACTACTGGAGACTGTATGGCTTTTCTGTCTGAGCAGGGCTTTATAACTGAACTAGTGACACGTGTCATGTCTGTTACAGTTTCTGACTGAGTATGTACATTATGTATCTCTGAATGTACGTAATGCTTTCATCAAGATGTAAGTGAGTGTACATATGTATTCATGTTCTTTGACCGTGGCCATATGCTGCTCTTTCATGTGAGATGTTTTCATGATGTAATGTCTGACCATGATAATCATTTACGTTATCTGAACCATCCAACCGTTTCCTGTGTCCCCCTTTCAAATGTTGAAGGGTCTAGTCATGGTAATAAGTTCTAACTTGCTCCATCTGACTCTGTCTCCTGTCCTCTCCTGGGGTATAGAGGAGGTGTTCTAGGCCTTAGAGGACTACCAGGAGACCCTCTCCACCATGAAGGCATCCAGGATCCATCAGGGGCTTTGAGAAGGAGGTGGAGCTTTGCCTCTCTCTGGTGCTGGAGGTCATAGAGGTGGTACTCAGTGAGGATACAAACACATGCAGAGAGAGACACACACAAACACATATATCATTGCTCAAAACACACACACTGTCATGTATGCATACAACCCCCATGCACACACTCGAATATCTTTGCTTTAAATCATTGCTCGCACGAGCACTCTCTCGCAGTCTTTCTCTCTCTCTCTCTCTTTCTCTCTCTCTCTCTCTCTCTCTCTCTCTCTCTCTCTCTCTCTCTCTCTCTCTGTCTATCTCTCTCTCCTCACACATTCTCCTACATTCTTACACCCTGACACAGATTTTGGAGTCAGGAACATAAGACAGGAACAAAGTGTAGGCCTTCATTTAAGTTGTATACTCTTCTATATACAAACAACCTTTCACATCAACTCACAAACATTCACAGAGTCCTCTGACGCCCATATCCTGAGTACACATAAAACACATTGAGTACAACATAAAACACATTGAGTACAACACAAAACATATTGACCTAACCTAAACCACATGCAGAACAACGTAAAGCATGTTTGCTCACTTAGCTCTGATCAACTGTCTAAACAGAGTGGTGTTTCAGCAACATCTATTGTGTGCGGCCCGGTGTAAACACACCTGTAACACGTTTAGAGAGAGGTTCAACTCGTCTGTTTTTCTCTCTCTCCCTTCTCTTTCTCTCTATCATTCTTTCTTTCGCTGTCTCTCTCTGTATCCTCTCTGCTTTCTTTTATCCGTTTTTTCTTTCTCTCTCTACCGTGTTGGGCCAGTAACCGGAAGGTTGCTGGATCGAATCCCCGAGCTGACAAGGTAAAATCTGTCGTTCTGCCCCTGAACAAGGCAGTTCACCCGCTGTTCCCCGGGCTCTCTGATTCTGAAGGTTTAATGTGGAAGATACATTTTAGCTGAATACATTCAGTTGGACAACTGACTAGGTATCCCCCTTCCCTTCCTCTCTCTATATTTCATCCCTCTCTTCTCTAGAACATGTTCCTGGGCGAGGACATCCGCAAGCAGCTTCCCAGAGAGTCCACAGAATTTGATGACCATCATGGACCGATTGAACAAGGACAACAACGCCCTGAGGGGAATCTACAACTCAGGTACACAGTAGGGTTGAATGGCAGGAACCCGGTAACCAAGATTTACTGCCCAAAACCACTCCCTTTTCCTAGTATAAATAACTGCGAGAAACCGGTAAAATCAATTATTTATGTGAACAGCATGGCGTGAAATGGAACTGTTAAATTATATGCAATGTCTAAATCTGGCTTCTCTACGGCCTCTGCATGATGAATCAACGCTCAGGGTGGGGACAGACAGCCCATCTCAGGGTGGGAACAGACAGCCCATCTCAGGGTGGGGACAGACAGCCCATCTCAGGGTGGGAACAGACAGCCCATCTCAGGGTGGGAACAGACAGCCCATCTCAGGGTGGGGACAGACAGCCCATCTCAGGGTGGGGACAGACAGCCCATCTCAGGGTGGGGACAGACAGCCCATCTCAGGGTGGGGACAGACAGCCCATCTCAGGGTGGGAACAGACAGCCCATCTCAGGGTGGGGACAGACAGCCCATCTCAGGGTGGGGACAGACAGCCCATCTCAGGGTGGGGACAGACAGCCCATCTCAGGGTGGGGACAGACAGCCCATCTCAGGGTGGGTACAGACAGCCCATCTCAGGGTGGGGACAGACAGCCCATCTCAGGGTGGGAACAGACAGACCATCTCAGGGTGGGGACAGACAGACCATCTCAGTATGGGAACTTTGTTTCTTGTGAATATGTAGGCCTACATTTGATGCAGCATAGCCTATACACGTCTAATTTACCCATCTCAATCTGGCTTTCACCTTCTTTTTTTATTGTAAAGATATATATATTTTTTGCAGCTGCAGAGTTTTAAAACACATCACTCGAATATCTTTGCTTTAAATCATTGCCTGCACGAGCACTCTCTCGCAGTCTTTCTCTCTCTCTCTCTCTCTCTCTCTCTCTCTCTCTCTCTCTCTCTCTCTCTCTCTCTCTCTATCTCGCTCTCTCTCTCGCTCTCTCTCTCTCTCCATAACCTCCATTCAAATTGCATCCAAAATAGATAACCCTGTTCTAGATTGATACTGTATATAGCCCTATATATAGATGTCCTAGCCTACCTCTTTCAGGTAATACATTTAATGCAGTATTAGCCTTATATTTAGCTAATTAATGATGGGTTATGCATAATAAGCTTGTAACGTATAGCCTCTGTCTCTTGCGCAATATGCTAGCACCTGTGTTCCGCTGGCCTCTCTCCTTAACAAACGCTCCTTAGCTCTTGGAGTCCCATGCAGGAAAAGCTAGACTAGAATAGCTTGCTGGACATATTCTATTCAAAGAGGGATGCAAGCTCTTGTTTGCTGAATGTTAAGTACAGCGGCCAATAGAACTCACAGGCAGTTTGAAAGAAGAGCGAACGCGCGATGGAACGAGGCTATAGCAGTTATTTATCCCCATAACCATCAATCTTCGTGAAGAAAAGTGAAAGCCTCCTGCATCTAATTCTAGTCCTATATTATTCAAGGATGTCATTAGAATGATGAAGATAAGGACAACAAAACTTATTTCATTTAACTGTTGAAAGCGAGGGAGGACTGAAGCAACAACAGAGAGAGAAAGAGGAGGGAGGCTAATAACATGAGGGGAAATACTATGGAAGGTATATATGCGTCAGCCTACTAATTGTACAAATAGGTCCTATTAAATTAAATTCGCTAGCCTATACTTGTAACTTTCTAGTCTGCATGTGCAGCACCAGAATCGCATGTTCGCTCCCTATCATGGTTTGAACGCTGCATAATTCCAGTCCATATAATCCAGTATAATAGAATACAGTACAGTAATACAGTTCACATTCCAAAAGATGAGCCTACTGGAGCTAGTTTCAGTTGTTTACCCAAGAGAGCATATAGCTAGCTACATCTGTGGGCTTTTATGTGTTTCTGTTGTGTGTAATGTGAAGTAGCCTATATCATATATGTATTGGATAATGGCACAATCATTTGGGCTCTTTTGGGCTTGTGCTCATTAAATGTCTTTAATGTAGGGCTCATAAAATGTATTCCATGTATGACTCATCAGGCTCAGGTAGCATCAGGGTTGATGCAGCTGTCGAACGTTTTGAGGATCTGAGGGCCGTCTCACTATAGGCTGTCTCATTATCGTCTGTGATCAGACCAACCACCGTCGTGTCATCAGCAAACTTAATGATGATGTTGGAATCATGCGAGGCCACACAGTCATGGGTAAACAGGGAATACAGGAGGGGACTAAGCACACACCCCTGAGGGGCCCCGTGGTGGATGTGTTGTTGCCTACCCTCACCACCAGGGGGCGGCCCGTCAGGAAGTCCAGGATCTTAGTGATGAGCTTGGAGGGAACTATGGTGTTGATTGCTGAGCTGTACTCGATGAACAACATTCCCAAATAGGTGTTCCTCTTGTCCAGGGGGGTGAGGGCAGTCTGGAGTACAATAGAGATTGTGTCATCTGTGTATCTGTTTGGGCGGTATGCGAATTGGAGTGGGTCCAGGGTGTCTGGGATGATGGTGTTGACGTGAGCCATTACCAGACTTTCAAAGCATTTCATGGCTACAGATGTGAGTGCTATGGGGTGATTGTCATTTATACAGGTTACCTTGACGTTCTTGGGCAGAGGGACTATGGTGATCTGCTTGAAACATGTAGGTATTACAGACTGGGTCAGGGAGAGGTTGAAAATGTCAGTGAAGACACTTGCCAGCTGGTCAGGGCATTTTCTAAGTACTCATCCTGGTAATCCGTCTAGCCCCATGGTCTTGTGAATGTTAACGTGTTTAAAGGTCTTACTCACCGGCTATACAGAGAGCGAGATCTCACAGTTGTCTGGAACAGTTGGTGCTCTCATGCATGGTTCAGTGTTGCTTGTCTCAAAGCGAGCATAGAAGGCATTTATCTTGTCTGGTAGGCTAGCATAACTGGGCAGTTCGCTGCTGGGTTTCCCTTTGTAATCTGTGATAGTATGCAAGCCCTGCCACATCCAACGAGAGTCAGAGCCAGCGTAATAGGATTTGATTTTAGTCCTTTATTGACACTGCCTGTTTGATGTCTCGTCGGAGGTTGTAGTGGGATTTCTTATAAACGTCCAAATTAGAGAGACAAATGGGTCAAATGACTGGACTGGACAGGTTGATATTCTCTCTCTCTTTTTTTTCTCTATCGCTCTCTCGCTTTCTCTCACTTTCACTCTCACTCTCCTTGTCTTTTTTTTTCCCTTCTCTCTCTGCTCTCAATCTTCTCTTCCATCCCACACTGTGTATGTCTGTCCTTATTGATCACTCACTGTCTCTGTGTATCTCATTGTCTCTCTGTGTGCCTTCTGTGTGATTCTGCAAAATTGAAATCAAAAACCAATGTCCACCTAAAATGTAACTTCATTGCTGTACTCTTCCTGTCCAGATGCTGATCCCAGCCAGTCAGATCCAGTGGATCGCTGACATCACCACATCTCTCATCACAGGCAAGGAGAGACACGACAAGTCTGTCCTTGAAGAACAGGTCAGAGAGAGAGAGAGAGAGAAGGGCTGCACTTTGTTAACAATATGTCATTATGAGTAGTGAAACTACTGATCGAAGTAGACTCCAAGAGTATGAGTGATGAGGAAGTGCAATAGAGTAGGTCCTGTCACCGTTCCTCACTGAGCAGCTCAGCAGGACACAACGTTTTGTAACGCTCAGATAGAATCACACCATGTAGAACAAAAATGCCTCTCTGATACGTAGAAGAAGGAGTCACTTATGCTCTGTGCGTGGCATTTCTATTTGCAACGTTTGGCTACTGAACGTGACCCAGGGACCTTCTGCACAACAACACTAGCACCTGTCTGACTCTTTAACCTTTGACCCTTTCCCGTCAGGTGTCCATGCTGCACCGTTACTCTGACGCCATCCGGGGGAACCTGTCCAAGATCCTGCGGTTAAAGATCGTAGCGCTGGAGGTGCACAACCATGACCTCATCAACAAGCTAGCCAAGTCGGGCTGTAACGACGTCTGTGCCAGCTCCGCCTCTACTGGGAGAAGATACGGAGAGGGGGATGAGAGGAGGTAGAATAGAAAGCAGGGAGAGGGATGAAAGTGTTTCCTGTTTATAGGAAGTGTCAGCCCAACACACACTTCCAGTACAGCTATGGGTAACCCTGGACGACTGGTGATCACACCACGCACTGACAGGTTCACTGCCATCACCCAAGGAGCTCCCAGTAAAGAGACAAATCAAATCAAAAATCAATGAGCGATGGCCGTGCGGCATAGGCAAGATGCAATAGATGGTATAAAATACAGTGTATACATATGAGATGAGTAATGTAGGATATGTAGACATTATTAAAGAGGTGTTATGGTTAGCAGATGTTAATGCAAGTGTAGCGAAATGCTTGTGCTTCTAGTTCTGACAGTGCAGTAGTATCTAACAAGTAATCTAGTAATCTAACAAATTCACAACAACTACCTGATACACACAAATGTAAAGGGATAAATAAGAATATGTACATATATGTACATATAAATGTATGGATGAGCGATGGCCGTGCGGCATAGGCAAGATGCAATAGATGGTATAAAATACAGTATATACATATGAGATGAGTAATGTAGGATATGTAGACATTATTAAAGAGGTGTTATTTAAAGTGACTTGTGATACCTTCATTAAATCAATTTATTAAATGTATTAAAGTGGCCAGAGATTTGAGTCTGTATGTTGGCAGCAGCCACTCTATGTTAGTGATGGCTGTTTAACAGTCTGATGACCTTGAGTTTGAAGCTGTTTTTCAGTCTCTCGGTCCAAGCTTTGATGCACCTGTACTGACCTCGCCTTCTGGATGATAGCGGGGTGAACAGGCAGTGGCTCGGGTGGCTGTTGTCCTTGATGATCTTTTTGCCTTCCTGTGACATCGGGTGGTGTAGGTGTCCTGGAGGGCAGGGAGTTTACCCCCAGTGATGCGTTGTGCAGACCGCACTACGCTCTGGAGAGCCTTGCGGTTGTGGGCGGAGCAGTTGCCGTACCAGGTGGTGATACAGCCCGACAGGATGCTCTCGATTGTGCATCTGTAGAAGTTTGTGAGTGTTTGAGGTGACAAGACAAATTTCTTCAGCCTCCTGAGGTTGAAGAGGCGCTGTTGCGCCTTCTTCACCACGCTGTCTGTGTGGGTGGACCATTTCAGTTTGTCCGTGATGTGTACGCCGAGGAACTTAAAATGTTCCACCTTCTCCACTACTGTCCCGTCGATGTGGATGGGCGGATGCTCCCTCTGCTGTTTCCTGAAGTCCACAATCATCTCCTTTGTTTTGTGGACGTTGAGTGAGAGGTTATTTTCCTGACACCACACTCCGAGGGCCCTCACCTCCTCCCTGTAGGCCATCTTGTCGTTGTTGGTACTCAAGCTAACCACTGTAGTTTTGTGGGGCCCCAGTGTTGAGGATCAGAGGGGTGGAGATGTTGTTTCCTACCCTCACCACATGGGGGCGGCCCTTCAGAAAGTCCAGGACCCAGTTGCACAGGCCGGGGTCGAGACCCAGGGTCTCGAGCTTAATGACGAGTTTGGAGGGTACTATGGTGTTAAATGCTGAGCCGTAGTCAATGAACAGCATTCTTACATAGGTATTCCTCTAGTCCAGATGGGATAGGGCAGTATGCAGTGTGATGGCGATTGCATCGTCTGTGGACCTATTGGGGCAGTAAGCAAATTGAAGTGGGTCTAGGGTGACAGGTAAGGTGGAGGTGATATGATCCTTGACTAGTCTCTCAAAGCACTTCATGATGACAGAAGTGAGTGCTTTGGGGCGGTAGTCATTTAGTTCAGTTACCTTAGCTTAGCAGTGGGCACATCTCAGAGTTCACCCTATTCCCTATATTGGTGGTTTTCAAACCTCTCCTCTGTGAACATTTTCAGCTGCAGGCCTGATCTAGCTCACCTGATTCACCCAATTAAGGGCTTGATGATTAGTTGACAAGTTGAATCAGGTGTCCTAGCTCTGGAATAGATCAAGTACATGGAACTGCTGGGGGTTTATATGGTGCACTTCTTTTCACTTGTCTTTACCATAACCAGCGCCTCGGAGAAGAAGCACTGCTATGCACAAGGCTTCTACTTATTTTTCCCCGTCTCTCTCCCACTCTCATCTTCAAGGTGTTACATGACCCTAACCACAGCCCTCCACCTCCATCAAGGGGACTCTCCTAAAATACAAATAATACCATTATAGTGCGCTACGTTTGACCATAGCAAGTCTTCCGTATTCCATGAATGTACTAACCTTTGACCATCCTCTCCAGGTGTTACGTGCCCACGCCCTCCACCTCCACCGAGGGGGCTCTCCTAAAGGGACAGGGAAGTCTGTGACGGTCACGGACCTGGGAAAGGCTCTGGGTGTGTATGTCATCGTGGTCAACTGCTTCAAGTCCGTGGGACGTACATGCTCTGGACTGGCTCAGGTGATGGACCGTAAAGAAACAGATACTGTATATTAGGATGGTTTCCTAGACAAAGATGAAGTCTGGTGCTGGACTAAGAAGCATGTTCAACGGAGATTCACCATTTTAGGTACTTCTTAGTGCAGAGTTAGGCTTACTCTGTGTCGGGGAAAGCAGCCTGTACAGTATGTCTTAGGTATTGCATACCTGATGAAAGTCTTGATTGGGTAATGCAAATAAGTGTTATACAGAAACACAATTTACAGAAGAATGCCCAGCTATAATAAAGTATCTATATGTTGTATATCTTGACGGGTGCGTGGGGTGTTTTGATGAGTTTAACCGTATCAACATTGAGGTGTTGTCAGTGGTGGCTCAGCAGATCCTGTCTGCTCTGTCTGCTGGAGTCACCAGCTTCATCTTTGAAGGACGAGAGATCCGCCTGGTCTGGTCCTGTGGCATTTCTTCATCGCCATGAACCCTGGTACAGTGTGATACTACACGGTAGAACTGTTCCACTGTGGGGAAAAGCCTACTTGCCCTCTGTGCCTGTTCATACAATGAGTTAGACATTATTCATATACCATATCATTTTTGTCAGTTTTAATGATTAAACTGGTGGTAGGAATATTTTGAACACTGTTCACTCTCGATGCGTGGGGGGTTCTAAAGGATATCTGGTGGAGTTATCTCTGGCGCGTTAATGAAACGTAGATGTTCCTTTAATGTTGTGAGAGCGAGGAGAGCGAAGCAATCAGCAGATGAGATTGAGTTCCCACGGCACTGATAGATAGATAGATAGAAAGAGATGCACATAATCAAATCCATCTGATGGATATGACATCCACCGTCCCCGTTAATGCTGTGTCTCACAAAGCTGACGTTACAGGATACGGATTTTACACGACATGATGATGACACACACTCAGGAACGAATTAAGAACGCGGACACACGCAAATATACTGTACGCACACACAGTAGCGAACACACACAAACAAATGAACAAACACACACACACACACTCACACACACTGCCTTCGCTCTGAGATGAGTGTCAGTGGGGTTTGGAGCAGGGCCAGGATGTTATGGGATTAGCTAGTGGGGCTCCATTTGGATGTGATGGAGGCATTGCATCATGACATATACACACACATACTGCTGGAGGGGCCCAGAGCCGGAGCAGGATTAACGCTGACTCACAGGGGGGTTTGTGTGTGTGTTTTCTTGCTTCCGCAGCGTGTGTTTAACAAGATTCTAATTCACTTCTGCATCACAGCACCCTCCTACCTGAGCTACAACACTAACCTATGACGCATCCCTGAGGCTTCAATACCAACACACACACACACTACACACTCCAAACTTTCACAAAACTTAACGATGACGCCCTTCGTTAACCTTCATCAAACTTCTTAGATACACCCCACACACACACACACACCCACCAACGCTGTTTGTTGTGCTCTCCTGTGGGGAACAGTAATTAGCTGCCAGAGAGAGAATAAGGGGTGTTAACTGAACACCACAAATAACAGCAGATTAGCAAGAGGTGGGAGAGAGACCAGAACACAACACAACCACCCTAGTCCTGGCACAGAGAGAGACAGGGACTGGAGGAAGAGAGGGAGATGTAGTTCATGCCTGCTTTAAACCACTAACTCCCCAATGCCAACGCACCAAGCCCAATGCCAGCTGAACCCAGGCCCACATACATACGCCGCAGGTCCCCTTGCTGCACTGCCACACGTGACACACACACACCCTCTCCCTGTCACACACACACTCCCTCTCTCCCTGACACACACACACGCACCCTCTCTTCCTGGCACACACACCCACCCTCTCTCTCCCTTCGTGTGTGTCAAAGGGATATTGTCCCAGTCTCTGTTGGGGTGCTGCCACCACCATCAGAGCCAGGCAGAAATAATCCTTATCTGCTGCCATGGGGCTTTTTGGCCTAGGTGTTTGGCCTACTTTGGTCTTCTTTGGCCTGGTTTGAGAGTGGAGAAGCTTATTCTGTATTCTGTGAGCTGGAACAGACAGGAGAGGGGATTCGCCTCCCGTGAGCCCATCGTCTGCTCTGGCTAGCATGGCAACACTGTGTGTGTATGTGTGTGTGTGCGTGCGTCGTGCTTGTGTGAATGAGTGGCTGTGTGTCACCGAAGTGCATGAAGGGAGTAGTGATGAGAACAAACTGACATGGTAACCCAGGAGCCCTCCATACTCTCACTCATACACGCATGCTGAATTTGTTCTTAACTGACTTGCCTAGTTAAATAAAGGTTAAGTAAAAAATGATATACAGTGAGGGAAAAAAGTATTTGATCCCCTGCTGATTTTGTACGTTTGCTCACTGACAAAGAAATGATCAGTCTATAATTTTAATGGTAGGTTTATTTGAACAGTGAGAGACAGAATAACAACAAAAAAATCCAGAAAAACACGTGAAAAATCTTATAAATGGAATTGCATTTTAATGAGGGAAATAGGTATTTGACCCCTCTGCAAAACATGACTTAGTACTTGGTGGCAAAACCCTTGTTGGCAATCACAGAGGTCAGATGTTTCTTGCAGTTGGCCACCAGGTTAGCACACATCTCAGGAGGGATTTTGTCCCACTCCTCTTTGCAGATCTTCTCCAAGTCATTAAGGTTTCGAGGCTGACGTTTGGGCAACTCGAACCTTCAGCTCCTCCACAGATTTTCTATGGGATTAAGGTCTGAGACTGGCTAGGCCACTCCAGGACCTTAATGTGCTTCTTCTTTGTTGCCTTGGCCGTGTGTTTTGGGTCATTGTCATGCTGGAATACCCATCCACGACCCATTTTTAATGCCCTGGCTGAGGGAAGGAGGTTCTCACCCAAGGTTTGACGGTACATGGCCCCGTCCATCATCCCTTTGATGCGGTGAAGTTGTCCTGTCCCCTTAGCAGAAAAACACCCCCAAAGCATAATGTTTCCACCTCCATGTTTGACGGTGGGCATGGTGTTCTTGGGGTCATAGGCAGCATTCCTCCTCCTCCAAACACGGCGAGTTGAGTTGATGCCAAAGAGCTCCATTTTGGTCTCATCTGACCACAACATTTTCAACCAGTTGTCCTCTGAATCATTCAGATGTTCATTAGCAAACTTCAGACGGGAATCTATATGTGCTTTCTTGAGCAGGGGGACCTTGCGGGCGCTGCATGATTTCAGTCCTTAACGGCGTAGTGTGTTACCAATTGTTTTCTTGGTGACTATGGTCCCAGCTGCCTTGAGATCATTGACAAGATCCTCCCGTGTAGTTCTGGGCTGATTCCTCACCGTTCTCATGATCATTGCAACTCCACGAGGTGAGATCTTGCATGGAGCCCCAGGCCGAGGGAGATTGACAGTTCTTTTGTGTTTCTTCCATTTGCGAATAATCGCACCAACTGTTGTCACCTTCTCACCAAGCTGCTTGGCGATGGTCTTGTAGCCCATTCCAGCCTTGTGTAGGTCTACAATCTTGTCCCTGACATCCTTGGAGAGCTCTTTGGTCTTGGCCATGGTGGAGAGTTTAGAATCTGATTGATTGATTGCTTCTATGGACAGGTGTCTTTTATACAGGTAACAAACTGAGTGTGCTCCTAATCTCAGCTCGTTACCTGTATAAAAGACACCTGGGAGCCAGAAATCTTTCTGATTGAGAGGGGGTCAAATACTTATTTCCCTCATTAAAATGCAATTCCATTTATAAAAATTTTCACAAGCGTTTTTCTGGATTTTTGTTGTTGTTATTCTGTATCTCACTGTTCAAATAAACCTAGCATTAAAATTATAGACTGATCATGTCTTTGTCAGTGGGCAAACGTACAAAATCAGCAGGGGATCAAATACTCTTTTCCATCACTGTATTTTTTTATTTTTATGTTTTAAGTAAATATCATTGGAATGTTCTTCTGACATTCACTTCAATGTTATTCACAACATCTCGAACAACCACCACAGAACATTCCCCAAAGTTCTCAGTAGGTTTCCAGTCCACAATGTACCAGTAATATTTTACCAGCAATACCAAATTGGTTCTGTGAATGTTCCCAGAACATTTGTTAGGTGTTCTCAAAACTGTCCAATCGTACTGATGATTATAGAATGTTTGTATAAACATTGAACACATTTAAACATGCAAAAAACATTCACCTGTTGTTACGAGAACATTGCCAGAACACATTTTGTCTGTTCTTCAAAGTTTCCCAGAATATTTCTTTAGGTTGTGGGAACATTGTGGGGATATGAATAGATATGTTCCCATAACACTAAAACTGTCCTGTTTTTCCTTTGATGTTGCAAGAACGTTGACAGAACAGCCTTTCTGAGTTCTTTAAAGGTTCCAAGAACATTTAATTGGGTTGTGGGAACAGTTTGGGTACATTACAAGAGATAGCTTACCAAAACACAAAATATGCTCAGTTGTGATGACATTCATACAATGTTTATGTTTGGTTGCACAGGACATTCATATAATGTAGTAAGAATGTTGACAGAACACCTGGTCTAAGTTCCCTAAAGGTTCCCAGAACTTTTAATTAAGGATATTGGAAATTTTATCAAAGCCTACTAGAATGGGCTAAATTGGTTAGAACTAGGACAGAAGATTTTATAACTGACTTTTTCAGACATAACATAGGGACAGCAGATCCCCTTACTGTATGGGACACTTTTAAATGTGCCTTTAGAGGCCATGCAATTCAGTACTCATCTATTAAACAAAAGCAATTTAGATCGAAGAGTCCATATTAACAAAGGAAATTGAAGGACTAACAGTACAGTTAGATAGCAATAAAAACTGTACCATAGAGGCACAGAATAAGTTAGAGAAAAAAAACAAAAAGAAATGGAGGAACTTATTCAGGAAAGATCCAGTGTAATATATTATAAAAATAAAGCGAACTGGATGGAATATGGCGAAAAAAGTACCAAATTCTTTCTCAATCTTCAATATAGAAATGCTACCAAAAAAAATTATTGAAACTTGTTACAAATGATGGAGTCACGCATGATTCAGGAAGAAAAGTACTTTAGGAATATGTTTTCATTTCAGTCTCCTCCATTTCCATTAACTGAAACTAATTGTATGGATTTTTTCCTAATAATAATGCAAAATTAACATCTGTACAGAAAGAGTCATGTGATGGCCAAATTACAGAGGAGGAACTTTTTGATGCAATTAAAGCCTTTAAAGGAGGAAAAACTCCAGGGCTGGATGGCATACCAGTGGAAGTATACAAAACCTTTTTTGATGTACTCAGAGGACCATTATTAGCTTGTTTTAACCACTCCTATATAAATGGTAGATTATCAGACACTCAACAAGAAGGTCTGATATCATTATTACTGAAACAGGACCCAAGTGGTATGTATAAAGATCTAGTCCATTTAAAAAATTGGAGACCTCTTACACTTCAGTGTTGTGATGCAAAAATCCTAGACAAATGCTTGGCGCATAGAATTAAAAAAGTATTGTCAGATATTATTCATCCTTACCAGACAGGTTTTTTACATGGACGATACATTGGAGATAATATAAGACAAGTACTGGAAACGATAGAATACTTTGAAATATTGGGGATACCAGGCCTAATTTTCATAGCTGATTTTGAAAAGGCTTTTGATAAAGTACGACTGGAGTTTATATATAAATGCCTAGAATATTTCAATTTTGGGGAATCCCTTATAAAATGGGTTAAAGTTATGTATAGTAACCCTAGGTGTAAAATAGTAAATAATGGCTACATCTCAGAAAGTTTTAAACTACCTAGAGTAAAACAAGGTTGTCCACTATCGTCATATCTATTTATTGTTGCCATCGAAATGTTAGCTGTTAAAATTAGATTAAATAATAATATTAAGGGATTAGAAATCTGTGGCTTAAAAACTAAGGTGTCATTGTACACTGATGATTCATGTTTTCTTTTAAGACCACAATTAGAATCTCTCCACGGCCTCATAGAGAATCTAAATACTTTTGCTATCCTCTCTGGATTAAAACCAAATTATGATAAGTGTACTATATTACGTATTGGATCACTAAAAAAATTCTAATTTTACATTACCATGTAGTTTACCAATTAAATGGTCTGACGAAGATGTGGACATACTCGGTATACAAATCCCAAAAGAAAGAAATGATCTCACTCCAATAAATTTTTATAGAAAGTTAGCAAAAATAGACAAGATCTTGCTACCATGGAAAGGAAAATACCTATCTATCTGTGGAAAAATAACCCTAATTAACTCTTTAGTCATATCACAGTTTACCTATTTGCTTATGGTTTTGCCTACACCTAGTGACCTGCTCTTTAAATTATATGAACAAAAAATATTTTATTTTATTTGGAATGGCAAGCCAGACAAAATTAAAAGGGCCTATTTATATAATGAATATGAATTCGGAGAGCAGAAATTATTAAATATTAAAGCATTAGACCTCTCACTAAAGGTATCAGTCATACAAAAGTTATACTTAAATCCAAACTGGTTCTCTAGTAAATTGGTAAGAATGTCTCATCCTATGTTCAAGAATGGCTTTTTCCCCTTTATTCAGATTAGATCTGCTCATTTTCGGTTGTTTGAAAAGGAAATGATCTCAAAAATATCGCTATTTTTTAAACAAGCCTTAGAAAGTTGGTTGGTTTAATCCACCTGAAAAGACAGAACAAATAATACAACAAATATTGTGGTTAAACTCAAATATACTAATTGATAAAGAACCCGTATTTTTCAAAGAAATTTTTAAAAAAGGTATAATTTTTGTGAATGATATCATAAATTAGTTATGTCACACATGCAGCTAACACAGACATATGGAAATGTCTTCTCTACCCAAAATTACAACCAACTAATTGCAGCATTACCACAAAAATGGAAGAGGCAAGTAGAAGGGGAAGAAAGTAAGGAACTGTATTAAAGAACATAAATTGTTAAAGAAAAGTGTGATAAATAAAAACATATACCAATTTCATTTCAGGACCAAAAAACTAATAGCTGTGCCATATAAATTCCAAAATAGTTGGGAAGAGATTTTTGATGTACCCATTCCATGGCACATGGTTTACGAATTGATACGCAAAACAACGCCGGATTCAAAAATTCAAATTTTTCAATTTAAATTACTATATAGAATTCTTGCAACCAATAGAATGTTATATATATGGGGGAAACAATCTTCCCAGCTCTGCAGATTTTGCTGTGAGGAGACAGAGTCATTAGATTATTTATTTTGGTACTGTCCATATGTAGCTCGTTTTTGGTCACAGGTCCAGGAATGGATGAAGAATTGTAACATTTGCCTAGAACTAACGCTGCAGATAGCAATACTGGGTGATTTGAAAAGCCATAGTCAATCAATCAATAATATAATAATTATTTTAGCAAAAACTTTTATTTTTAATTTACAATCTGTAGAAGCTATGAGAATGGAAAGGTTCAGTACTTTTGTGAAGCATCACAGCACAGTTGAAAAATATATGGCAAATAGAAATCCAAAATGTATGGTGTTGAGAGATAGATGGGAGGGGTTGAATGGAGCTGAAGGGTGGGACTAATAACAAGATAACTAATGTAAAATATACGGGGTCTGTAAAATGTATATAGGTTCAAACACTTTGTGAAATAGCACAGTTACAAATAGCAATCAAACTGAATGGACATAAGAAATAGAGGAAGGACAAATAACAAACAAAATATAACTATTGTAAAATAGATTGTGTCTGTAAAAAGTGTATAAGATGTATAAAATGAAGGTAGAAGCCCAAGTGTTATTGTTTATTAGTTTACTCCAATTGGGGGAAGGGTGGTAGGGGTTGTGGGGAATAATAAGGGTATATTCAACAACAAAAAAAGTATGTATGTCTATATAGGTATAGGTGTAAATGTATGCATATGTGTATGTATATGGATATATATATATTTACCAAAAAAATATATATGGGGGATTGGAAATGATGCAGACAATTTCATTGATGGAAGCAACAATCTTTCCGCAATATTAAGCTGATCCACACCATAAAAAGAAATATAAATATAAAAATAAAAAAAAGTTCTGGGAGTCGTCTTGGATGTTGAATGAATGAAATGAAACATTTTGGGAACTTTTAAAAGCAGATTAAATGTGTTCTAGGAATGTTCTTGCAACGTCAGGTGAATGTTTTTTGCACCCTAAAAGAAACATTGTAGAAACATCCACACAACTGGACAGTTTTTGTGTTCTCACCAGACTGTTCCCACAACCTAATTAAACATTCTGGGAACCTCTAAATAACAGATGAAATGTGTTCTAGGAACATTCCTGCAACATCAGGGGAATGTTTTATACAAACAATCCATAATCGTCAGCACAACTGCACAGTTTTTGTGTTATGAGAACATTTGCTGTGACCTAACGAATGTTCTGGGAACTTTCACAGAACTAATATTGGTTTGCTGGGAATACCCTTCTCATGCATACTCACACGCTACCTCTCTGACACACACACACACAGATGGCGAGCGTTGCTTGCTGTCCTAGGAGCTGCCCCAGGTCTGTCTGTGGCCGTGGGGGGCAGAGAGAGCACAGACTCCCCTGCTGAGAAAGAGTGGAGGTGCGGAAGGGTGGAGGTTTTGAGGAGAGAAGGGTTGGAAAGGTGGCGGGGGTGTGGGTGTGGGGGAGAGAGAAGGAAGGGTGACCCTGTGACGGACCCTCCACACACACACACACACACACACACACACACACACACACACACATACACATACACATACACATACACATACATACACAAACACACACAGTATGTGTGCGAAGAGGGTCAAGCTGTCTGCTGTAGGGCTGGGCCGCCACTGAGCGTATTAGCTAGCTAGCCTGTCTGTCTCTCTGTAGAGCTGGGAGGCTAGCTAACAGACAGATAGATACTTGTGTATGACACGCTTTACATGACCAGGTTATATTATGATACAACACTGCTAGCTTGGTGCTTTTCTTTATGAGAGACCTGTCCTTCAAATGAGCCTGTAGGGGCATGGAGTAGTGGTGGGTGGGTGTGGTAATGACATCTCTCTTTCTCTCTGCCACCCCCTCCATCTTCCCCTCTCCTTTTCTACCTTTTCCTCTTTCATTCCCCTTCACTCTTTATCTCTCTCTCTCTTTCTCTTTATCTCTCTCTCTCTATTTCTCTTTAGCTCTCTCTCTCTCTCTCTCTCTCTCTCTCTCTCTCTCTCTCTCTCTCTCTCTCTCTCTCTCAATTTCTGTTCAAAGGGCTTTATTGGCATGGGAAACATACATGTATGTTTACATAGCCAGAGCAAATGGAATAGATAATGAACAAAAGGGAAATAAACAAGGGAAACAGTAAATGTTTCACTCACAAAAGTTTTAAAAGAATATAGACATTTCAAATGTTATACAGTGAGTGAAAAAAGTATTTGATCCCCTGCTGATTTTGTACGTTTGCCCACTGACAAAGAAATGATCAGTCTATAATTTTAATGGTAGGTTTATTTGAACAGTGAGAGACAGAATAACAACAAAAATCCAGAAAACGCATGTGAAAAATGTTATAAATTGATTAGCATTTTAATGAGGGAAATAAGTATTTGACCCCCTCTCAATCAGAAAGATTTCTGGCTCCCAGGTGTCTTTTATACAGGTAACGAGCTGAGATTAGGAGCACACTCTTAAAGGCAGTGCTCCTAATCTCACCTTGTTACCTGTATAAAAGACATCTGTCCACAGAAGCAATCAATCAGATTCCAAACTCTCCACCATGGCCAAGACCAAAGAGCTCTCCAAGGATGTCAGGGACAAGATTGTAGACCTACACAAGGCTGGAATGGGCTACAAGACCATCGCCAAGCAGCTTGGTGAGAAGGTGACAACAGTTGGTGCGATTATTCGCAAATGGAAGAAACACAAAAGAACTGTCAATCTCCCTCGGCCTGGGGCTCCATGCAAGATCTCACCTTGTGGAATTGCAATGATCATGAGAACGGTGAGGAATCAGCCCAGAACTACACGGGAGGATCTTGTCAATGATCTCAAGGCAGCTGGGACCATAGTCACCAAGAAAACAATTGGTAACACACTACGCCGTTAAGGACTGAAATCATGCAGCGCCCGCAAGGCGCTGCATGAAAGCACATATAGATTCCCGTCTGAAGTTTGCTAATGAACATCTGAATGATTCAGAGGACAACTGGTTGAAAATGTTGTGGTCAGATGAGACCAAAATGGAGCTCTTTGGCATCAACTCACCTCGCCGTGTTTGGAGGAGGAGGAATGCTGCCTATGACCCCAAGAACACCATCCCCACCGTCAAACATGGAGGTGGAAACATTATGCTTTGGGGGTGTTTTTCTGCTAAGGGGACAGGACAACTTCACCGCATTAAAGGGACGATGGACGGGGCCAAGTACCGTCAAACCTTGGGTGAGAACCTCCTTCCCTCAGCCAGGGCATTGAAAATGGGTCGTGGATGGATATTCCAGCATGACAATGACCCAAAACACACGGCCAAGGCAACAAAGGAGTGGCTCAAGAAGAAGCACATTAATTAACTACTTAGGGAGCAGCAGGGCGACACTTCCCGGTGAAATGTGAGGCGCCAAATTCAAAATCCAAAAGTTGAATTATTAAACATTCATCAATATACAAGTGTTGCATAGTCATCAAAAGCTCTGATTCTTGTCAATATCACAGCGTTGTCAGATTTCAAAAAGGCTTTACGGCGAAAGCACAACATTTGATTGTTTGAGGATAGCCCCTCTCATATTTTATGCATTAGCATAATCCATAACCAACGCGGTTCTCACAAAACGCATAAAATCGCTAATATAAAATCCCTTACCTACAGAAGAACTTCTGCTGAGGGCTTCGCAAGTGTCCAACGAAGACATCCAATGGTTCTTTTGTTAGAAAAAGTCATTTATTATATCCATAAATATCCGTTTGGTTGGCACGTTATGATCATAAAATCCACCGCTGAGTCGCCCATTGAACCGTGAAGAGAACTCGTTCAAATTATACCTATACACCTTCTACAAACAAATCAAACATCATTTTTTATGTATCCTTAGGTATCCTTTTGTGCATATTTGCTGTAATATTTCACCTGGACGATAACGTGAACGATAGGAAAGGAAAATAAAGTGGTGCGCGTTCACAATCTCGCGTGCGTCAAACCTTGTTTACAAAAGTGGTTCCCTGACAACTTCCTCTCCCTATCTGTTTTGCTTACTCCTAGAATTCCCAGTCTTTGTTTAGAGACTGTTGACATCTAGTGGAAGCCATAGGTACTGCAGTCTCAATCCTGGTTAAAATAAAAATGAATAGGCACAATGGAGAAGATGGTCATTTACAAAATTTTCCTCTGGTTTTTGCCTGCTATATCCGTTCTGTTATACTCACATACATTATTTTAACACTCTTAGAAACTTCAGAGTGTTTCCTATCCGATAGTACTAATTATGTGCATATCCTATTTTCTGGGCCTGAGTGGCAGGCATTTTACTTTGGGCACGCCAGACTCTCCAAAACCATCACCTATGCAGCCGCTCTCTAAGAAGTTAAGGTCCTGGAGTGGCCTAGCCAGTCTCCAGACCTTAATCCCATAGAAAATCTGTGGAGGGAGCTGAAGGATCGAGTTGCCAAACGTCAGCCTCGAAACCTTAATGACTTGGAGAAGATCTGCGAAGAGGAGTGGGACAAAATCCCTCCTGAGATGTGTGCAAACCTGGTGGCCAACTACAACCTCTGTGATTGCCAACAAGGGACACATATTTGGCTGCCAAAACTGCACATTTTGTCTTTTCACCCAATAAATATGAGATATTTTCTTCATCTATTATAGTTTCAAATTCTTTGTATTGAGGTATAATTTTGGGAAAGAAATATTCTCTTAGGTCTGAGTATTTGTCACAGTGTACTAGGAAATGAACCTCTGTCTCTACCTCTCCCCTGGAGCAGAGTGAGCACAGCCTGTCCTCTCTGGGCAGCCAGGTTTGCCTGTGACGACCGGTCTCTATAGCCAGTCTGTGCTCACTGAGTCTGTACCTAGTCAGTGTTTTCCTCAGTTTTCTATCAGTCACAGTGGTCAGATAGTCTGCCACCATGTACTGTCTGTTTAGAGCCAAATAGCATTGAAGTTTACTTAGATTTTTTGTGGTGTCTTTCCAATAGGTGATATATTTTTATTTTTGTTTTGTGCTGATTTGGTTGGGCCAGATTTTCTGAGTGCTGTCCTGATGCTCTATGGGGTTGGTTTGGGTTAGTGAACTGAGCCTCAGAACCAGCTGGCTGAGGGGACTCTTCTCTTGTTTCATCTCTTGACATTGTAGAGCTGTGTGATGGAATGTTTTGGGGTCACTTGTTTTTAGATGGTTGTAAAATTTGATGGCTCTTTTTTCTATTCGAATGAGGAGGGGGTATTGGCCCAATTCTGCTCTACATGCGTTATTTTGAGTTTTTATTTGCACTTGCAATACAGTCTTACAAAACTCTGCATGCAGTATTTCAATTGGATGTTTTTCCCATTTGGTAAATTCATTGTTAGAGATTGGGCCCCATACTTCGCTGCCATATAGAGCAATTGGTTCTATAACTGATTGGAAAATTTTTAGCCAGATTCTAATTGGAATTTATATTTTAATGTTCCTTTTAATGGCATAGATATGCTCTTCTTGCTTTGTCTCTCAGCTCATTCACAGCCATGTGAAAGCTACCTGTTTTGCTGATATTTAGTCCTAGATATGTGTAGTTTTTGGTGTGTTCTAATAGAACTGTGTCCAAATAGAATTTATATTTGTCATCCTGATTTCCTGACCTTTTTTGGAATATCATTATATTTGTTTTTTTTAGGTTAACGGTCAGAGCTCAGGTCTGACAGAACCTGTGGAGATGATCTAGGTGCTGCTGTAACCCCTCTTTAGTGGGAGACAGCAGCACCAGGTCATCTGCGTACAGCAGACACTTGATTTCCGTGTTGTGTAGGGTGATTCCAGGTGCTGCCGATTCTTCCAATGTTTTTGCCAATTCATTAATGTAGATGTTAAATAGTGTTGGACTTATTGGGCAGCCCTGTTTCACTCCACGTCCCTGTGAGAAGAAGTCTGTTTGCTTGTTGCCAATTTTAACCGCACATTTGTTTTTAGTGTACATTGATTTAATAGCATCATATGTTTTCCCTCCAATACCACTTTCTATTAGTTTATAAAAAATACCTTTGTGCCAAATTGAATCAAATGCTTTCTTGAAATCTACAAAACACGAGTAGATTTTGCCTTTGTTTTGGTTTACTTGTTTGTCAATTAGGGTGTGAAGGGTGTAAATGTGGTCTGTTGTATGATAATCTTTTTGAAATCCAATCTGGCTTCTGCTCAGGACGTTGTGTTCGTCAAGGAAATGATGTAGTCTGCTATTTATAATACTGCAGAGAATTTTCCCCAAGTTGCTGTTAACGCAAATTCCTCTGTAATTATTTGGGTCAAATTTGTCTATAATGATGTTGAAGAGTTTGAGTATAGCCAATTTGAATGTGTGGTCTGTATATTTGATCATTTCATTTAAAATACCATCAGCACCACAGGCCATTTTGGGTTGGAGAGTGCATAGTTTTTCCAATAATTCTTCTTCTGTAATTGGGGTATCCACAGGATATGCACCCCAGCTTTTTTCCATTTAGGTAACATTGTAAAAATCAGAAACTTTCTGTCCAAAAATGATGCAGAAAGGTTAATCCATGCATTTGTAACTTCTAGGTTAGACTACTGCAATGCTTTATTTTCCGGTTATCCGGATAAAGCACTAAATAAACTTCAGTTAGTGCTAAACACGGCTGCTAGAATCTTGACTAGAACCCCAAAATTTGATCATATTACTCCAGTACTAGCCTCTCTACACTGGCTTCCTGTTAAGGCAAGGGCTGATTTCAAGGTTTTACTGCTAACCTACAAAGCATTACATGGGCTTGCTCCTACCTATCTTTCTGATTTGGTCCTGCCGCATACCTACACGCACGCTACGGTCACAAGACGCAGGCCTCCTTACTGTCCCTAGAATTTCTAAGCAAACAGCTGGAGGCAGGGCTTTTCTTATAGAGCTCCATTTTTATGGAATAGTCTGCCTATCCATGTGAGAGACGCAGACTCGGTCTCAACCTTTAAGTCTTTATTGAAGACTCATCTCTTCAGTAGGTCCTATGACTGAGTGTAGTCTGGCCCAGGAGTGTGAAGGTGAACGGAAAGGCACTGGAGCAACGAACCACCCTTGCTGTCTTTGCCTGGCCGGTTCCCTCCACTGGGATTCTCTGCCTCTAACCCTATTACAGGGGCTGAGTCAGTGGCTTCTGGTGCCGTGGCGGAGATCTTGTGGGCTATACTCGGCCTTGTCTCAGGATGGTAAGTTGGTGGTTGAAGATATCCCTCTAGTGGTGTGGGGGTTGTGCTTCGGCAGAGTGGGTGGGGTTATATCCTGCCTGTTTGGCCCTGTCTGGGGGTTTCGTCGGACGGGGCCACAGTGTCTCCCGACCCTCCTGTCTCAGCCCCCAGTATTTATGCTGCAGTAGTTTATGTGTCGGGGGGCTAGGGTCCGTCTGTTATATCTGGAGTATTTCTTCTCTTATCTGGTGTCCTGTGCGAATTTAAGTATGCTCTCTCTAATTATCTCTCTCTTTCTTTCTTTCTTTCTTTCTTCTTCTCTCTCTCTCTCTCTCTCTCTCTCTCTCTCTCTCTCTCTCTCTCTCTCTCTCTCTCTCTCTCTCTCTCTCGGAGGACCTGAGCATTAGGACCATTCCTCAAGGCCTACCTGGCCTGATGACTCATTGATGTCCCGAGTCCACCTGGCCGTGCTGCTTCTCCAGTTTCAACTGTTCTGCCTGTTTTATGAACATTTTAAAATCTTGTCCATGTTCTGTTATAATCTGCACCCGGCACAGCCAGAAGAGGACTGGCCACCCCTCACAGCCTGGTTCCTCTCTAGGTTTCTTCCTAGGTTTTGGCCTTCTAGGGAGTTTTTCCTAGCCACCGTGCTTTTACACCTGCATTGCTTGCTGTTTGGGGTTTTAGGCTGGGTTTCTGTACAGCACTCTGTGACATCAGCTGATGTAAGGGGGGCTTTATAAATAAATTTGATTTGATTTGATAGTCTTTGACTGCTGATTCAAGGATTTGTAATTTTTTTTGTATATCTTTTTGTTCTGGGCTCTTTGTTATATTGCTGTAGAGGTTTGCAAAGTGATTTCTCCACATATCCCCATTTTGGATAGCCAATTCCTCATGATGAGGTTTGTTTAATTTATTCCAATTCTCCCAGAAGTGGTTTGATTCTATGGCTTCCTCAATTACATCCAGCTGATTTCTAATGTGCTGAACCTTTTTTGTTCTTAGCGTGTGTTTGTAATGCTTCAGTGTTTCCCCATATTGAAGGCGTATATTTTTTTTGTCTGGTTCTCTGTGTTTTTTATTTGATTTATCTCTCAATGACTTTCTTAGATTTTTGCAATCATTATCAAACCATTTTTCATTATCTGTTATTTTTGGTTTGCTCTTATGCTTCTTTAGATTAGCCAAGGAGGCTAATTTGTAAAATTTAAAGTTTATGTTCCAAACGGCCAAATTTACACCTTCATTTCTGTAGGAGAATGTTAAGGCTAAAAGGTTGTCCAGGAGAGATTGTATTTTTTGGCTACTAATTGCTTTTTGGTAGATGTCTGTACTGTTTGCACTCCATCTATAGGCCTGTTTAGTACCATGTAATTTATTGGGCCGTGATGCTTCGTGGTTGGGTTCCGCTCTTCTCAGATACACTGTGATTTTACTGTGGTCTGAGAGAGGTGTCAGTGGCCTTACTGTGAAGGCTCTGAGAGACTCTGGGTTTAGGTCGGTGAGGAAGTAGTCTACAGTGCTGCTGCCAAGGGAGGAGCTGTAGGTGTACCTACCAAATGAGTCCCCTCTCAGCCTACCATTGACTCTCTCTCTCTCTCTCTCTCTCTCTCTCTCTCTCTCTCTCTCTCTCTCTCTCTCTCTCCCTTTCACCTCTCTCTCTCTCCCTTTCATCTATCTCTCTCTCCCTCCCACCTCTCTCCAGCTCCTAGCCAAGAAAGAGTTCACCCTGTACTCTTTGGTGGTGCAGCAGCTGTCAAAACAGGACCACTCTGACTACGCTGGCAAGAAGAGACAAGTCTGCACGAGGTGGGTGATATACAACAGCAGTAATATACAACACATCTATCGGCACACACACTGACCAGGGTTTTACATTTGACTTCAATTTATAGACAGAGAAGGAGATACATTCAGAGAGAGAGAAACAGAGGCATTGTCAGTTAGGCAGACAGACAGACAGAGGCAGACAAACAGAGGCAGACAGACAGAGGCAGAGACAGAGACAGACAGACAGACATCAAAGAGAAAGAAAGATTTCATTTTGAAATTCCCCCTTTGAATAAATTGGCCAATGGCACTTTCCAATTCTTGGAATTTCAATGAGTCTCCTGAATAGACTGTTTTGACCTGTGATTGACCTCAGACATCTCAGACTCCAGGAATGTTTTTATGCCCCTGTCTCATTGTAATATAACTTCCTCTAGGCACAATGTGTGAAAAGGCCTTCCTCCCTACATGTACCTGTGTGTGTGCGAGTGTGAGTGTGTGTGCGAGTGTGAGTGTGTGGGAGAGTGTGTGCGGGAGAGTGTGTGGAAGTGTGTGTGGGAGAGTGTGTGTGAGTGTGGGACAGTGTGGGAGAGTGTGAGACTGTGCTCTGAGTGTGGAAGCAGGGAGCTGCAGAGAGACACAGAATGCAGATGAGAGTTTGACACCCTATAGGGAACCTGGCACTGTCATAAAATATGCATCAGAGGACAGAAACATGAAAATGATTAATATTTTACCTGATAGCGAGCTTCAGTAGTTCTTCTGTACTTTGGTATAAATTCAGAGTTCCACACATTTGTTGAGTTTCCCAGCTACAACATAATTTCTATGTGAAAGGTAAATCTGTAATGATTGAAAAATAACATTGTGTACAGTTGATACATTTTACGCACAGTTGCATTTAAACTGGAAACTGTACCTAGCTGTGGTTTGAGACAGGATATGACGTCACACACATGGTGTAACTTACAGTTGATCTAGCTGACGTACAGTTGCATTTAAACTCATGTTAAAAACATGAAACTGTACAGTACCTAGCTATGGCTCAAACAGGATGTGACGTCATGCCCCTGACCTCTGACCCCAGATCAGATCCTGCTGATGTCAATGAATGACATGAACAACGCCATGTCCTTCGTCAACCTGTCGCTGTTCAACAGCATCATCCAGGACCTCTTCCCCGCGGTGGAGACCCCCACCATCGACTACAGAAAGGTACCAAAAACAACTCTCCACAAATTGTCGCAAACTAGACAGGGAGAGGGACAAACAGACAGAAGGTTTGAAACACTCAACACTCTGGAGCATTAGAGAAACACAAAGTGGCCTCCTAGTTCCACATTCCAGTTGAGCTGAAAATGACTAGTCAATGCAGCCTGTCAAAGCAGATGGGCATAATCCATTAACTATAGGACAAGGGACAGAGGGAGCCTCACAGTTTAACTAATGAGTCTCTCAGTTCCTAAAACAGCTCAGCGCTTCAGGCTTCAGTCAACGGACACTCAATGTGCCTTTGTCTGGGTGATGGTGGGACATACACCCACACACACGCAGACACACACACACACACACACACACACAGATATACACACACACACCAGTGTTTGTTCTGATGAACCAATGTTGGGACTGAGAAGCTGCAGAGGCAGAATGGGGGAAAAAACACTTCTGGAGAAAGGACTGTAGCTATCAATCCATCCTCTCTCTCTCTCTTTCTCTCTTTCTACACATGACTGCCATCTCTAAAATGTGCCATCTGCTTTTCACACTAGCGAGACGTGAGCCAAGATGAAAAATGCTGCATCACATCTGCATACATAATTCAGTGTGTTGAGCTGCTCTACTCTGCATCGGCTCTGCATGCAGTAGAGATAGAGAGAGAGAGGAGGGAGGGGGAGAGAGAGAGAGGGGTGAGAGAGAGGGGTGAGAGAGGAGGGAGGGGGAGAGAGGGAGGGGGGCACAAGAGAAAGGAAGGGAGGGAAAGAGAGAGAAAGAGGGGAGAGAGAGGGGGCGAGAAAAGAGGGAGGGACAGAGAGAGAGAGAGAGAGAGAGAGAGAGAGAGAGAGAGAGAGAGAGAGAGAGAGAGAGAGAGAGAGCTAGGAGGCCATTTATTCATCTAGCTGTTGATTTGGCGTGCTTATAAACACTCTCAACCAGTCCTGCTGGTACAGGTGCAGAAAGAGGAACAGGGATATAGAGACAGTATTTGTAGGAGTTCTTAAGCACGCTATGCTACATCATGACTACAGTAAATGCTAGTGCTGGTCAGCATAGGTCAACTGTATAATTCAGAGGCCCCTGACTGCTGTATAACCAGATGCCCCCACGGCAGACCTGGCCCTCCCCTCAGCAAGTTGTCTTTAATAGTGCTTCACTAACTTCGTCCCTCTGTCTCTGTCTGCTTCACTCACTCTATCTCGCCATCCTTCCGTCTCCTCCCCCTCTTCCCTCAGCTGAGAGAGGCGGAGCTGTGTCAGGCACTTCACCCTGATCAAGGTCATCCAGCTGTACCAGACCAAGAACTCCTGACACTCCACAATGATCGTGGGCAAGACGGGCAGCGGCAAGACGGGCAGCGGCAAGACGGGCAGCGGCAAGATGGTCACCTGGGGGAGCTGGCTGACTGACTTTCGACTTCTCTGGCCCTACATCCGTAGGACCATAACGTATAGAATTATCTCCCTCTCCGTCAAACCATTCCCCATCTCGTGTTTCCATCTCTCAACAAGCGTCTCTCCCAGAGGAGCCCTTCCAACAAATTATCCATTCTAAAACACATTATCAGTATTACTGCTGTAGAATATCTATCACCTATCAGCACGCTCCGTTAACATCATCTACATCTCCTCCCCCCTCTCCCCACCTCCCTCCATCCCCACGTCTCATTGGTGTATTATAAACTGAGTGGTTCGAGCCCTGAATGCTGATTGGCTGACAGCTGTGGTAAATCAGACTGTATACCACGGGTATGACAAAACATATATTTTTACTGCTCTAATTACGTTGGTAACCAGTTTATAATAGCAATAAGGCACCTTGTGGGTTTGTGGTATATGGCCAATATACCACGGTTAAGGGCTGTATACAGGTACTCCGCGTTGCGTCGTGCATAAGAACAGCCCTTAGCCGTGGTATATTGGCCCTATACCACACCCCTTCGGGCCTTATTGCTTAATTAGCACATCCTCTACTAGGCAATAGGCCCCTCTCTCTCTCCACTCAGCCTGGCTTCCCATGGGTCCCCTGGGCTCCCAGACGGCCCTAGTCTGTCTAATTGAGTGTATCTCATGATCTTCAGAGGGGGATTTTGGTAGAATAATAATTTGAAGAGCATTCTGAGAGAGAGGGAGTTAGAGATGGAGTAGGAGGAGAGGCAGACTGGTGGGTAGATGTATTAAACAGAGGGAATGGGCTGAGTGGAGAGACGGATTAAGTCACCAAACCGAATCATCTCTCTGAGAGGGGAGGGGAGAAAAAGGAGAGGAGAGGTAATGGGAGGAAGAGAGGAGAGACAATGCAATCCTCCTCATCTTCCTATTCCTCCTCCTCTTCTTCCTCCTCCTCCTCATCAGCTTCTCACAGGCAGCTGGGCTTTAGCGGCACACAGACAACTGCTCTCTCTTTCTCACTATTTTCTCTCTCTTTCTCTCTCTCTCTCTCTATCTCCTCCCATTCTCTGTCTCTCTCTCTGTCCCTGTCTGTCTCATTAGTGCGACAGTAGCATGTGTTTAGCTGGTGTCATTACAACACTCTGTTGTGTCCTGAGCTCAGAGACAATCCAGTCACACAAAGATGCACTTCACTGCAGTAGAGTACCCTCACCACCCATATTAAAGAAAACACACATACACACACACACTGTTGTTGACTAACGGTTGGCTGGGAAACGCACACAGGGGCGTCTCGACGCTCGGCTGAGGAAGAGGCAGGGAGTTAGTTCACAGCCGGCGTTAATTGCCACAGCTTACCGTTGGCTTTCTAGTGACAATGTGTTTTCTAGCGGTGCGTTTAAGTGATCTAGCATTGCTGTTTGATGCTGCCCCAGTTGGCATGGTGCTGGAGCTGCCTGGTGTTGCTCTCTGAAGCTCTCTGCCTCTCTCTCTACCTGTTTGTTTCAGGCTGTTTTCCCTGCCATGCCTCTCTCTCTCTCCCCGCTTCATCACCCTCCCTCCCTCCTCCCCTCCTCACGTGGCTCCTCCAGATGTGGTTAAAAATAGGCAGAGGTAGGAGGGTGTGTGTTGTGTTTCCAAGTTTCCTTTTTTTAGGATGTTCCTGGAGTCTCAGGATCTGTGCTTGTAAATGTACTTTTACTGTTGTTCATTTTATTTCATGTTTTTAGTTGCTTGACCTTCAACCCCCCTCTCACCTTACCTTACCATCAAACTTGTTCTCCTTCTCCTCATTTCACATATCCTCATCACTCCATCTCTAACCCAGTCTCTCTCCTCTTCCTATCCTCCATTCTCAGACCATATTCTACCCCTTTCTCCATTCTCCATCATTGTATTCGTATATCCATCATTCATTCCTATTCCCAGTGTGACTGTGTCAGTGTTACTACTGTGTGGATCTCTCTGTGGTTGCTGTGTGCTTTTAGGATTCTTCTTCTCTGCTCTCTATGTGACTCAACCCCATGTGTCTCTCCTTTTCTTTCTTTCTGTCTTTCTTTGTCTTTCTAGCTCTCTCTCTCTTTCTCCCCTGGTATCTGCCTTCCTTCGTTCTTTTCATTTCTGACTCAACACCTTGCTCTTTGCAGATCTATTTCATGTCTGACTCAACACATTGCTCTTTGCAGATCTATTTAATGTCTGACTCAACACCTTGGTCTTTGCAGATCTATTTAATGTCTGACTCAACACCTTGGTCTTTGCAGATCTATTTAATGTCTGACTCAACACCTTGCTCTTTGCAGATCTATTTCGGGTCTCTATGTGTTGCTCACCATGCCGGTATCACCTCCCCCTGTTTCTCATTATCTCCCTCTCCCCTTGTCTCTCTCTCTCTCTCTCTCCCTCTCTCTCCCATCTCCTTGCATACATTCCCTACCCTCTCCTAAGCAAAGTCAACACCATGCCTTCTCATTTTAATCACAGTATCCCACAATACCAACATGTTCCTTCTCTTTTCTTTCTGTCCATGTCTTTTTCTCTCTTGCCGATCTGTAATCCCCTCTCTCTTTGTCTACTTTTAGGGCAAACCTAAAATGACAACCTTTTCCCCAAAGATAGTGTTCTCGGAAGGAGGGCACTGCATAGAGAATAAGGTGACACACAATACTTATTTACGCTGTCGCTGATTGACCTCTTCACCCTTGACCTTTAACCTTTGCCTGTTGATCTGTGTAAAGTATTTGGAGCATTAATGCCGTAGAAATACAAAGCAAGGAGAGACTGAGAGCCCAGGGCACTTTTAACAGCTACTGTATTGAGAGAGAAAGAGGTAAAGAGATGAGGATAAAGGGAGGGAGAAGGAGAGAGGGAGAGATTGAGATGTTGGAAGTGAGATGTCTGTGCTGCATCCCTCCTCAGTCCTTGGTTCCTCCAGCAATCAAAGGCTGGATAGACACACAGAGGAAAAAGAGCTGTACAGCTGTATCCTGCCTATCAGAGTCACCCTGGCAGCCTGCCACTCTAGACAACTGCCTCTCTCTCTCTCTCTCTCTCTCTCTCTCTCTCTCTCTCTCTATTCAATTTCAATTTAAGGGGCTTTACTGGCATGGGAAACATATGTTTACATTGCCAAAGCAAGTGAAAAAGATAATAAACAAAAGTGAGATTAACTATAAAAAAATGAACAGTAAACATTACAATCACAAAAGTTCCAAAATAATAAAGACATTTCAAACGTCATATTATGGCTATATAGAGTTGTAATATACAAAAAGGAAAATAAATCAACATAATGGTGTTCACTGGTTGCCCTTTTCTTGTAACAACAGGTCACAAATCTTGCTGCAGTGATGGTACATTGTGGTATTTCACCCAATAGATATGGGGGTTTATCAAAATTGGATTTGTTTTCAAATTCTTTGTGGGTCTGTGTAATCTGAGGGAAATATGTGTCTCTAATATGGTTTAATATACATTAATATAATATAATATACATTTGACAGGAGGTTAGGAACTGCAGCTCAGTTTCCACCTCATTTTGTGGGCAGTGTGCACATAGCCTGTCTTCTCTTGAGAGCCAGGTCTGCCTACAGCGGCCTTTCTCAACAGCAAGGCTATGCTCACTGTGTCTGTACATAGTCAGATTTCCTTAATTTTGGTTCAGTCACAGCTGTCAGGTATTCTGCCACTGTGTACTCTCTGTTTATGGCCAAATAGCATTCTAGTTCGCTCAGTTTTTTTGTAAATTCTTTCCAATGTGTCAAGTAATTATCGTTTTGTTTTCGTATGATTTGGTTGGGTCTAATTGTGTTGCTGTCTTGGGGTTCTGTGGGGTCTGTTTGTGTTTGTGGACAGAGCCCCAGGACCAGCTTGCTTAGGGGGCTCTTCTCCATTTCTCTGTAGGTGATGGCTTTGTTATGGAAGGTTTGGAAATCGCTTCCTTTTAGGTGGTTGTAGAATTTAACGGATCTTTTCTGGATTTTGATAATTAGCAGGTATCCTTTTGTGAATTCTTGATTGGTGAGTGGACCCCAGAACTCACAACCACAAAGGGCAATGGGTTCTATAACTGATTGAAGTATTCTTTTCCAAATCCTTATTGGTATGTTGAATTTTATGTTCCTTTTGATGGCATAGAAGGCCCTTCTTGCCTTGTCTCTCAGTTCGTTCACAGCTTTGTGGAAGTTACTTGTGGCGCTGTTTAGGCCGAAGTATATATTGTTTTTTGTGTGCTCTAGGGCAATGGTGTCTAGATGGAATTTGTATTCGTGGTCCTGGCAACTGGACCTTTTTTGGAACACCATTATTTTTGTCTTACTGAGATGTACTGTCAGGGCCCAGGTCTGACAGTACAGTGTACAAGATCTGGGTGCTGCTGTAGGCCCTACTTGGTTGGGGACAGAACCACCACATCATCAGCAAACAGTAGACATTTGACTTCAGATTCTAGTAGGGTGAAGACAGGTGCTGCAGACTGTTCTAGTGCCCTCCCCAATTCGTTGTTATACACTACCGTTCAAAAGTTTGGGGTCACTTAGAAATGTCCTTGTTTTTGAAAGACAAGCACATTTTCTGTCCATTAAAATAACATCAAATTGATCAGAAATACAGTGTAGACATTGTTAATGTTGTAAATGGCTATTGTAGCTGGAAAGGCCGTTTTCTTTAAATGGAATATCTACATAGGCGTACAGAGGCCCAATATCAGCCATCACTCTTGTGTTCCAATGGCACGTTGTGTTAGCTAATCCAAGTTTATCATTTTAAAAGGCTAATTGAGCATTAGAAAACTATTTTGAAACTATGTTAGCCTAGCTGAAAACTGTTGTTCTGATTAAAGAAGCAATAAAACTGGCCTTCTTTAGACTAGTTGAGTATCTGGAGCATCAGCATTTGTGGATTGATTACAGGCTCAAAATGTCTTGAAACAAATAAATGTCTTCTGAAACTCGTCAGTCTATTCTTGTTCTGAGAAATGAAGGCTATTCCATGCGAGAAATTGCCAAGAAACTGAAGATCTCGTACAACGCTGTGTACTACTCCCTTCACAGAACAGATCAAACTGTCTCTAACCAGAATAGAAAGAGGAGTGGGAGGCCCCGGTGCTCAACTGAGCAAGAGTACATTAGAGTGTCTAGTTTTAGAAACAGACGCCTCACAAGTCCTCAACTGGCAGCTTCATTAAATAGTACCCGCAAAACACCAGTCTCAACAGTGAAGAGGCGACTCAGGTTCTCTTGGTACAGGTGCTTCGGTAGGGTCTCGCTGGTCGCTTGTCTGGGCGGGGTGTCCGTTGCTCTGTTGCTCCTGTGTGAGGTGCTGGGCTGAGGTTGAGGGTGACATCCTTATGGGTCCTGGCAAAGGTTGGGATTGCTGCCTTGTAGAGGTGGACCTGGTCGTAAAGGCTGTTCAAGTCCAGGATGGAGTGGTGGGCCTGGTCTACATTAGGTTTTGAGACACAGTTTTGCGAAATACTTGCATTCACCCGCTGTGTGGTGGCAGGGTGAAAGTATTTTCGTGGTAGCAGGGTGGAGATAGTGGAAGAGGCTTTTTCAGTCACTCCCTTGAGTGCTGTGGCCACCATTTCCTGCTGGGCCCTCAGGTCATTTGTGCCTGTGTGAATTATAATGTGGCTGGGGGACCCTAGTCTGTCTTCTGACAACAGCTCCAGGGCGTACCTAGTGTTTGGGCATCAGAGTTTAGCCACTTTGTGTTTGGGAAAAAGTATTTGCCATTTGAGTCAATGAGGAACACAATCTCTGGCTTTTGTGTGTCCTCGGTGGATGTGTGGGGGTTGTCAGGAGGCTATTGGGGGAGCTGACAGAAGGTATGTTAGGAGCGAGTTGTGTTGTCTGTCCCATTGAGGTGATGAGGTTGTGGTCCGGGTCTGAGGTGGGCTTTTTCTGCTGGCTTGTCTGGGGGAGTGTCCTGCTCTCTGTCACACCTCAGCTTCCTGACCTCGTCCTTCAGTGCCATATGTGCCTCTTTAAGATCTCTCACCTCAGCCAGCTCTCCCAGACAACCGTCCATCTCCACCTTCTTGCCCCCCGGGTCTTGTTGTGCTGGTCTGTTTTGTAGGTTTGTTCTGTCTGGATTGTGTGGACTAGTTCTCTGAGCTACACCTTGTCTCTCTCCAGCTCTGTGAATTTATCCCCCTCAATGATGGAGGAGCAGTGCAGTTGTGGGACCTGGGTGTGTTCAGTGCTGGGGGGTGACTATCCTCGTCTGCAGGACAGTTTGAAGAGGTGTGATCAGACTCACTCAGGATGGGGGAACCGTGTATACCCAGGTAGTTTTTCCTGCTCTGCTCTCTCTCTCTTTGATCCTGTAAAAGTCCTGCTGGACCTGCTTGAGGATGCCCTGCACCATTACTGTCCCAGACTTGTACACGTTGATAGAGGTTGTTTATTTTCCTTAATGTCTAGTATTCTGAGTTTCCACCCTGGGCCAATACCCTCTTTCTTGACATAGGGGTAGTGTGCTCTAGTAGCACTGTGCATTGCCAGGGGATGGTCTGTGTGGAAAATTAAGTTGCTGGCGTTCCCCTCTTTGTAGCTGTCAGCAAATAGTGTCTCTGGATTGTCCTTGAGGAGCTTTTTTTGTATGTATTCCTTGCAGTGTTATTTTCAATATCCTTGGGGTACTGTATTGTAATGACCTTTGGACAGAGATAAGCCCATTGGGGCTTCAAAGGTCTCTGCATTTGGGTGGGGGAGGCTCTCCTGCCATTGTTAGGCTCTCAAGTTTTCACACATCTTTCACACTTCAGGGCTAATTGAAGGTGCTGCCCCACTGTTCTGTCCTAGCAGCTTAGTAGCTTAGTTGTCACGACTTCCGCCGAGGTCGGTCCCTCTCCTTGTTCGGGCGGTTTTTGGCGGTCGAGGTCACCGGCCTTCTAGCCATCGCCGATCCATTATTTAACCCTCTGTTTTCCCCTGTTTTTTGTGCGTTTGTTGTTCAGTTGTCGGATTTTGTACGACTGTTTTTTTCGTACGTTGTATTTCTGGGCACGTTGTTGTATTTGATATCCTTTTTCCATTTTGGATTAAATATGTTGTTCACTCATCTCTGCTTTCCTGCGCCTGACTTTATACACCAGCTACACACACCATCATTGACATTAGTAGCCTTATTTACTAAGCTTTATATAACAAAATGACTTAGAGATGATTGGCTTTTACCTTTTGGCTTCAGAAGTAGCTTTAGACTGATCATTACTCACTCAGTTTTGGGTTGGATGGTATTTCCATGTTTCCGCTGTGTTTTCTTCTGCAGGTTTTGGTTTGTTAGAAGTTTTTTCTTGATGGTCCTTGGTAGTAATCATTTCAGGTAATTTTGTCCAAAACCAAGGTTTTAGGTTTGTAATTTTGATTTGGAGTAAAAGTTTTAATGTTGAGGTCAGTATCCTGTATAAGTCCTTGTGAAAAAAAGTATAGTTTATCTACATTTATCCAACTCTAATTCTATATTTTTTGCAGAAGAGGTCAAGAGCCCATGAGCACTCTCTCTCTCTCTCTCTCTCTCTCTCTCTCTCTCTCTCTCTCTCTCTCTCTCTCTCTCTCTCTCTCTCTCTCTCTCTCTCTCTCGCAATCTCTAATACTCTCTCTCTCTCTCTGTCTCTCTTCTCTCTACCTTCTCCACTTCCTGGTGGCGCTGCTCTGCTTGCTCTGCTGTAATATTGTAATATGCTTGATTTAATATGTTTTTGATTTGTTTTTGTGAGCTGTCAATGTCAAGAAAGAATGGTAAACTTTGCAAGACTTTTGTTTGCAGTGCTGATCTTCTCGCTTTTCACCTCATCATACCAAACAAGGCAGGCTCGCATGGGAAACCAGGCATCGGTCACAAACAATCAGGCACTGCTTACCTACACCAGAGATGCACTTCTGTCCCTACGAGACTCTGGAGTGGCTGGATCATGCCTCCTTGTTGATGTGAAACGACCACGGCAACTGCGGAAGAGAGGCAAACGAGGGGGAATCAGACTGAAGCCGCTGCCTTTACAGCTAGAGCCAAACCACCGCTGTCTAACTTTGAACACTGTCCAGCTCATTCCCACCTACCGTACAGTTCTCAAGAGCAGGAAACCCCTTGTGAAATCTGTGAATGTGTGAACTGAAGACAGCATAGAACGTTTTATTTCTTTAGTTAGACATGAGTTAGACATGCACAAGTCAACACAGATTGTCACAGACTACATCCATGTCTGTGTTGACTCTGTGAAACACAGAGAGACAATAAACGCATACCCAAACAACATACCATACATCACAAAGGAGGTAAATGACTAGATCAACCACAAGAGGCAAGCATTCAACAACAAGTACCAACAACAACTGAAATGTGGGCAAAAGAAGCTCAACCAAAAGCTCAGGGAGACAAGGAAACAACACGAGGAATCAATGGAAGAGTTCCTAAGAATGAACTCCAAATACTGGTGGGAGTCGATGAGGACAATCACCAACATGAACCCTGCAAAAGAATCCTTGCACACGTCAGATGAGCTGACCAAAGCCAATGAATTAATTTTTTTTTAAATGCTTTTGATGTTACTTCACTTCTCTGTTGAGTGTGATAATGCGATTGACTCCATTGTTGTTGATGATTGTGTTCATAGGTTGGAAATCAACCCTATATTTGTCACTAGACTCTTCAAGCACACCTGAATGAATAAGGCGACAGGTCCTGATGGCATCTCTGCTTGTTTTCTAAAAATATGTGCGGAGGAACTGACTCCGGTTTGGTGCCCTATCTTTCAGAGGTCTGTAGACTCCCATGCAGTCTGATCTCTGTGGAAAAAGGACGTTATCACTCCAGTCCCCAAAAAGCCTTGCCCAAAAGAAAATAGACCTGTGGCCCTGACCCCCATCCTAATGAAGTGTTTTGAAAAGATCCTGATGTACGAACTCCATTCACATGTGAACCCTGTGTTAGATCCTTATCAATTTGCCTATGAGCAAAGTTGTGGGACTGACGATGCAATCAACACCACAGTGCATCTCATTGTTAAGCACCTGGAAAACACCAAGGTCTATGCTAGACTGTCATTTATTGATTTCACTTCAACGTTTAACACAATACAGCCACATTTCCTACTCAGCCAGTCAAAGCAGATGGGTGTTAACCCCTATACCGTAAGGTGGTACCACTCATTCCTGATGAGCCGTACTCAACCGGTTAGAGTTAACAGTACCCTCTCTGAGGCTAGAGACATTAGCATAGGGGCCCCGCAGGTTTGTGTGAGTTCACCCATCTTATTCACTATGTACACAAATGAATGCACTAGCAGTAATCCTGATAACTATATTGTCAAGTTTTCTGATGATGCCGCCATTCTTGGTCTGATGTTTAAAGATGCTTATACTACTGTGTACAGGTCAGAGATTCAAAGGTTTGTCAAGTTTAGGGCTCTCAAGTGGCGCAGCGCAAGAGGTGCCACTACAGTCCCTGGTTCGAATCCAGGCAGTATCACATCCGATCGTGATTGGGAGTCCCATAGGTTGGCGCACAATTGGCCCAGCGTCGTCCGGGTTTGGCTATGGTAGGCTGTCATTGTAAATAAGAATTTGGTCTTAATTGACTTGCCTAGTTAAATAAAGGTTAAAGGTCATCTGTGATGAGCTCATCCTAAATGTAAAGAAAACGGAGGAGATGGTGTTTGAGTGCAACTCTGTGGATGACCACGTGCCTGTGGTTGTCCGCAATGCCAACATAGCCCAGGTTAGTTCATACCAGTACCTGGGTATACACGTGGACAATGTGCTGAGCTGGGAGGTCCAAGTAGAGAGTGTCTGCTGCAGAGTCCAACAACGCCTCTATTTCCTACATAGACTCAGGGTTTTTGGAGTTGACCAGAAAAGAATGCTCCTGTTCTACCATGTGGTCATAGAGAGTATCATGAAATACGGCATCAGAGTCTGGTTTGGCAATTTATCAGTCCAACTGAAATCCTAAATTGCCCACCTGATACAAACTGCTGTGAAGGTCAAGGGTGTGAGGCAACATCCCTCCCTGCAGACTATCTTTGAACGGAGAAGCACAGAAAATGATTTCAGACCAGATCCCATGACAATTAGCTCCTCCCCTCAGACGGATGCTATAGGATCCCTCCTCCCCTCAGACAGATGCTATAGGGTCCCTCCTCCCCTCAGACAGATGCTATAGGATCCCTCCTCCCCTCAGATAGATGCTATAGGATCCCTCCTCCCCTCAGACAGATGCTATAGGGTCCCTCCTCCCCTCAGACAGATGCTATAGGGTCCCTCCTCCCCTCAGACAGATGCTATAGGATCCCTCCTCCCCTCAGACAGATGCTATAGGGTCCCTCCTCCCCTCAGACAGATGCTATAGGATCCCTCCTCCCCTCAGACAGATGCTATAGGGTCCCTCCTCCCCTCAGATAGATGCTATAGGATCCCTCCTCCCTCAGACAGATGCTATAGGGTCCCTCCTCCCTCAGACAGATGCTATAGGATCCCTCCTCCCCTCAGACAGATGCTATAGGGTCCCTCCTCCCCTCAGATAGATGCTATAGGGTCCCTCCTCCCCTCAGACAGATGCTATAGGATCCCTCCTCCCCTCAGACAGATGCTATAGGATCCCTCCTCCCCTCAGACAGATGCTATAGGGTCCCTCCTCCCCTCAGATAGATGCTATAGGATCCCTCCTCCCCTCAGACAGATGCTATAGGATCCCTCCTCCCCTCAGACAGATGCTATAGGATCCCTCCTCCCCTCAGACAGATGCTATAGGATCCCTCCTCCCTCAGATAGATGCTATAGGATCCCTCCTCCCTCAGACAGATGATATAGGGTCCCTCCTCCCTCAGACAGATGCTATAGGGTCCCTCCTCCCCTCAGACAGATGCTATAGGATCCCTCCTCCCCTCAGACAGATGCTATAGGGTCCCTCCTCCCTCAGATAGATGCTATAGGGTCCCTCCTCCCCTCAGACAGATGCTATAGGATCCCTCCTCCCCTCAGACAGATGCTATAGGGTCCCTCCTCCCCTCAGATAGATGCTATAGGATCCCTCCTCCCCTCAGACAGATGCTATAGGGTCCCTCCTCCCTCAGACAGATGCTATAGGATCCCTCCTCCCCTCAGACAGATGCTATAGGATCCCTCCTCCCCTCAGATAGATGCTATAGGGTCCCTCCTCCCTCAGACAGATGCTATAGGATCCCTCCTCCCTCAGACAGATGCTATAGGATCCCTCCTCCCCTCAGACAGATGCTATAGGGTCCCTCCTCCCCTCAGATAGATGCTATAGGATCCCTCCTCCCCTCAGACAGATGCTATAGGATCCCTCCTCCCCTCAGACAGATGCTATAGGATCCCTCCTCCTCTAAGACAGATGCTATAGGATCTCTCCTCCCTTCAGACAAATGCTATAGGATCCCCACATGTAAGCTGAACAGGTATAAGCACCCCTTCATTTCCATCTGTCAACTACCTGAACAGCAATAAGTGAAGCTGAGCTGTGTTAGAATGCCACTGACAGAAATAGGGAATGTGCAAAGTATTATGCATGTTTTTAAATTTTTTATTTCACCTTTATTTAACCAGGTAGGCCAGTTGAGAACAAGTTCTCATATACAACTGCAACCTGGCCAAGATAAAGTGAAGCAGTGCGACAAAAACAACGACACAGAGTTACACATGGAATAAACAAGTGTACAGTCAATAACACAATAGAAAAATCTGTATACAGTGTGTACAAATGAAGAAAGGAGGTAAGGCAATAAATAGGCCAATAGTGATGAAGTAATTACAATTTAGCAATTTACACTGGAGTGATAGATGTGCAGATGAGGATGTGCAAGTAGAAATACTGATGTTCAAAAGAGCAGAACAACAAAACAAATATGGGGATGAGGTAGGTAGTTGGTTGGATGGGCTATTTACAGATGGGCTGTGTACAGCTGCAGCGATCGATAAGCTGCTCTGACAGCTGACGCTTAAAGTTAGTGAGGTAGATATGTCTCCAACTTCAGTGATTTTTGCAATTCGTTCCAGTCATTGGCAGCAGAGAACTGGAAGGAAAGGCGGCCAAAGGAGGTGTTGGCTTTGGGGATGACCAGTGAAATATACCTGCTGGAGCGCGTGCTACGGGTGGTATTGCTATGGTGACCAGTGAGCTGAGATAAGGCGGAGCTATACCTAGCAAAGACTTATAGATGACCTGGAGCCAGTGGGTTTGGCGACGAATATGTAGCGAAGACCAGCCAACGAGAGCATACAGGTCGCAGTGGTAGGTAGTATATGGGGCTTTGGTGACAAAACGGATGGCACTGTGGTAGACTGCATCCGATTTGCTGAGTAGAGTGTTGGAGGCTAATTTGTAAAGGACATCGCCGAAGTCAAGGATCAGTAGGATAGTCAGTTTTACAAGGGTAAGTTTGGCAGCATGAGTGAAGGAGGCTTTGTTGCGTAATAGGAAGCCGATTCTAGACTGTTGAGTCTGCCGATAAGAATATGGTGATTGACAGAGACGAATGCCTTGGCCAGGTCGATGAAGACGGCTGCACAGTACTATCTTTTATCGATGGCGGTTATGATATCGTTTAGGACCTTGAGCGTGGCTGAGGTGCACCCGTGACCAGCTCGGAAACCAGATTGCATCGCAGAGAAGGTACGGTGGGATTCGAAGTGGTCGGTGATCTGTTTGTTCACTTGGCTTCCAAAGACTTTAGAAAGGCAGTGCAGGATGGATATAGGTCTGTTACAATTTGGGTCTAGAGTGTCACCCCCTTTGAAGAGGGGGATGACGACGGCCACTTTACAATCTTTAGTAATCTCAGACGATACGAAAGAGAGGTTGAACAGACTAGTAATAGGGGTTGCAACAATGGCAGCGGATAATTTTAGGAAGAGAGGGTCCAGATTGTCTAGCCCAGCTGATTTGAAGGGATCCAGATTTTGCAGCTCTATCAGAACATCAGCTGGGGCTTGGGCCAGTTGCTGCGGGGGGTGCAGAGCTGTTGGTCGGGGTTGGGGTAGCCAGGTGGAAAGCATGGCCAGCCGTAGAGAAGTGCTTATTGAAATTCTTGATTATCGTGGATTTATCAGTGGTGACAGTGTTTCCTAGTCTCAGTGCACTGGGCAGCTGGGAGGAGGTACTCTTATTCTCCATGGACTTTACAGTGTCCCAAAACTTTTTGGAATCAGTGCTGCAGGATGCAAATTTCTGTTTGAAAACGCTAGCCTTTGCTTTCCTAACTGACTGTGTGTTTTGGTTCCTGACTTTCCTGAAAATGTGCATATCGTGGGGACTATTTGATGCTAATGCAGTACGCCACAGGATGTTTTTGTGCTGGTCAAGGGCGGTCAAATCTGGAGTGAACCAAGGGCTATATCTGTTCTTAGTTCTAAACATTTATAAAGGGGCATGCTTATTTAAGATGGTGATGAAAGCACTTTTAAGAACAACCAGGCATCCTCTACTGACGGGATGAGTTCAATATCCTTCCAGGACACCCGGGCCAGGTCGATTAGAAAGGCCTGCTCGCTGAAGTGTTTTAGGGAGCGTTTGACAGTGATGAGGGGTGGTCGTTTGACTGCGGACCCATAACGGACACAGGCAATGAGGCAGTGATCACTGAGATCCTTGTTGAAAACAGCAGAGGTGTATTTAGAGGGCAAGTTGGTCAGGATGATATCTATGAGGGTGCCCATGTTTACGGATTTGGGGTTGTACCTGGTAGGTTCTTTGATAATTTGTGTGAGATTGAGGGCATTGTAGTTTAGATTGTAGGATGGCCGGGGTGTTAAGCATATCCCAATTTAGGTCACACAGCCGTACAAACTCTGACGCTAGATAGGGGGCAGTCAATTCACATATGGTGTTCAGGGCACAGCTGGGAGCTGAGGGGGGTCTATAACAAGCGGCAAAAGTGAGAGACTTGTTTCTGGAAAGGTGGATTTTTAAATGTAGAAGCTTGAATTGTTTGAGCGTAGACCTGGATAGTATGACAGAACTCTGCAGGCTATTTCTACAGTAGTGACTGTATGACAATAGTATGATGTAGTATGATGATAAGGGTAATGTGTAATGTATGTATTATGTTGAGTGTGTAATGTACAGTGTCGATTTTGTATACAGAAGTAACTGTGTCGAAGAAACAATTTTCCCCTTGGGACATTAAAGTTCCTCCTATCCTACATCTTTAAACCTCATCCCTCGCACTCTTTATCGCGCCACATCGTTAGCTATTATCCTTTCTTCCTTCTATTCACAGCGCCTTTCCTCCTTTCTGTCACTCTCCTCCTCCTCCTCCTCCTCCTTCTCTCATCCCTCTCTCCTCCAGTCCTGTTGCAACAGCAGGAGCCAGAGGCCGAGGCAGCTCACAGAAGCTGCTGTTTCATCTGTTGCCTCTCTCTCTCTCTCGCTCTCTCTCTCGCTCTTTCTCTCTCGTGCTCTTTCTTTCTCTCTCGCGCTCTTTCTTTCTCTCTCTCTCCCTCTCTCTCTCTTTCTTTCTTTCTTTCTCTCTTTCCCTCTCTCTCTCTCTCTCTCTCTCTCTCTCTCTCTCGCTTGGCACACCACACTCAGCAGAGATAATGTATGGCACACTGCCACAGGGAAGGGCACCCAGAGAGATGGTGGGGGTTAGGAAAGACACTGAGTGGTAGCAGAGTGACACTGGAATGGACAAAGTGTGCACATAATGCGAAATGGGAGGGAAAAGGGCAAACCAGAGAGATCTGTGGAAGTGGAGAATGGAGGGACAAGGTTAGCTTCCACTTGAGGTCAGAAGCAAAGAAGAGATGTATTCAGTCTATGTGAGTACAAGTATGAGTGTTTATTTGTGTGACTCACGGTGAGAGAGCGACACACCTCAACATCCACTCAGAGTGAAGACTTGCAAGATTTGCATCAGTGTGCAGAGAGAAAGAGAGAGTGAGCGAAAGAGAGGAGGAGAGAGAGGGAGAGAGATAATGGAGAAGAAGGGGTTGAGCAGAGACAGGGTGGGTGCCAGTTAGGCCCCCTCCAGTGTTCACAGCAGGACAGATTGAGTGTGGGCTGGCCCCACAGGGGGAGAACTGGGTTTGGCAAACAGGCAACGAACACAGGAAGTACACAGTGTGATATTTAATCCTTTCAAAACAACCACCCTACCAGTGACAAAATGGTGAAAAGAAAAGACACACACTGATACCATACCGCAGGGGGGGTGTGCGTTTGGCAAATTAGACAATAAAAGCGCAGAGAGAGATTACAGTCAGAGTCCCATGGTGGATTGATGAAATAATGGTGGACTGATGAAATAATGGTGGACTGATGAAATAATGGTGGATTGATGAAATAATGGTGGACTGATGAAATAATGGTGGACTGATGAAATAATGGTGGATTGATGAAATAATGGTGGACTGATGAAATAATGGTGGACTGATGAAATAGTGGTGGACTGATGAAATAGTGGTGGACTGATGAAATAATGGTGGACTGATGAAATAGTGGTGGACTGATGAAATAATGGTGGACTGATGAAATAATGGTGGACTGATGAAATAATGGTGGTCTGATGAAATAATGGTGGACTGATGAAATAATGGTGGACTGATGAAATAATGGTGGACTGATGAAATAGTGGTGGACTGATGAAATAGTGGTGGACTGATGAAATAGGGGTGGACTGATGAAATAATGGTGGACTGATTAAATAATGGTTGACTGATTAAATAACGGTGGACTGATCAAATGGTGGTGGACTGATCAAGTAGTGGTGGACTGATGAAATAATGGTGGACTAATGAAATAATGGTGGACTGATTAAATAATTGTGGACTTATTAAATAATGGTGGACTGATGAAATAGTGGTGGACTGATGAAATAATGGTGGACTCATAAAATAATAGTGGACTGATGAAATAATGGTGGACTCATGAAATAATGGTGGACTCATGAAATAATGGTGGACTAATGAAATAATGGTGGACTGATTAAATAATGGTGGGCTGATGGGATGAAAGAAGATGCACACAAACAGGGCAAATTAACAAACACCTTCCCCTTTGTGTGTGTGTGTTTGTGTGTACGGTACTTGTGGGTGGGTGTTCTACTGGGGCAGCAGTGTGTGTGTGTGACTGTTTTGTGTGTGTCAAACAGTTAAAACTACTTAGGGAGAAACGGTGCACTAGCGGGCCGCTCCCGACACTACCCGGTGAAATGTAAGGCGCCAAATTCAAAATCCAAAAGTTGAATTATTAAACATTCATCAATATACAAGTGTTGCATAGTCATCAAAAGCTCTGATTCTTGGCAATATCACAGCGTTGTCAGATTTCAAAAAGGCTTTACGGCGAATGCACAACATTTTATTGTTTGAGGATAGAACCTCTAACATTTATGCATTAGCATAAATTCATATCCAGCACGGGTCACACAAAATCCATATAAGAGCTAAAATACAGTGGGGCAAAAAAGTATTTAGTCAGCCACCAATTGTGCAAGTTCTCCAACTTAAAAAGATGAGAGATGCCTGTAATTTTCATCATAGGTACACTTCAACTATGACAGACGAAATGAGAAAAAGAAATCCAGAAAATCACATTGTATTTTTAATTCATTTATTTGCAAATTATGGTGGAAAATAAGTATTTGGTCAATAACAAAAGTTTATCTCAATACTTTGTTATATACCCTTTGTTGGCAATGACAGAGGTCAAACGTTTTCTGTAAGTCTTCACAAGGTTTTCACACACTGTTGCTGGTATTTTGGCCCATTCCTCCATGCAGATCTCCTCTAGAGCAGTGATGTTTTGGGGCTGTCGCTGGGCAACACGGACTTTCAACTCCCTCCAAAGATTTTCTATGGGGTTGAGATCTGGAGACTGGCTAGGCCACTCCAGGACCTTGAAATGCTTCTTACGAAGCCCCTCCTTAGTTGCCAGGCGGTGTGTTTGGGATCATTGTCATGCTGAAAGACCCAGCCACGTTTCATCTTCAATGCACTTGCTGATGGAAGGAGGTTTTCACTCAAAATCTCACGATACATGGCCCCATTCATTCTTTCCTTTACACGGATCAGTCGTCCTGCTCCCTTTGCAGAAAAACAGCCCCAAAGCATGATGTTTCCACCCCCATGCTTCACAGTAGGTATGGTGTTATTTGGATGCAACTCAGCATTCTTTGTCCTCCAAACACGACGAGTTGAGTTTTTACCAAAAAGTTCTATTTTGGTTTCATCTGACCATATGACATTCTCCCAATCCTCATCTGGATCATCCAAATGCTCTCTAGCAAACTTCAGACGGGCCTGAACATGTACTGGCTTAAGCAAGGGGACACGTCTGGCACTGCAGGATTTGAGTCCCTGGCGGCGTAGTGTGTTACTGATGGTAGGCTTTGTTACTTTGGTCCCAGCTCTCTGCAGGTCATTCACTAGGTCCCCCCGTGTGGTTCTGGGATTTTTGCTCACCGTTCTTGTGATCATTTTGACCCCACGGGGTGAGATCTTGCGTGGAGCCCCAGATCGAGGAAGATTATCAGTGGTCTTGTATGTCTTCCATTTCCTAATAATTGCTCCCACAGTTGATTTCTTCAAACCAAGCTGCTTACCTATTGCAGATTCAGTCTTCCCAACCTGGTGCAGGTCTACAATTTTGTTTCTGGTGTCCTTTGACAGCTATTTGGTCTTGGCCATAGTGGAGTTTGGAGTGTGACTGTTTGAGGTTGTGTCTTTTATACTGATAACAAGTTCAAACAGGTGCCATTAATACAGGTAACGAGTGGAGGACAGAGGAGCCTCTTAAAGAAGAAGTTACAGGTCTGTGAGAGCCAGAAATCTTGCTTGTTTGTATGTGACCAAATACTTATTTTCCACCATAATTTGCAAATCAATTCATTAAAAATCCTACAATGTGATCTTCGGGATTTCTTTTCCTCATTTTGTCTGTCATAGTTGAAGTGTACCTATGATGAAAATTACAGGCCTCTCTCATCTTTTTAAGTGAGAGAACTTGCACAATTGGTGGCTGACTAAATACTTTTTTGCCCCACTGTAAATCACTTACCTTTCGAAGAACTTCTGCTGTGGGCTTCCCAAGTGTCCAACGAAGAATTCCAATGGTTCTTTTGTTAGAAAAAGTCATTTATTATATCCATAAATCTCTGTTTGGTTGGTGCGTTATGTTCAGAAAATCCACCGTCGAGTCACCCGTTGTACAGTGAAGAGAATGCGTTCAAATATACCTATCCACTTTGCACAAACAAATCAAAGATAATTTATAATGCATCCTTAGCTATCCTTTTATGAATATTAGCGCTAATTATGCACTCGGATGATATCATAAACGATATAAAAGGAAAATAATGTGGGGCTCGCTCACAATCTCGCGCCCCGGGAAACGTTGTTGACATATGTGGTCCCTTGACTATTTCCTCTTCCTATCAGTTCTGCTCAGTGTTAAAGCCTCCAAACACTGTATAAAGACTGTTGACATCTAGTGGAAGCCATAGGTACTGCAACCTAAGAGCTATTATACATGATTTTCAATAGCAAGTCAATGGAAAAGAGGAAATGTCACAACAACAACAAAAAAATCTGGACAGAAATTCCTCGGGTTTTCGCCTGCTATATCAGTTCTGTTATACTCACAGACATTAATAGTTTTAGAAACTTCAGAGTGTTTTCTATCCAATAGTACTAATTATGTGCATATCCTATTTTCTGGGCCTGAGTGGCAGGCATTTTACTTTGGGCACGCCAGACTCTCCAAAACCGTCACCTCTGCTGCCGCTCCCTAAGAAGTTAAGTTTAGGTATTCATTCCGAGGGGTTAAGGTTAGGGCTATGGATGGGGGAAGGCTTAAAAGAAAAGAATTAAAAACAATGCACTGTTTCCATCAAGCATCATCAAAATACTCTCCCCTGCTTGCTAGAGCATTAGGAACTGGCATAGTGGTCAAAGCAGCGTTCTCTGGCTTTTAGCCTCATGAGTTGGCGCCCAGTACTGTGCCATGTTTTTGGGGGGTATTTTTGGTGAGCGCCAAGGAATGCATATATCGACGTCCTCTGAACCTTTTCAAACGACAGAAGGTAACTGGGCTAGGAATAGCATGGCAGCAAGATGGCTGCATCACATCACAGGTTAACGTACTGCAGGTGTGCTCTGACTATTGACCTTTCACTTTTCCTTTTTCTCTCCTTTCTCTCTCTTCCTCCTCCCTCTCTTTCTCTCCTTTCTCTCCCTCTTCCTCCTCCCTCTCTTTCTCTCCTTTCTCTCTCTCTTCCTCCTCCCTCTCTTTTTCTCCCTCTCTCTCCCTTCCTGGTCCTGTCTGTCTTCCCTCCTCTCTCTCGTTCTCCACCCCCTCTTTCTCTCCCTCCCCAGTCTCCCCTACCCTCCACCCCCCCATCCCCCTTCCCATCCCTGTAGGTTGAGGTGGACTACCTGAAGAAGTTGTTTGAGAGTAGACCATAGCGTTCAAGAGGAGCAGCTGTAAGGAGCTGCTGCCCGTCACCGAACTCAATGGAGTCTCCTTCCCCTGCTGCTTCTTGGCAACCAATAGACACAGTATGGCAACACTAACTAAACATTTGATACTGACAATTCCTTTCTCCCTCTTCATGTGACGCTTACTCTTTCTGATGATGGTAGCATGACTTATTTTCTCTCCATCTCTCTCTCGCTCTACCCTTCTCTCTCTCTCCCTCCAGGTGAACCCCTCTGACTCTGACCACTATGGTCGTATGGTTGAGTTGTGCTTCATCTTCAGTGTCATCTGGTCCATCTGTGCCTCAGTCAATGAGGATGGTCGTAAGAAGATCAACAAGGTGGGGTACAGAGAGACACATATGCATGAGCGTGCAGGCAGGCACACACACACACACACACACACACACACACACACACATGCATATACAGTACACATAAAAACACACACACAGTGTTATAGGGTTATTGTTTATACAGTATTTATGCACAAACATTGAACTCTCAGACACATTTGAAAGACAGACTCTATTAATACAGAGCGGAAAAACTAACAGGTATTTTTGTATACTTCATTACAGTATTAATTTACTTCATTTCTGGGATTATATTACCATATATTACTGTATTTATGGAGTTATATTACCATATATTACTGTATTTATGGGATTATATTACCATATATTGACTGTATTTATGGGATTATATTACCATATATTGATTGTATTTATGGGATTATATTACCATATATTGACTGTATTTATGCAAAGATGTTGAACTGTGTCACTGACCTTTGCTCTTATAGTTGTCCCTTCCAGGACACCATCTATGAATACTATGTGGAACATGACCTGGGCCTCCTTTGAGGACAAGCTGCCCAAGGGCTGGAGCTACTCCACCAAGTGTGTGTGTGTGTGTGTGTGTGTGTGTGTGTGTGTGTGTGTGTGTGTGTGTGTGTGTGTGTGTGTGTGTGTGTGTGTGTGTGTGTGTGTGTGTGTGTGTGTGTGTGTGTGTGTGTGTGTGTGTGTGTGTGTGTGTGTGTGTGTGTGTGTGTGTGTGCACATACACTGTGCACACACTGCACCACACTGCCATGGCTCTCGACTCTATACTATTTTACTGGAATAGGAGGGTGTGTGTGTGTGAGTCCTGGTCTGACTGGTTTTGTGTGGTATAGTAAAGTGATATCTTCAATTGATAATGCCGTTTTTCTTCTGTTCTTTATTTAATGTTGTCACATATTTTCTCCCCCATTCATGTCTTTCCCTCCTATCCCTCCCTTCCCCTGCATCCCTCTCCTCCCTCCCTCCCCCTTCCCCCTCTCCCTCTCTCCCACCCCCAGTGCTCTGCTTTATAAGCTCATGGTTCCCTGTGTGGACAAGGTGCGTTATAACTTCCTGCTGCGGGTGCTGGTGACGGGGCAGTACCAGGTGTTGATGACAGGTCCAGTGGGAAGGCCTCAGTGGCACAGAGCGTACTGCAGGGACTGGACTCCTCCAAGAGGGCGGTCCTCACCGTCAACATGTCCTCACAGGTGAGACAGGACAGATAACCTCTAAATAACCTACCTGGAACCTACTAGCAACTTCCCATCAACCTACCTGTAACCTTACCACAACCTATAAATAACCTACCTGGAACATACTAGTACCTTCCCATTAGCCTTCCTGTAACCTTACAACAACCTATAAATAACCTACCTGGAACCTACTAGCAACTTCCCATCAACCTACCTGGAACCTTACAACAACCCCTCAAGGTCCCACTAATCTGCAAGCCATTTAGTCATGTCAGTTCCCTTTGACCACAATCTCACAACCATCTGTTACACTCTTAATGCCAACAAGAACACTGTCCATGATGAAGACTATACTACAGAGTATGTTGTCTTCAGTTGGTAGAGCATGGCTCCAGGTCCTCTGTACCTCAGTTGGTAGAGCATGGATCCAGGTCCTCTGTACCTCAGTTGGTAGAGCATGGATCCAGGTCCTCTGTACCTCAGTTGGTAGAGCATGGATCCAGGTCCTCTGTACCTCAGTTGGTAGAGCATGGATCCAGGTCCTCTGTACCTCAGTTGGTAGAGCATGGATCCAGGTCCTCTGTACCTCAGTTGGTAGAGCATTGATCCAGGTCCTCTGTACCTCAGTTGGTAGAGCATTGATCCAGGTCCTCTGTACCTCAGTTGGTAGAGCATGGCTCCAGGTCCTCTGTAGCTCAGTTGATTGAGCATGGCACTTGCAACACCAGGATAGTGGGTTTGATTCCTGGGACCACCTGTATGAAAATGTATGGAAGCGCGACTGTAAGGCACTTTGGATAAAAGCATGTGTTAAATGGCATATATTATTGTAATATTTGTATTCATTATGTGCTGCAACATGGGCATACAGAAGGAAATTTGGTTCAATGTTCGACTATTCATGTGAGGCTTAGATATTGGAAAGCCATAATCTACAGCTAAAAATACTTTGGACCTGCCGCCACAGCGGGAGTAGGGGGTAATAAAGTATGATTAAGGTGAGTGCAGGTGTGTGTGTGTGTGTGTTAGACCAGGTTGAATAGCCTCTATCTCAGCTCAGGTTCCTACAATTTCAGAGTACACGGCTCTCACTCACAAGGCGCCGCAATTAGCTGAGTCACGTACCTCGGGCCTCTCGCCTCACCACCCACCAGCCCTGACGCGCACGCATGCACGCACACACACACACACACACACACACCCCTGAACAGTCATTACATTACAGGAGCCTGGCTGGGTGATGGAAGTACTTATAACAGCATCGCCATCATCATCACCACCATCATCCTCATCATCATCATTAACATCACCTGAATAACTATGAGAGAGAGAGGGAGTTAGAGAGAGAGGGAGGGAGAGAAAAAGTTGGAGAGAAAGTAGCCATCAACTCTCTCTCTCTGTCTGTTGATCCATCTATCGTTCACTCCATCAACCCCTCTCTGACCCACTCAGTCTTCTGCTGTCCCTTTTTCACTAATGTATACCTCTTTTTCATATGCCTCTCTTTTTCTGGCTAACACCGCTCTTCCCGTCACTACCTCTCAATCTCTCGCTCTCTCATCTCTCGCTCTTCCCGTCACTACCTCTCCATCTCTCTCTCTCTCTCTCCATCTCTCGCTCTTCCCGTCACTACCGCTCCATCTCTCGCTCTCTCCATCTCTCTCTCAATCCATCTCTCGCTCTCTCCATCTCTCGCTCTTCCCGTCACTACCTCTCAATCTCTTGCTCTCTCCATCTCTCATTCAATCCATCTCTCACTCTCTCCATCTCTCGCTCTTCCCATCTCTACTTCTCCATCTTTTGCTCTCTCCATCTCTCATTCAATCCATCTCTCACTCTCTCCATCTCTCGCACTTCCCATCTCTACTTCTCCATCTCTTGCTCTCTCCATCTCTCTCTCTCTCCATCTCTCCATCTCTCGCTCTTCCTGTCACTACCTCTCCATCTCTTGCTCTTTCTCCTCTCTCTCTCCATCTCTTTCCCTCTCTCTCCATCTCTCTCTCTCACACAACCATCCACACACACCTGACCGGATCCTCTTTCACTCCCCCTCTCATTCAATTCAAAGGGTGTTATTGGCATGGGAAACATATGTTGACATTTCCAAAGCAAGTGAAACCTCTCTCTCCCTCTCATTCTTTCTCCATCTCATTCTCTCTTTCTCTCTCTCACTCTCTCTCACATACAGTGCATTCGGAAAGTATTCAGACCCCTTTCCTTTTTCCACATTTTGTTATTCTGTATACTTCTGGCCCTTCTTTGGACACTGTGTTAAAACTACTTAGGGAGTGGTGGGTCGCTAGCTCCCGACACTACCCGGTGAAATGCAAGGCGCCAAATTCAAAATCCAAAAGTTGAATTATTAAACATTCATCAATATACAAGTGTTGCATAGTCATCAAAAGCTCTGCTTCTTGGCAATATCACAGCATTGTCAGATTTCAAAAAGGCTTTACAGCGAAAGCACTACATTTGATTGTTTGAGGGTAGCATAAATTCATAAACCATCGCGGTTCACACAAAACACATTTCACAGCGAAAACAAATCCCTTACCTTTTGAAGAACTTCTGCTGAGGGCTTCCCAAGTGTCCAACAAAGACATCCAATGGTTCTTTTGTTGGAAAAAGTCATTTATTATATCCATAAATCTCTGTGTGGTTGGCGCATTATGTTCATAAAATACAGCGTCCACCCCGCCCATTGAACCGTGAAGAGAACGCGTTCAACCTATACCTATACACTTGTCCAAGAACAATCAAACATCATTGATAATGTATCCTTAGGAACACTTTTATGTATATTTAGTATAATATTTCAACCGGATTATAAACTGGGCGATAGGAAAGGAAAAAACCACAGCGCGCGCGAGCCCGTGAACGCGCAACCTCTTCAGTTTACATCCGATTACTACTTCGAAATTCTTCTTCTATTACCATCCAGAGCAACTAAACATCATCAAACACTGTCTAGAGACTGTTGACATCCAGTGGAAGCAATAGGTACTGCAATCTTACTCCCATATATGGTCATTTTCAATAGGGAGGAGTTCACAATGAGGCAATGTGTCAAAATCACTTTTTCCAGGACAGAAATTCCTCGGGTTTTCGCCTGCTATATCCGTTCTGTTATACTCACAGACAATATTTTAACACTCTTAGAAACTTCAGAGTGTTTCCTATCCAATAGTACTAATTATGTGCATATCCTATTTTCTGGGCCTGAGTGGGAGGCATTTTACTTTGGGCACAACAGACTCTCCAAAACCGTCACCTCAGGAGCCGCTCCCTAAGAAGTTAAATCTAGAATCGGCATTCTATTTCGCAACAAAGCCTCCTTTACTCATGCTGCCAAACTTGCACTAGTAAAACTGACTATCCTACCGATCCTCGACTTCGGCGATGTCATCTACAAAACAGCTTCCAATACTCTACTCAGCAAACTGGATGCAGTCTATCACAGTGCCATCCGCTTTGTCACCAAAGCCCCTTATACTGTACCACCCACCACTGCAACCTGTATGCTCTAGTCGGCTGGCCCTCGCTACATATTCGTCGCCAGACCCACTGGCTCCAGGTCATCTACAAGTCCCTGCTTGGTAAAGCCACGCCTTATCTCAGCTCGCTGGTAACCATAGCAGCACCCACCCGTAGCACATGCTCCAGCAGGTATATCTCACTGGTCACCCCCAAAGCCAATTCCTCTTTTGGCCGCCTTTCCTTCCAGTTCTCTGCTGCCAATGACTGGAACGAACTACAAAAATCACTGAAACTGGAGACACTTATCTCCCTCACTAGCTTTAAGCACCAGCTGTCAGAGCAGCTCACAGATCACTGCACCTGTACATAGCCCAACCAACTACCTCATCCCCTACCGTATTCATTTATTTATCTTGCTCCTTTGCACCCCAGTATTTTTACTTTGCACATTCATCTACTGCACATCTACCATTCCAGTGTTAAATTGCTATACTGTAATTACTTCGCCACCATGGCCTATTTATTGCCTTACGTTCCTTATCCTACCTCATTTGCACACATTGTATATAGATTATTATTTTTTTCTACTGTATTATTGACTGTATGTTTGTTTTACTCCAATGTGTAGCTATGTGTTGTTGTATGTGTTGAACTGCTTTGCTTTATCTTGGCCAGGTCGCAGTTGTAAATGAGAACTTGTTCTCAACTTGCCTACCTGGTTAAATAAAGGTGAAATAAAATAAAATAAAAAAAATCGAAGGAAAGATGAACGGAGCAAAGCAAAGAGAGATGCTTGATGAAAACCGCTCAGGACCTCAGACTGGGGCGAAGGTTCACCATCCAACAGGACAAAGACGCTAAGCACACAGCCAAGACAATGCAGGAGTGGCTTCGGGACAAGTCTCTGAATGACCTTGAGTGGCCCAACCAGAGCCTAGACTTGAGCCCGATCCAACATCTTTGGAAAGATCTGAAAATAGCTGTGCAGCGACGCTCCCCCTACAACCTGACAGAGCTTGAGAGGATCTGCAGTGAAGAATGGGAGTAACTCCCCAAATACAGGTGTGCCAAGCTTGTCGCGTCACACCCAAGAAGAATCGCTGCCAAAGGTGCTTCAACAAAGTACTGAGTAAAGGGTTTGAATACTTGTGTAAATGTGATATTTCAGTATTTATCTAAAAACCTGTTTTTGCTTTGTCATTGTGGGGTATTGTGTGTAGATTGAAGAGGGGGGAACCACTATTGAATAAATTTTAGAATAAGACTGTAACGTAACAAAATAAGGAAAAAGTCAAGGGGCCTGAATACTTTCAGAATGCACTGTACACACACACACACACACACACACACACACACACACACACACACACACACACACACACACACACACACACACACACAAACCTCTACTCTACAGGTATCATTAACTTCTTAGGGATCGGCGCACGAGGTGACCGTTTTGGAGAGCCTGGCGTGCCCAAAGTAAAATGCCTCCCATTCAGGCCCAGAAAATAGGATATGCACATATTTAGTACCATTGGATAGGTACTAACACTCTGAATTTTCCAAAAGTGTTACCCATTTGTCTGTGAGTAAAACAGAACGCATATGGCAGGCGAAACCCCGAGGAATTTCTGTCCGGGAAAAAGTGGTTTTGACACATTGCTCATTTGGAACCCCTCCCTCATGAAAATGCCCTTATAAGGGCATATGAATGCAGTACCCATCGCTTCCTCTGGATGTCAACAGTCTCGAGACAGTATTCATTTTCATTTTGGATGAATTAGACCAGAGAAGAAGAGGAAACCAGGAAGTGTCTCATTTATGTCAACACAAGGGAATGCGCGCTCCCGACAAGGCGCGCTGTGTGTTTTTTACCGTCTTTATCGATCAGTTTATATTCCGGTTGATTTATAATAGTAAATATACATAAAAGTGTTCCTAAGGATACATTTAAAACTATGTTTGATTGTTCTTGGACAAGTTTATAGGTATAAGATGAACGAGTTTGCGTCACGTTTCAATGGAGTAGTGGAAGCTGTCGTTTCTGATTATAACGCTCGAACCAAATGGAGATTTATGGATAAAATACATTACTTTTTCTAACAAAAGAACCATGGATTGTCTTCGTTGGACACTTAGGAAGACCTCAGCAAAAGTTCTTCAACAGGTAATTGATTTGTTTTCGCTGTGAAATGTGTTATGTGTGTGCCGTGATGGATTATGAAATTTTGGTAATGGGAAAAATATGTGAGGTGCTACCCTCAAACAATCAAAGGTGCTGCTTTCACCGTAAAGCCTTTTTGAAATCTGACAACGCTGTGATATTGCCAAGAAACAGAGCTTTTGATGAGTATGGAACACTTGTATATTGGTGGATGTTTAATAATTCAACTTTTGGATTTTGAATTTGGCGCCTTGCATTTCACCTGGTAGTGTCGGGATTGGGGCGCTAGCGCCCCAGCAATCCCCAAGGCATCGTCCATTACCTAGCCACGTAAGTTCCTTAGTTCCCTCTCCTTCGGCCTTTCTATTTCAGAATTTTAGGGCAGTTGTGTGTGTTGCTGTGTGACTTTGTTAAATGAGTCTTGCTGTTTATTTGTGTGGACGTGTGTGGATGCATGCTGCATGGAGGGCTTGTTTGTATGTGTGTGTGCTGAATATAGTGTATTAACCCTGCTGTGTGTGTGTATGTATGTGTGTGTGTTGTGTAGCTGCTGGCATCTATGGGGCCACCTGGTGGGGGGAGGTCTCACTTTTCAGGTTACCTGCAGTGCCACTTTTACCTCATCAACATGACCTTCCCTACTGTGAGTCACACATTCACACACACACAGACACACACACACACACACAGACACACACACACAGCTTTATTCAGCTCTATATGACCTTGGCCCATGAAGCTACTCTAGCAACAGCCTTCTGCTCAATGCTGCTCTCTATCCTTCTCTGCTACCTACCTTTTTCTCCATCTCTTTTCTACTACTCAACTCCCTTCCTCTTCCCCAACTACACTCCTCAACACTTCTGTTTCTCTCTCTGCTTTACACCTCTTGTCCTCTTCTTCCCTCCCTGTCCTCCTCGTCTCCTTCTCCTCTTGTTTCCTCCTCTCCTTCTCCTTTCTCTCTCTGTGTGTTTCAGGTCAGTCAGTTTCACTACAGAGCCATGTTTCCTGATAATGAGTCTGTTCTCTCTCTGACATTTTATCTTCCTTAATTATCCTCTCTCCTCTCTGTCTCTCTGTCTCTCTCTCTCTCTTTCTCCTCTCTGTCTGTCTGTCTCAAATCTCCTCTGTCTTTCCTCGTCTGAAACCAGAAAGCACCTGGTTATCTTTTTTACTTTAACTTTTGTCCGTCTTTCTCCTTCCTTACCTAACCCTCCTCTGACATTTGTCCTCCTTTACAGCTCTATAGAGATGAGATAAGGACTTGGAATTAAATAATAAACTCATAAATAAAACAAATATTTGATTAAAGTAATGTGAATATATAATGGTTAATAAGTGATAAGCAGTAATGGAGAGTCACTACCATCATGGGACTTTTATTAATTGTTTTATTCTGTGCTGTTACAGCCTTCAACCCAAATAATCAAGACCAAAATCGAAAATCGTGATTATTTTAGAATAATCTAACCGAAACCGAACCAACCTAAAAAAGGACAAATCGCTCAGCACTAGCTCTCTGTTTGAATTCACTTACCACAGCATCTGCCCCAACAAACAAGCACCCATATTCAGTTCACTCTGACGCACGCACGCACGCACGCACGCACACACACACACACACACACACACACACACACACACACACACACACACACACACACACACACACACACGGGACTGGGAGGATGGCATAGATAGTTCTTTAAGTCGGACTGATGACTAAATGGATGTGTGTGTAAATTGACAAGCAGACTGATTGAAGGATCGATTAACGTATTGATTGATGAGTGGTTTGTAATTAGTAGTCGACCGGTTGGTTGATTGATTGATTGATTACAACACCTCTGTCTCCGAGAGTTGTTTACAGATGTCTTGCATGTCAATCCAACTGTGCGTGTGTTTGCGTGCGTCGCTGTGCGTGTGTGCACGCGTGTGTGTATGTGTGTCTCTCTTTCTCTCTCAGGGGACTTCCTGAAGGAGCCTTGTGTGTATGAAGACCTACTGGACTTCAAGACGTTGAAGAGTTTCATGGAGTCTCAGCTGGAGAATTACAATCTGACCCCTGGAGTGGTGAGTCAGTATAGTACATATAAATACTGCATATCACACAAAACTGTCAAATACAAATGGCACAGTCAGTATGACTGCAAATTCCACAGCACAGCCATACAAAATACAGTCAATACATCCCATCACCACACATCCCTGGTACTTGCTCTTACTTTGGCTCTTACGTTCCATGGAAATGAATAGCTTCATTTTCATATCTTACCAATGAGTAGGGTGTTCAATAAAAAAACGCATTGTTTGACCAACGTGTAAAATAATAAGTTAACTGTGTAGATAATCCTAGAAGAAAACCAATGGTTCAAACCCCATGTCTCTATCATAATACGTTCCAACGTTATTGGAGTTTTTACCCTTGTAGGATGGTCAAAATTAGGGTGACTAAATCATTGAAAGCCAGAGAAAATGTTTTCATAAATCAGGAAAATAGCATTGTGTCAGCTAGGCTGGATGCTGTGCGAGAATGAAGGCTACCGGATAGGCTTACCATTGAACTCATCTTTCTTCTCAAATCCGGATGACATAAAACAATATAGAGGTAAGATAGATATCGATTTTGAGACATGACATGTAGTATTTTATTATTAATGCGAAGTTCCTGTTCTTTTTCGAAGATTTCTCATAAAATGTCAGTGGAGCATTGAGCGTACCCCAAGCTTTTTTTTGTCAAAGCCTTTTACATTTAATTCAGCTCGTGTCATGCTAATTTAGCTATTTACGACACCACTTGGAACCACTTGGAACCACAAAATGTAAAATCCTTAAAAGTTTCAACAATAAAGCTGACCCGCTCTGTCAACAGAGCTGGGTGCTTATTATCAGATGCATTACATAATGAAATCAGACTTTTTAGATATAATGTTGATGATATGTTAGAGAAAGACCCCTCTGAACAATTCAGAACATAAATCATCATATTTGTCTTGGTAATATGTATTTAATAGCATAAGAAAGTGAAACGTCATCACCAAAGTCAGTTTTCACCTCCCTGAGCAGAGTGATTGGACATCCTATCATGAGTCAGGTAGGAGTGGGTGGACACCCTACCATGAGTCAGGTAGGAGTTGGTGGACACCCTATCAAGATGTCAGAGTGGGTGTTGGTGTCTAGCTTTGCCTGTCATATAAACCATATGTGTGTTCCCCCGGTAACCCGTGTGGTATGTGTGATCAGCCAGCCCAGAGGGAACATGCTGCTGGAGGGCATCGGGGGCTCAGGCAGACAGAGCCTTTCCAAGATAGCCGCCTCCATCTGTGAGTACCTGGTCTTCCAGGTGGAGGTAACCAAGAAGTACTGCAAGCAGGAGTTAAGAGAACATTATATATGACCTACTAACAGACATGGCTTGAAATAATATTTGAAATAATTTGAAATACATTATCTGTGCTTGATTGAGCTTGCCTGGCACAATGGAACCAAGAGAAAGGCAGTCTAAAGCAAACACATTAAGTGTTTGAACCCAGGTAGGCCTACTGCACTTATACATACTACTCTTTGCATACTCTATAGCAGTGGTTCCCAACCTTTTTCGGTTACTGTACCACCACCTGAATTTTGCTCTACCCGGAGTACCCCTGAAGTACCCCCTCATGTGCATTTTACCAGTAGGACTATGGTCTGATGAGTCTTCTCAAGTACCCCCCTTGTGGATAGACCAAGTCCCCCCAGGAGTCCTAGTACCACTGGTTGGGAACCACTGGTCTGTAGCACACTGGGGTTTAGATAGAGTGAGAGATTTTCTAGGTGACTGCACTTCACACAGAGGTTGTGAGACAGGATATATTTGGAACTGTTTTGCAAGAGCAACCCATTTGTCGAATTTGGGTGATCTGCCAACAGCAAGGCATTTGTTAATAACATAATTGCACTGAATTACAGCGTGCTGCTCGGCGCTGCTTGGTCCCTGAGCGTTTAATATTAATTGAGTCAGACCGACAGCCTTATGTTCTGCAGTCAGTTGGACGCATTTTTCCACAGTTGCTTGTGGTTAGTTTATATTTTAGTTGCTTTACTTTTACTCGTGCGGTTTCGGAGATGGGATTGATTTAGATTTGATCGTTCCGGAAACTCCTTCTTTTCTGACGTCAGAGTTTAGAGACGTCCCCATAAACCAATATCCTATTTTTCCTGATTGGACTTTCCATCTTGTCCTGATTCTTGGTCACGTCCCAAGAGTTTGTACAAAATTGGCAGCATTCCAGAGTCTTTCCTTCCCAGCACTTTGCAACAACGGCTGATGTAAAAAAGGGCCTTATTGATCATTTGGATTGATTGATTTGATTTTTGACACTCCAGACATGAAGGAGTTGTATGGGCTGACGGGTGTGGACAACAAGCCCACAGTGATTCTGATCAACGACACCCAGATAGTAGACCAGTCGTTCCCAGAGGACATTAACAACATCATCAGGTCTGGAGAGGTGCCCACCCTCTACAGAGTTCCAAGAGGCACCACTCCTAAAAACAGATTTATTTAAGGGAGTTTTAATACAATGCAACATTTGAATCTGTTATTTTCAAAGAGGGAACAACACAGAAAATAATGATTACGCGGTGGACTTTACACAGGTGCTAAAGCGACGTCAATGTCTTATGGAAAAGTCACCTCAACAAATTACAGGTAAAAAGTCTTCTAGTGCTATCGAACGTCTGGTAGCCTAGTTTGTGTTTTGTCTATTAACCTTTGACCCTGACCTTTTGGTCCAGGTGTCCAGTGCTCTGTCCGACTCACCCAGGGAAGACAACATCATCGAGACGGCAGACTCCATGTTTAACTACCTGATAGAGTGAGGAACAACAACTTACACATCGTCCTGTGTATGGGGCCTGTGGGAGAGCCCTACAGACACGTTTCAGCTAAAGGATGTACAGTACCTGCTGTATCTCACCAAGAACAGAGATGTCAAATTTACAAAGCACTGAACACATTCAACAATAAGGGTTTGAGATAGAGATGAAAGTGTTTCCTGTGGCATCAAGCTGTGCTAATGGACGGCAATGTATCAAAGCATAGCCAAGGTTCTCTCATTATCTGTTTCCCTTTCATAAAGCGTGGCTCTCTCTCTGAGTGTGTGAACCCCACACTGCTGCACAACGGATTCTCAATATCACAGCATTGATAGCAACAATTGCACATAACGGTTACGTCTCAAATGGCAAACTATCCCCTATTTTGTGCACAACTTTTGACCAGGGCCCTGGACGCTCCTTATGAATGAGCTTGTTATTAATGGCTGATGTGCGTCTCTTGTCTTGCAAATGAGGTTCTGTGTTTAGGGTGACAGCATTTTAGCCTGAGGTTCGTTGAGATTAGAAATGACAGGATGGATACGACAAGACGTCTGGGTCACACACACATGCACGCACACACACACACTAACACCAGTCTGTCTCGCTCTCATTAGTGGGACAGATCAGTGGTCACACATAATACCACTAATTGGGCTGGCAGGGCCCATTACCCAGAGCTAATCACCATGCCCTGCCTGTTGGCTTCAGGGCTTCCCTCCCATCCCTCCATTCCTCCACCTCTGACCAGTATTAGTGGCTGGGAGTGGGACGGAACCTTAGCAACTCAACGCAGTCACACCATGGCTGGCTGTGATGGCATGACAGCCATTAGCCAGCTAAACCTAGTGGCTCAGACAATGGAGTTTGGGTCTTGGCGGCTGTTATGTTTAATGGATTTATGTCGCGTTTTTCAAAAAACTTAAAGAGCTTTTCATCATTCACGTCATTCACCACCACATCGGTGTGTAACACCTACCTGGGTAATGCACAACACCCATTAACCCTCCTGCTGTGTTCCGGACAAATTGGACCGATTTACAAGATTTCTCTAGTAGTTCATTTAATCTGATTGTCATAAGGTTCCATGACTTTGTCCACACAGGGCATCTGAACACACAAAATACATTTAGATGATTTTCATTACATTTTGGGTGTTTTATTGAACTTCAGACCCCCACATGCATGTGTGTTTGAGCACACACACAACAATCGCAACATTGTTTCAATAATATATAGAACTTTTCTCGCAGCTTTTTTGAGGCCTAGCTCACAATTCATTCTGTGGCAGCACAATGACCAAACGATATACTGTACGTGAGACTCTTGATAATATCTTTGATCATGAAACTGGTGAGGAGGACAGAGTCCTTGTTAAACTTTGACAAAAAGTAGTGTGATAAAAGCACAATATGTTTCATCTGATTTCATTTGTTAAAGTCTAAATAATCCATACATTAGGGTTAAGGCACAAGAAGACTCAGAACACCACACAACAGATTGACTTTTATTGAAATGTATAGGATTCTTTGGAACTGATTAACTGGTGTGTGTGATGGTGTACCACAGGAACTACAGCACATTCAGAAAGTTGACTTCAGACCCCTTGACCTTTTCCACATTTTGTTGCGTTACAGCCTTATTCTAAAATTAATGAAAAAATGTAATCTTATCAATCTATTCACAATACCCCATTACATGTTTTGAAATATCTACTAAAACCCTTAAGTAGTGGTTTCTTTGCAGCAATTCGACCATGAAGGCCTGATTCACGCAGTCTCCTCGGAACAGTTGATGTTGAGATGTGTCTGTTACTTAAACTCTGTGAAGCATTTATTTGGGCGGCAATCTGAGGTGCAGTTATCTCTAATGAACTTATCCTCTGCAGCAGAGGTAAATCTGGGTCTTCCTTTCCTGTGGTGATCATCATAACTCTTGATGGTTTTTGCGACTGCATTTCCGCATTGGCTGACTTTCATGTCTTAAAGTAATGATGGACTGACGTTTCGCTTTGCTTATTTGAGCTGTTCTTGCCATAATATGGACTTGGTCTTCTTCTGTATACCATTCCTACCTTGTTACAACACAACTGCTCAAACTTATTAATAAATAAATGTATTCCACAAATTAACTTTTAACAAGGCACACCTGTTAATTGAAATGCATTCCAGGTGACTAACTCGTGAAGCTAGTTGAGAGAATTCCAAGAGTGTGCAAAGCTGTCATCAAGAAAAAGGGTGGCTACTTCAAAGAATCTCAAATATAAAATGTATTTTGATTTGTTTAACACTTTTTTGGTTTCTACAATACATGCTTCCACATGTGTTATTTAGTTTTGATGTCTTCACTATTATTCTACAAAGTAGAAAATAGTACAAATAAAGAAAACCCCTGGAATGTGTAGGTGTTCTAAAACTTTTGACTGGTACTGTATATAATGTTGTAAGAAGATTGCAGTATTGTTTACAGCCAGAAGTATGTTGCTGGCCACATGACCTGATCGGGTAAACCTCTTGGTTCTTTTCATTTTGCATAACGTTTCAATAATGTTATATTGTGTTTTAATAATGTTTTAGGGAGGGAAAGAGAGGGAGAGAGAGAGAAACAGAGAAACAGAGAGGGAGAGAGAGTAACAGCTGCTTATGGTACATACGTACACACACCGAATACAATATGTGTAGACCATGAAATGCTTACTTACAAGCCCTTAACCAACAATGTAGAATTGTTTAAAAAAAAAGTAAGTAAGAAAGTAACAAACCTGAAGTAAGACAAAAGGTTACACAATAAAATAACCATAATGAGGCTATATACAGTGGGTACCGGTATCGAGTCAACGTGCGGGGGTACAGGTTAGTCGTAGTAATTTGTACATGTAGGTAGGGGTGAAGTGACTATGCATAGATAATAAACAGCAAGAGGCAGCAGTGTGAAACAGGAGGTCAGTGCAAATAGTCTGGGTAGCCATTTGATTAACTGTTTAGCACACACACACACAAACACACACACACAGTATGAAAACTCAGAGAGGTACTGCACGGGGTTGGAGAGGAGGGGAGAAGAGACCTGTCTGTGTGGGACATACTTACTAGGCTGCTTCTCTGAAGTGTGAATGAGTCTGAGTGAGTGTGGATGAGTGGACGTGTGCGTGTTTGTGTTTCTGATAGGTACTCAGGTGCTTTGCGGAAGTGTGCCCATGAGTATAGTAAAAATCCCGTCTAGATGACTCTAGTTCTGTGCGAATCTGTGTCTACTGTATTTTTTAAATGCTCAGGTGTTTTGTCACAGTTCGTCTGAGTCCGGGATTGCATGCATGTTTGTATATTTGGGTGTTAGGTGCATTGCTCAACATTAAGTGTGTTTGTGTGTGTGTGTGCTGTTTATGTGCTTGCATGTGTGTTTCCGTGACGTGGGTGTATGTAGTACTCTGACACATGTGTTTTTGGTTTTACTATCCTTGTGGGGACCAGTAGAAAATTCAGAGAAGTGGGGAGATTTTGCCTGTCCCCACATGGGAAAAAGGCAATTTTAGGCTTAGGGGTTAGGGTTACAATTAGGGTCAGAATTAAGGTTAGGGTTAGGTATAGTTTTAGGTTTAGGTGTTTGGGGTTAAGTTTAGGGTTAGGGTTATGGAAAATAGGATTTTGGATGGGAATCAATTTGTTGGTCCCTACAAGGTTAGCAATACAAAACTGTGCGTGTGGGTGGGTGCGTAGGGGAATAGCTGGACCTGTTGAAGAGGCAGTATGATGATAAGCTGTCAGATGGAGGAGTTGAGGAGGAAGTCAGAGGACATGAAGTTCAAACTGGACCAGGCCGGGAAACTGGTGTCAGGACTGGCTGGAGAGAGAGTCTGCTGGGAGGAGACTGTGGCGGGAAGGACCCCTCTTATGGAGCTCAGACAGTAGAGTGTCTGAAAAATCCACTTTCACAGAGTCATTTGGTCTGGAGATTATAATGACCATTTCGTACAGCTGCATCATTGTCATTAAAGTCTTCATGGTTCTTTGATGTTCACATCTCTCTGTTCTGATGTGTGTCTCAGGGTTTGGAGAAGAACATGGTATCTGGTAGGAGACTGTCCGCTGGCTGCAGCCTTATTGTCCTACGCGGGGCCTTTCCTCTCCAACTACTGAGACGAGATGGTGTCTAGTATCTGGATGAAACAGGTTAGTGAGAATGTCACTGTCTGGATTCTCCTATACTATTTCACATCACAACAGTATGCCAAAATGTATTTATATTATTCACTGTTGCCTGTTAGTTACCACCTCTCACTCTCACACACACTTTTAACAACACCTCCCTTTCCCTTTCTCTCTCACTTTCCCCTCCGTCAGGTGCGTGAGGTACGTGAGTTGGAGGTGCCGTGTTCTCCAGGGTTTAGGTTCGCTGTGTTCCTGTCCTCGCCCATGGCCGTGTGGGACTGGAACATCCAGGGTCTGCCTTCCGACGCCTTCTCCACCGAGAACAGAGTCATCATCACCTGCGGCAACCGGTCAGACACCACGCACATATATGCACTCCGTAGAGACTCTAGTATCTTTATTAAATTGTCTCCGTCTGTCTTTGCTCAGTGCTTAGTTTCATATCTATAATAGTGCTTCAGTAGTCTAGACAAGACAAAACCTTACGCCTATCAAACAAAGCTCACAACTATCTGAGTCTCACAGACCTTACTGATAAGGCTAAGAAGTGGCTTGATAGTGGAACTAGTGGTGTGTTTCCCATTCTTCAGGCCAAGCCCTGAAGTGGATCAAAAACATGGAGATGGAGAGAACGAGACCTGCTTTGTACATCTATAACGTAACACACACACACACCATCTCTATTCTCTCTCTCACATTTCTCTCTGCCACTGTCTACTTTCATGATATTGACTTCATACTCTCTGCTTGTGTGTTTGTCTAACGTGTTCAATATAACATGAATATACTGTATGTTACTTTTCACTCTCAAAGCTCTTTCTCTTGCTCTCCTCACCCTTGACCTTTACCATGTTAACAATGTTTACCATAGTGAAAGGTCACAAGGTCCCTGAAAACATGTATCACTTACAGCAACAACAACCACCATTGTACTATCTATAATAGCTATATCCCCTCAAGGAGCCAAATGGAAGCCAGATTCCCCACAGTAATGCCATCAACAAAGCATTAAGACTGAAGTGTAGTAACGTGCATTCAAGCCTCGTTTGAGACAGGTCTTTCCATTTGACTGCTTTTAGTTAAGACCAGTAGATTTCCTTCATCAGATAAGATCCTTTCAGCACAGAGACACACGTGCACACACACACATATACACACACACACACACACACACACACACACACTGAGACCCAGGTGAACAAGAAGGAAGTCATATTTTTCCTCCCCAGCTCTGCGGTTTCTCTCCTCCTTTCTTCATACACTTGTTTTATGTGTTCCTTCTGGCACTTCAGGAAGCAGTTTGCCCCTCTCTGTTAGGAAAGTCAGTAAAAAGCTGTCAATTTCTTCAAAAGGCTTTTCTGTCAGTCAGTCTGTCTGTCTGTGGGTTGAGAATGAGTGATGGTGAAGGGAGGGAGGGAGGGAGGGAGGGAGGGAGGGAGGGAGGGAGGAGGGAGGGAGGAGAGTGTTTCAGAGTCTGGACCACTCTATTGGTCACCATGCCTTTCCCCCATGTCTCTCCAGGACCTCTACCTACCCTCCCCCCTCTTCTCTGGCCAATTTCACTTGTGTCCACTTTCCAGGACCTCTCTCTCTCTCCTGTGTTCTCTGTTCTTTCTATTCCTCTCTGACCTTTCACTCCTCTCAAACCGCTTTCAGCCTGGTCTCATAAGCATAACTCCACTCCAACGCTCTCTGACAATACGGCCAAAACGCTGACATTTAGAGACAATTGGGCATTGGCTTTAAGAGCAATGGCTTTAACAGCGGTAACAGGCGTGAAACAGGCGGCAGGTAGCCTAGCGGTTAACAGTGTTGGGCCAGTTACCGAAAGGTCGCTCGTTTGAATACCTAAGTGAAAAATCTGTCTATGCGCCCTTGAGCAAGACACTTAACCCTAATTGCTCCTGTAAGTGCCTCTGGATAACAGCGTCTGCAAAATGACATAAATGTAAACAATGTCTACTCCTGTCTATCTGTCTAGGCCTGCTTGGGCACCAGCTACCATTCCATCCAAGGCGGCAGATTTTGATGCAAATATTCTAAAATCGGCATAAAGAAAATAGGTGTATTTTCCCTCCAGTGGTGTGTTTCTGCCAAACAGAATTGTTGCAGATGAAAATCAGTGTGTGATGACGTAGTGCACACAAAATATACTTTTTCGCTTATGTTTTCATGTACCAAATAAAAATCTAAAGATTAATGTGTTTCCGTCTCCATCTCAACTCTACCGAAGCTGTTACGTTAAATAACAAATGTGCCTTCCTTGGTCTTGGCATGTGCGCTGTAGCCAACAGCTATCAGATAGGGCGCTGTAGCCAACGGCTAGCAGATACGGCGCTGTAGCCAACGGCTAGCAGATACGGCGCTGTAGCCAACAGCTAGCAGATACGGCGCTGTAGCCAACAGCTAGCAGATACGGCGCTGTAGCCAACAGCTAGCAGATACGGCGCTGTAGCCAACAGCTAGCAGATACGGCGCTGTAGCCAACAGCTAGCAGATACAGTGCTGTAGGCTAGTCTACATGTTGAGATTATTATGATAAACCCTCGATTTTTATTGGAAAGGAGCATCAAGATCATCATGCGCTTTCACCACCCTGTGAAGTTCATCATAAGTTATTTTATATGTTGCCTAATAAACTGCATGGTTTCCCTAGTCATAGTGGGAGGACCAAACACCATATCATCACGTGACTCCAAGTTTACTTCGATATGATGGTTGTTACCCCACCATGTCCAATGAACAAATGATCGATCGCCATTTATACAATTTTATAAAAGCTTCCTGTTTCCATCACAGCTGTTGTGATTTATTTGCATAAAATCTGTGTTTCACTTTTCACTGTTTGCTTTCTCTTCTCTCATTCACTTTTGCTTTCATGGCATGTTATCAGTCCAATTTGCCCTCATTTGTTTGTTAATTCGTCATATACAGTACCAGTCAAAAGTTTGGACACACTTACTCATTAAATGTTTTTTCTTTATTTTTACTATTTTCTACATTGTAGAATAATAGTGAAGATGTCAAAACTATGATATAATACATATGGAATCATGTAGTAACTACAAAAGTGTAAAACAAATGAGTTGGACCGCAGAGTGAAGGAAAATCAGTCAACAAGTGCTCAGCATATGTGGGAACTCCTTCAAGACTGTTGGAAAAGCATTCCAGGTGAAGCTGGTTGAGAGAATGCCAAGAGTGTGCAAAGCTGTCATAAAGGCAAAGGGTGGCTACTTTGAAGTATCTCAAATATAAAATATATTCTGATTTGTTTAAAACTTTTTTGGTTACTACATGATTCCATGTGTTATTTCATAGTTTTGATATCTTCACTATTATTCTACAATGTAGAAAATAGTACAAATAAAGAAAACCCCTGGAATGAGTAGGTGTGTCCAAACTTTTGACTGTATATCTCTTAATGTCTCAGTCTCTCTCTCACTTTATCTCTCTCCCTCTCTCTCCCCCTCTCTCAGGGTCTGAAAGTGATAGACCTTCAGATGCTAGACTTCCTTTGGATCTTGGAGAATGCGGTTTAGTTTGGTTCCCGGTTCTGCAGCAGAACATCCAGGGGGACCTAGACCCTTCACTGGCCCCCATCCTCAACAAGTCACAAGTCACTTCACTGTCCTTGAGCTGTTCTTGTCTATTAATGTTCTGTATTATGTCATGTTTTGTGTGGACCCCAGGAGGAGTAGCTGCTGCTTTCGCAACAGCTAATGAGGATCCTAATAAAATACCAAATACCAAGCTGTCCACTCTCACTATACCCCAGAGATCTCCACTAATACCACCATCGTCAACTGTGCTGTCAAGACTCAGGTCGGTACATGTGCATCTGTGTATGTCATCTGTACATGCAGGTGTGAATGTTTGGAATAATGTGTCTATGTAAGTGGTGCATGAGTGGATGCTCATAACAGTGTGTATGTATGTTTCTAATGCGTGTGTGCTTACATATTGCGTGTGTATGTGCGTGTGTGTTCGCCTGTCTCTGTCCGCGTGTGTATTTCGTGTGTATGTATGTGTTTCTAACCTTGTGTATCTGGTGTTTGTGTGTTTCTAACCGTATGATGTGTGTGTGTGTGTGTGTGTGTGTGTGTGTGTGTGTGTGTGTGTGTGTGTGTGTGTGTCAGAGCCTGGAGGCCCAGCTCCTAGGGATCTTGGTGAAGAAGGAGCTTCCAGAGTCAACATCGCCTCTGGCAAGAGGAAAACTGGGAGGTGGAGTACAAGATCCTCAGGTTCATACTAGACTAATAGTAATACTACACTACACTACTATACTGACCCATTCCCACTGCCTAACTGTCTGTCAATGCCCAAGCTACAATTTCCACATGACCTTTTAGTCACGTTCTAGCCATTTAGCTAGTTATTTAATTTATTTTATTCAGAGTGATTTGCAATACGTGCATTCAATATCTTCCCAAGTGAAGCCGTCTTCAGAAACGTGCTGGTAGAGCATCCCAACGTCCCAGAGTATTTCCTACTATTCTGTACGTAAATCCGACACACTCCATTTAGTATCATATGTTATGTATGTTTAGGGTGGTTGGATGACTAAAGCAACTTTTCAACTACTTTTTAGCTACTTTGCATGTTAGCTAACCCTTCCCCAAACCCTAACCTTAACCTTAACCCTTCCCCAAACCCTAACCCTTCCCCAAACCCTAACCTTAACCCTTCCCCAAACCCTAACCCTTCCCCAAACCCTAACCTTAACCTTAACCCTTACCTCACTTTAGGAATATGAACCCAACATGGCCAGAAAAGCTGGTGAGGAAGGTAATATGCAATGGTTATGAAAATATATATGTATTATGTTTATAAATGAAATATTGTTTACTAAAGACAAAAGAAACGTACATGGAAAAGGTGAACCGTCTGTTCTACTGTTAATGCGCTCCAGATCGGATCACATAGAGCAAAATACTTTAAATAGTTTGTCTATTTACTGCAGTAAATTGGGTCGAATTAATTGAGAGAATGGACTTCGCAGACCTATAGGCTACTTCGCTAGCATGAAGCCATCACAGTCAGAAAAGGTGAGGAATTTATTTTGCAATGATGGAAATAAAATAGGAAATAGATGCCTATTTGTAACTATTTTAGAATCCAAATATGCTAAAAAATGGGTCTTCACTCTTCTCAAATGATTGCATCTTGTTATTATATTTACCTTTTTTTGGCTACTAGGCTACTTTTGCCTTATTTGCAATGCAATACTTCAATCTCTTGAAACTGTGCATATGCATGGTTGAAGGTTTGCTGGTGGATAGGCTCATTCCCACGTCACATTTTTTTACAAACACCACGTTTTGCATGAAAACTGACATATGCATATTTGGGGGCATATTTTGTTCTTACACAGGTGCGCGAGATAACTTCAACAGCATCATAGCATATGTACTGGTGAATCGCTATGCCATATGAAATACTAGTGATGATGTAATCAATGTGTAATAACTACGTAAAACATGGATGAACGCGTTAACGTATTAGTCATATTAACCGTTCAGTCATATTCAGGTCCTGATTGGTCAACAAGCTTATTTGACGTGTGAAATAGTGTTATATTTGTATCTTTTTTGACATGCAAAGACCCACACTCTCTCTCTCTCTCGCTGAGGTACTAGTCATGCCTGGCACGTAGCAGTGTTTGCCTCTGTCACGGCCACTTCTTGCCTTTATTTCATTACGTTAATTAGATCACACAAAGTTCAGCTCAATATTAAAATTATAACCCGCTGGAATTGGCTGCCATCATTTTCCCTCTCAGCTCGCTGTTAAAATCTATTGTTTATCTTAAACCCATTTATGCCATTATGATTCATTGTTGTTTTGGTTGGAAAGCTTAGTTTCACAAGTGTTACTGTTATTTCATCTTGATGAAAACATCTGACCAACTCTCTGTCTTTCCCTCCTTTTCACCCCCGCTGATGTCTTCACCTTCCATCCTAATTCGCTCCCCCCTCCCTGTCTTTCTCTCTCCCTACCTCTTCCCACTTCTCCGACTCCTTCTTCTCTCCCCCTCCCTGTCTTTCTCTCTCCCTACCTCTTCCCACTTCTCAGACTCCTTCTCTCCCCCTCCGTCTTTCTCTCTTCCCACCTCTTCCCACTTCTCCGACTCCTTCTTCTCTCCCCCTCCGTCTTTCTCTCTTCCCACCTCTTCCCACTTCTCCGACTCCTTCTTCTCTCCCCTCCGTCTTTCTCTCTTCCCACCTCTTCCCACTTCTCCGACTCCTTCTTCTCTCCCCCTCCCTGTCTTTCTCTCTCCCTACCTCTTCCCACTTCTCCGACTCCTTCTCTCCCCCTCAGTCTTTCTCTCTTCCCACCTCTTCCCACTTCTCCGACTCCTTCTTCTCTCCCCCTCCGTCTTTCTCTCTTCCCACCTCTTCCCACTTCTCTGACTCCTTCTTCTCTCCCCCTCCGTCTTTCTCTCTTCCCACCTCTTCCCACTTCTCCGACTCCTTCTTCTCTCCCCCTCCGTCTTTCTCTCTTCCCACCTCTTCCCACTTCTCCGACTCCTTCTTCTCTCCCCCTCCCTGTCTTTCTCTCTTCCCACCTCTACGACTCCTTCTTCTCTCCATCTCCCTCCTTAAAACTCTTTCTATCTTCCATACTCTCCTCATCCCCCTACCGATTCCCCTTCCCTCTTCCTCCCATTCTCCCTCCCTGACCCCTCCCCCTCTCGGTCTCCAGGTGAGTGGGAGAATGATTTAATGAGCTCCAGGGGATGTTGATCGTGCGCTCGCTGCATCAGGATCGCGTCTCCTTTTGCGTCACCTCCCTCGTGTGTGTGCGTGTGTGCATGCGTGCGTGTGACATGGAGACTGTGAGTGGCACTCTGAGGAGACCATTTGATCCCCCTCATGCTTTCTGTTTCACTCTGTCTCACTCCCACGCTGACACGTTCATCGTCAATGACAGCTGAGGAAACTGGCACAAGATGGCTACCAGCTAGAGCCAACAAGATAACTGTGTAATGTGGTGGTCCATTTTGAGATGGGTCATTCTTAGGTTCTGAAGTTATTCATTAGGTCGGTCACCTTAGGTCACTTTGAGTGTTTGAGCCTTTCCCTCCCTCCCTTCTTCCATCTCTCTCTCTCTCTCTCTCTCCCTCCCTCTCTCTCCCCCCTCAGGGTGTGAAGTCCAATATGGTGACAGAGTCAGTTCATGGGCTGTGCCCGCCCTGTGCTCTACAGGAAGCTGCTCTTTGCATTCTGTTTCTTCCACAGCATCCTCCTGGAGAGGAGGAAGTTCCTTAAACTGGGCTGGAATGTTTTTGCACTAACTTTTGACTCATCACTTAATTACTGTTTATTATCTAACCTGTTGCCTAGTTTATCCCTACCTATATGTACATATGTACCTCATTTACCTCGTACACCTGCACCGACTGGATACTGGTACCCGTGCATATAGCCGTTACTCATTGTGGATTTATTCCTATTTATTTATATTATTTCTCCTTTTTTTCTCTCTGCATTGTTGGGAAGGGCCAGTAAGCAAGAATTTTACTGTTAGTCTACACCCGTTGTTTACGAATCATGTGACAAATAAAATGAGATTTTCCCAAGGGAGACCTGGTGGAGAGGGGAAGCTCATCTTCCAGGTACAACCTCCTGAAGCTCTCAAAGACCATAGAGCGTGAGCACTACCCAGTGGCCACAGGTATTATTACAGCCACTGCCCTCCAAGAGCAGAAGAATAATTCTCAAACACCCAGACCTACACAAATATTTCCTAGTTTACAGTCTTCTCCTTTCTCCCCTGTACTCTCCTCTCCCACCTACTACATCCCCCAAGACAGGCCCCAGTCCTCTTATTGGGTTAGGGTTATGTAGTGTTCTCCTCTCTCCTCACCTGCTACATCATCCCCCAGGACGGACCCACCTTCCAGCTACGGAGCACACTGAGGTGTTCGGCCAGCACCCCATCGCCGGGCTCCCGAGTGGCGCAGCGGTCTAAGGCATTGCAGTGCTAGAGGCATTACTACAGACCCTGGTTCGATTCCGGGCTGTATCACAACCAGCTGTGATCGGGAGTCCCATAGGGCGGCGCACAATTGGCCTAGCGTCGTCTGGGTTAGGGGAGGGTTTGGCCGGGGTAGGCCGTCCTTTTAAAATATGAATTTGTTCCTAACAGACTTGCCTATTTAAATATAGGTTGAAAAAAAATGCGTAGGGGATATGGTCACTAGTGTAACCAGGAGGAGAGGCCTCACCTAACTCATCAGGCTTGAGCCATGTTTCAGTCAGGCCAATCACATCAAGGTTATGATCAGTGATTAGTTAATTTACTATGACTGCCTTAGAAATGAGGGATCTAACATGAAGTAGTCCTATTTTGTGATGTGAGATATTATCACAATCTCTTTCAATAATGACAGGAATGGAGGAGGTCTTTATTCCAGTGAGATTGCTAAGGCAAACACCAACATGTTTAGTTTTGCCTGACCTAGTTCGTGACACAGACACAGTCCCAATGGGGAAAGCTGGGCTGACTACACGGACTGTGCTAGTGGCAGACTCCACTAAGCTGGCAGGCTGGCTAACAGCCTGGTGCCTGGCCTGCACCCTATCTCATTGTGGAGCTAGAGGAGATGAGAGTACCCCTCCAGTTGGATGGAGTCTGTCACTCCTCAGCAGGCCAGGCTTGGTCCTGTTTGTGGGGGTCCTAGAACGAGGGCCATTTATCTACAAATTCTATCTTTTGGGAGGGGCAGAAAACAGTTTTCAACCAGTGATTAAGTTGTGCTCTAGAGTCTGCTGTAGAGCTCATCACTCCCCCTAACTGGAAGGGGACCAGAGATAAATACTTGAAGCCAACATATATTTCTAGCTAAGTTATACGCTGAAGTTATGTTGCGCTTGGTGACCTCTGACTGTTTCATCTTAACTACTTAGGGAGTAGCGGGCAGCTCCCGACACTACCCGGTGAAATGTGAGGTGCCAAATTCAAAATCCAAAAGTTGAATTATTAAACATTCATCAATATACAAGTGTTACATAGTCATCAAAAGCTCTGATTCTTGGCAATATCACAGCGTTGTCAGGCTTTACGGCGAAAGCACAACATTTGATTGTTTGAGGATAGCACCTCTTATTTTCCACATTAGCATAAATTCATATCCAGCGCGGGTCACACAAAATCCATATAAGAGCTAAAATAAATCACTTACCTTTCGAAGAACTTCTGCTGAGGGCTTCCCAAGTGTCCAACGAAGACATCCAATAGTTATTTTGTTAGAAAAAGAAATGTATTATATCCATAAATCTGTTTGGTTGGCGCGTTATGATCAGAAAATCCACCGTCGAGTCGCCCATTGAACTGTGAAGAGAACACGTTCAAATTATACCTATACACTTTCTCCAAACAAATCAAACATCCTTTTTTATGTATCCTTAGGCATCCTTTTATGTATATTTACTGTAATATTTAAACCGGACGATAACGTGAACGATAGGAAAGGAAAATAAAGTGGGGCGCGCTCACAATCTCGCTCCTGTGAAACGTTGTTGACAAATGTGGTCCCTTCACTACTTCCTATCTGTTCTGCTTAGTGCTAGAGCCTCCAGACACTGTATAAAGACTGTTGACATCTAGTGGAAGCCATAGGTACTGCAGTCTCAGTCCTAGTTAACATAGAAATCAATAGGCAGCCTGAACAAAAAGGTCATGTAAAAACTGCAAATCCGGATGGATTTTCCTCGGGTTTTCGCCTGCTGTATCAGTTCTGTTAACCTCACATACATTATTTTAACACTTTTAGAAACTTCAGAGTGTTTCCTATCCAATAGTACTAATTATGTGCATATCCTATTTTCTGGGCCTGAGTGGCAGGCATTTTACTTTGGGCACGCCAGACTCTCCAAAACCGTCACTTCTGCTGCCGCTCCCTAAGAAGTTAACATCGTTGGTGACGACGTGGATAACAATATCCCTCTACCATCCACACTTGCCAGTTTTAGCCTCAGCCAGCACCATCTTCAGATCGGTGTTTACGTCGGTAGCCCTTCCCCCTGGTTGTCACGTGTGCTCCCTCTCCAGCCTCTAGGTCACCAGGCTGCTCGTTTATGGCTCACACCTGTCACCAGCATTACGCACATTTGTGCATAATGACACACCTGGATTCCATCACCTCCTTGATTACCTGCCCTATATATGTCACTCCCTTTGGTTTCTTCCCCAGTCGTCATTGTTCCTGTTTCATGTCGGTGCGCTGTTTGTGTTACATGTTTGTTTCATTTATTAATTAAATGTCTTCACTCCCTGAACTTGATTCCCCGCTCTCAGTGTACATCGTTACACTGGTAAACAGGGTATGATCGCTGGATGATTATTTTTAAGTCTAATATTGTGGGTAATGGAGTCGCCAATGACTAGGGTTTTTAATTTGTCAGACCTAATGGTGGGAATCTTTGACGGCTCAGACCCTGTAATGGGTGGAGGAGAGACCTGAGACCAGATGGCTAGGTCCCTCCATCCGGACCGCCAGATAGCTAGGTCCGGCCGAAAAGATAGCTGGCGGCCGGTTAAGATAGCTTAAACGGCGGCCAGTTAGCTAGGTCCAGTTGCCGGCCAGATAGGTACGTCCGTCCGACTGGCCAGATAGCTAGGACCGTCTGGCCGGCCAGTTAGCAAGATAGCTAGTCCGGCTGGCCGGCAAGATAGCTAGTCCGGCTGGCCGGCCAGACAGCTAGGTTCGGCTGGCCAGTTAGCTAGGTCCGGACAGCCGGCCAGTTAGCTACAGTACCAGTCAAAAGTTTGGACACACCTATTTTTACTATTTTCTACATTGTAGAGTAATAGTGAAGACATCAAAACTATGACATAACACATATGGAATCATGTAGTAACCAAAAAAGTGTTAAACAAATCAAAATGTATTTTATATTTGAGATTCTTCAAAGTAGCCACCGTTTGCCTTGATGACAGCTTTGCACATGCTTGGCATTCTCTCAACCAGCTTCATGAGGTAGTCACTTGGAATGCATTTCAATTCAGAGGTGTGCCTTGTGGAATTTCTTTCCTTCTTAATGTGTTTGAGCCAATCTGTTGTTTTGTGACAAGGTAGGGTTGGTATACAGAAGATAGCCCTATTTGGTAAAAGACCAAGTCCATATTATGGCAAAAACAGCTCAAATAAGCAAATAGAAATTACAGTCCATCATTACTTTATGACATGAAGGTCAGTCAATTCGTAAATTTCTTCAAGTGCAGTCGCGAAAACCATCAAGCGCTATGATGAAACTGGCTCTCATGAGGACCGCCACAGAAAAGAAATACCCAGAGTTACCTCTGCTGCAGAGGATAAGTTCATTAGAGTTACCAGCCTCAGAAATTGCAGCCCAAATAAATGCTTCACAGACACATCTCAACATCAACTGTTCAGAGGAGACTACGTGAATCAGGCCTTCATGGTTGAATTGCTGCAAAGAAACCACTACTAAAGGACACCAATAAGAAGAAGACACTTGCTTGGGCCAAGAAACACGAGCAATGGACATTAAACCGGTGGAAATCTGTCCTTTGGTCTAATGAGTCCAAATTTGAGATTGTTGGTTCCAACTGCCTTGTCTTTGTGAGACTTTAGAGTAGGTGAACGGATGATCTCTGCATGTGTGGTTCCCACCGTGAAGTATGGAGGAGGAGGTGTGATGGTGTGGAGGTGCTTTGCTGGTGACACTGTCTGGGATTTATTTCGAATTTAAGGCACACTTAACCAGCATGGCTACCACAGCATTCTGCAGCGATATGCCATCCCATCTGGTTTGCGCTTAGTGGGACTTGTTTTTCAACAGGACAATGACTCAACACACTTTCAGGCTGTGTAGGGCTATTTGACCAAGAAGGAGATTGATGGAGTGCTGCATCAGATGACCTGGCCTCCACAATCACCCGACCTCCACCCAATTAATTGCAGAGATGCAAACTGGTGAGGGCCCAAAAAGGAGTCACTTTTTTTTTGCACTGAAACATGCAAAAAATCCCTGCTAGTGGGAAATGCAGGTTTTAACTAATTAAACAACAAAGAATATGATCTACATGATCAGTCTGTGTGTAAAATAAGAGGTTCATGTGAACCTAACTCACAGCTACAAAATGTAAAGAAAGCAATCAAATTTTATTTGTTGCCTAGACTTTACTGCAAATTACACTTGAGAAAAAAACAATACACTAATATTGCAGTTAGCCATGACAGCCTTTATAATAGAATGCTTGTGACCACACACATCTAAATATTGCACTGGGAAAAACATCTTAAAGTAGAAATAGAATGAAACAAACAGGCATTCGATTTTGGCTCTATTATAGTGGCCACTACAGTAGACATATCAAATAAAATAATGTTCACTGAGTAAAATAATATATAATCCCCCCTCACTCACACACACACACGTGTTACTGTCAAGTACAACACAACAAAAACAATATATTTGGGCTACCCTGCACATTATTACATTGTACACTTTCTGCCTGTGGACATCTGTTCTACAATGTGCCAGCAAAAGTGAGAAAGAGGGAAAGTGTGTGGTGTTCCTTTCACCTCTATAGTAGCATCCAGTTTAAGCCAGGCCCAGCTCCAGCTACACATGATCCTTGAATCCACTTGTTTAACAAGCAACGCCTCAGTTTCACCTAATTCTCTCATTCTGAAAATTAACCACATCCTGTAGAGGGAAAACACTAGTTATCAGATAGTGGTTAGTTTCGTTAGCTAGTTAACATTTCACACAGATTGCCAGGGTCCAGTAAGCAACTAACGCATTATAACTTGAGGAACGGCAAGGAGTTGTATACCAGTTAATACTATAGCGAATTGGTTAAGTTACTAATGTTAGCTCATCTGATGTTGTAACGTTAGCTAGCTAACGTTAGCTGTCTGACTTTATTAGCAAGCAAATTTTCACACCATAAACTCAATTATTTGATCAGATAAGTTGGTTAATAAAGATCAACATTTCTCTGGCTAGCTACGGCTAATTTCATCCAGCTAGCAAGGTACTTAACAATGCTAACAATACTTGTTCCACCACACCTTCTCCCTCACCTCACAATTTCCAAATGCCAGTAGTTTTTCGGTTACAGCTCATTAAGTATGCTTCATCACCTTTTCACCCCCGTCTCCATGGTCAGGCTTCTCACCTAACGTTGCCTCTTCGTTATCGTTCAGGGGACGCGCTGCTGTCACTGGCAAGCTGCCTTTCCAGAGCGCGAGCTGATGCTGTAACTAGCACATTGGTTGTCTCTTCTCTCTTCAGTCGGGTGATGCATTCTGTTGTTATGTGAACGATTGGCTGAGCCTTGGATACAGCAGCCAGTATTGCTCCAAACGCGCATCACTCGTTCGCGTACAGACAGTAGTGATCCAAATCCCCCCCTCCCAAACTTTCCTCATAGTATCTACACGAATCACGTAGGTCACCTATTTTGGATTCAAAATGGCAAATTTCACCGAAAGGTGACTAGTTTGCATCCCTGCAATTGAGATGGTTTGAAATGAGTTAGACCACAGAGTGAAGGAAAATTAGCCAACAACTGCTCAGCAAATGTGGGAACTCCTTCAAGACAGGTTGGAAAAGCATTCCAGTTGAAGCTGGTTGAGAGAGTGCCAAGAGTGTGCAAAGCTGTCATCAGGGCAAAGAGTGGCTTATTTGAAGAATCTAAAATCTAAAATATGATTCCATATGTGTTATTTCATAGTTTTGATGTCTTCACTATTATTCTACATTGTAGAAAATAGTAAAATCAAGAAAAACCCTTGAATGAGTAGGGTTTGTGCAAACTTTTGACTGGTACTGTATGTCTGGCCCGCCGGTCAGATGGCTAGGTCCGGCCGGACGACAGGCAATAAGCTAGGCCTAAATGGCTTGCTGGACCTACCTACCTGACCGACAAGCCAGATCTTCCTACCTGGCCGGCTGGCCGGACCTACCAACCTGGCCGACAGGACTTACCTACCCCGCACGCCGGACCTACTAACCTGGCCGGCCAGTCGTCCAGGACTACTTACCTGGCCGGTCGGCCGGACCTACCTACCTGGCCGGCCCATCGCCCTGACCTACCTACCTGGCTGGTCGGCCAGACATACCTACATGGCCGGCTGGAACTACCTACATGGCCCGCCGGACCTACCTGCCTGGCTGGCTGACCTTATCTACCTGCCTAGCCAGCTGGCCGGACCTACCTACCTGGCTGGACCTACCTGACCTGCCGGCTGGATCTACCAACCTGGCCGACTGGACCTTCCTACCCGGACAGCGAACCTACTTACCTATCTACCTACCTGGCTGGACCTATTTGGCCGGTCGACCAGTTCTACCTTGCCGGATCTACCTACCTGGCCGGACCTATTTGGCCGGGTGGCCAGAACTAGCTACCTTGCCTGCCAGACCTACATACCTGGCCAGGCGGCTGGACAAGTCAGTTCATCAAATTTCTGCCCTGCTAATGCTGCCCCGCGGGCAACTGTAAGTGCTGTTATTGTGACATGGAAATGTCTAGGCTAAGCCGCGAATTGGTAGGCCACACAAGCTCACAGAATGGGACCGGGGAGTGCTGAAGCGCGTAGCGCATAAAAACCATCTGTCCTCAGTTGCAACACTCACTACTGAGTTCCAAACTGCCTCTGGAAGTAACATCAGCAGAAGAAATGTTCTTCGCTAGCTTCATGAAATGGGTTTGCATGGCCGAGCAGCCGCACACAAGCCTAAGATCACCATGTGCAATGCCAAGCGTCGGCTGGAGTGGTGTAAAGCTTGCTACCATTGTACTCTGGAGCAGTGGAAATGTATTCTCTGGAGTGATACCAGGAGAACGCTACCTGCCCTAATGCATAGTGCCAACTGTAAAGTTTGGTGGAGGAGGAATAATGGTCTTAGGCTATTTTACATGGTTTGGGCTAGGTTCCTTAGTTCCAGTGAAGGGAAATCTTAACGCTCTAGAGGATTGTGTGCTTCCAACTTTGTTGCAACAGTTTGCGGAAGGCCCTTTCCTGTTTCAGCATGACAATGCCCTCGTGCACAAAGTGAGGTCCATACAGAAATGGCTTGTCGAGAACGGTGTGGAAGAACTTGACTGGTTTTCACAGAGCCCTGACCTCAACCCCATCTAACAACTTTGGGATGAATTGGAACGCTGACTGCGAGCCAGGCCTAATCGCCCAACATCAGTGCCCAACCTCACTAATGCTCTGGGGCTGAATGGAAGCAAGTCCCCGCAGCAATGTTCCAACATTTAGTGGAAAGCCTTCCCAGAAAAGTGGAGGTTGTTATAGCAGCAAAGGGGGGACCACCTCCATATTAATGCCCATGATTTTGGAATGAGATCTTTGACAAGCATGTGTCCACATACCTTTGGTCATGTAGTGTATGTTTTAAAGGCTGAACGATCTTTGTACCTTCTTGGTCAGCCCTCATTCCCTTCACCTTCTGCAGGGCCTCATCCATAGTCTTCTGGCAGTACTCCACACTCTTACTGACATCCAGAAAGACACACACAAGGTCAAAGGACATTTGAATATTTTCCCTACCTGCTGCAATTTATTAGATGTAAACATTAACTGTCAAACAATGTCAGTGTTTAAGTTTGGATTTGGGTTACCTGGTGAAACATAACAACAAACAGAATGACATGGCTAAAAGGTCCAAAAGGCTCCTGAACAGCTTCTACCCCCAAGCCATAAGACTGCTGAACAACCCCAAGCCATAAGACTGCTGAACACCCCCAAGCCATAAGACTGCTGAACACCCCCAAGCCATAAGACTGCTGAACACCCCAAGCCATAAGACTGCTGAACACCCCCAAGCCATAAGACTGCTGAACACCCCCAAGCCATAAGACTGCTGAACACCCCCAAGCCATAAGACTGCTGAACACCCCCAAGCCATAAGACTGCTGAACAGTTAATCAAATGGCCACCCGGACAATTTACGTTGACCCTCCCCCCCTTTGTTTTTGCACTGCTACTACTCGCTGTTTATTATCTATGCATAGTCACTTTACCCCTACCTACATGTACATTTTTTTTTACGTTAGTTTATTTAGTAAATATTAAAACTGCATTGTTGGATAAGGTCTTGTAAGTAAGCATTTCACGGTAAGGTCTACACCTGTTGTATTCGGTGTGTGAACGTATGTACCATAAGCATCTGTTACTCTCTCTCCCTCTCTGTTTCTCTATCTCTCTCTCCCTCTCTTTCCCTCCATCCCAAATAAAATGTGATTTTAATGTGTTTGTCAACATCTTGAACTTGTGCACTGTCTAGGCCGGCCGGTCCTATCTGGCATGCCAGTCCTTCAGTGGCTTCCTGATCTTTCCTATGTGAAGGACATAGCACAATGCCACATTTCCCTCTGCCATGAGACGATTAAACCCTGATTCAGGCAGCTTAGCTGTCGACACGTTGGTTTATTAAACTAATCTGAGCCATTAGTGTGCAGCTTTTCCTTTCTTTTCCCCAGTCTTGATAAATTCTTGATGACTTGTTGATGCAACGTTGAACTTCGTTTCATGAGTAGACAATTCAAGTTTAAATAGTTTTTAAAGGTCACTCGTATGGGTCATAGTTTTTCTTTGAATGTTAACTCATTATGTCTCGTGAAATGTCTTCCCTAAGGGTGCCATATAGCCTGGGCAGTGGTGGGAAAAGTACCCAATTGTCATACTTGAGTAAAGTAAAGATACGTCAATAGAAAATGACTCTAGTAAAAGTGAAAGTCACCCAGTAAAATACTACTTGAGTAAAGTATTTGGTTTTAAATATACTTAAGTATCAAAAGTAAATATAATTGTTAAAATATACTTAAGTATCTAAAGTAAAAATATAAATCATTTCACATTACTTATATTATGCAAACCGGACGGCACAAACTGTTTTTAGTTTTTATTTATGGATAGCCAGGGGCACACTCCAACACTCAGGCATAATTTATAAACAAAGCATTTGTGTTTAGTGAATCCGCCAGATCAGAGGCAGTAGGGATGACTAGGGATGTTCTCTTGATAAGTGTGTGAATTGGACCATTTTCCTGTCCTGTTAAGCATTTAAAATGTAACAAGTCAAGTACTTTTGGGTATCAGGGGAATTGTATTTAAAAAAAAGTACATTATTTTCTTAAGGAATGTAGTGGAGTAAAAGTAAAAGTTGTCAAAAATATAAATAGTAAAGTACAGATATCCAAGAAAACTTCTTAAGTAGTACTTTAAAGTATTTTTACCTAAGTACTTTACAACACTGAGCCTGGGTACCAGTCTGTTTGTGCTAATGTTCCAATCTTTGCTATTCCTTGTCATGTTTAGCATATGACATGGAATACAAGGAGTGGAATGTAAACACAAAACAGGTCTGGATTTCAGGCTAACTTTCCTACTCTCAAACTGGAAACAGCAGATGGCGGTGTCATGACACGAGAATGCACACACGTATCAATTAAGCTTGTAACTTCACCACTGTTGACAGAGTCTTGTTATGGGGTCTAGAAAATGTGAGCATCTTTCTTTTGCATGACTAATGATCTGTGCTTTTTGCCTTTGGATTTCCCGGATTGTCAATAGTGTCCCGGACGATAGTGTAATACTCACAGCTTCTACAGCGCTGGAAATATTTGTTAGCTATTCCATGTGAAGCAGGCTCCATTGCAATCTTGCTGGTCAGTTGGTAGCAGGTGTTGACACAAAATAAAAATAAAACAAAGTAAAACTTTGGAAACAACAGGCCGAAGCAACATGTCGAGCCGCAGGAGGTATCTGAGTTCGTGACAGGAAAATATATGAACACAGTATGATGTCTCAAAGGCTTGGTTCAAATGGTATCTTCTATCTTCACTGCACCTGGGAATGGCGTCTATTACTTCACCTCTACTACATTCGGCTATATCTCCCATCTCACGGGGGGCCTTCTTGGTTAAGGGGCGGAGTTCACCAGGTGTTGACTTCCGATCACACGTCTTCTGATTCCAGAGACAGCGCCAGCGATGCTGCCAACTAGACATTGGGGAACAGGTCCACGAGGAATTGTGGGATCACTCCAGAGTGTTTGTAATAGAACAGGAAGTGATGCTGAAATCAGGATGTGATGTAATTCGTGTGAACAAGTTTCATGGTATAGTCTGCAATCAACAGTTTTGTCAAGACCGTTAAAAAAGTGTTTGAAAGTGTTTCCTGCTACTTTAGATAACGTTTATGATCTCTCTTAGTATTTTCTCTCTTTAAACAGTAGTATACAGATATGATGAACATATGTGTTAAATGACCTTACTTTTTGGTACTTGAAGCTCTTTTGACAATTTTTGTGAACTGTACTTTAGAATCTCTTCATGGATGTACTGTTGTGTCTTGTATTGTCTTGAACGTTAGATCCAGTGGCTATGCTACCACAGTGTGTACGGTGGGGCAGTGGGAGTTGTTCATCTCAGGGTAAAGATGTAGAGATATCCCACCTACCTAGCAAAGATGAGCAAAGACTGTTCAAAATGTCTTCCTTGTTCCTGGTTGCCTCCTCACTTGTCACATGACGGTGCTTTCCTCTCTGTCTTGAAAACAACAAATGATGAGGCATGATGAGGCACACCAAACCTCTATGAGCTATCCAAATGGGTTTCTTACCCTCGCCCCCCCCCCCTTTTTCTGCTAATACGTTGTTCGTGCAGTCTTTGAAACAGGAAACGCTCACAACAAGGGACTGTAGCATATGCAAATCTTTATGCCAGTGAGTTGTATCTAGTCTACTGCTTTGCCATCACAAGAAAGAAAGAAAAAAAGATCCTACCCTTGGGAAAACAGTTAAATCAACAAGGTCTTGACGCTCAGTCACTCGACAACCAACTGCATAGGAACACCAAGACTGCACCGAGCCGCTCAGTGTAGGGATCTTACATCCCTGTTAGTGAGCATTTCTCCTTTGTCAAGATGATCCATCCACCTAACAGCTATGGCATATCAAGAAGCTGATTAAACAGTATGATAATTACACAGGTGCACCTTGTGCTTGGGACAATAAAAGGCCACTCTAAAATGTGCAGTTTTGGCACACAACACAATGCCACAAGTTTTGAGGGAGCGTACAATTGTCATGCTGCCTGTAGGAATGTCCACCAGAACTGTTGTCAGATCATTTTATCTTCATTTCTCTACCGTAAGCTGCCCCCAACGTCGTTTTAGAGAATTTGGCAGTATGTCCAACCAACCTCACAACCGCAGACCACGTGTATGGCATCGTGTGGACGAGCGGTTTGCTGACGTTAACATTGTGAACCGAGTGCCCCATGGTGGCAGTGGGGTTATGGTAAGGGAAGGCAAAATCTATGGACAATGAAAACAATTACATTTTAGAGATGGCAATTTGAATACAGAGATACCGTGATGAGATACTGAGGCCCCCAATCATGTGAAATCCATAGATTAGGGCCTAATGAATTTCTTTCAATTGAATGATTTCCTTATATGAACTGTAATTGAGAAAATCTTTAATATTGTCGCATGTTGCATTTATATTTTTGTTCAGTATATATGAAAGATACTACACCCATGGTTGGTGCCATCCCCTACTGCCATTTTGGCCTTGAGCAAGACTAGGGTTGCAAAACTAATGGTAATTTACCAAGGTTATTTACAAGGTTACCAGACTTTTAAGTAATTTCGGTAATTATCAGGACATTTTGGGCAATCTGTGGAAACTTTAATGACTTAAAAATATATTTTTTTAATCTTTATATCTGTCCATATTGTCCATGAGTTTCTAGTAGATAGACCATATGGATCAAGAGAAAATAGCCTAATTAATCAAAGACAAAAATGGAATCAGCAATGACATCATTTGGAATTAACACTCTTCCGACTATTGACTTTTTACACATCTGCAACTAGTTTGACACCAAACCATTTACAATAAATACACTATGACATAGTAAAATAAATAAAAACGTGTATATAAAAAGTATATTTCATGCTGAAATGAAACCCTCATATTGAACACCAACGATATTGTCACGTCCAGGCCTGAGAAGACAGGCTGGCGTGTTTTTGCTTTGGTTTTGGTGTAGGGTTTTTATGTTCTAGGTGTTATATTTCTATGTTGGGGTAATGGTTCCCAATTAGAGGCAGCTGTGTGTCGATGTCTCTAATTGGGAACCATATATATGTTTGTAGTTTTCACTTGGGGTTTGTTTAGTGTTTTTTTTTAGTGTTGTTTAGTGTGCGCGACTTCACGATCTTCGTTACTTTCGTTTGGTTAATTTTGCCCAGTTACGTTTGTATTAAATATGTATACTGGAAGCATCGCTGCGTCTTGGTCTGTCCCGTCAGAAGATCGTGACAGATATTCACTTGGTTGATGAGTTATATTTAGGATGTTTTACAGCATTGTCATTCTACTTTACATGTTATAAAAATTACCTAAAATCCTTAAAAGTTGACAGAACTCGGATAGTTTACTGGTACCGTGCCTTGCATAAGTATTCACCCCCTTAGACTTCTCCACATTTTGTGTTACAACTTGGAATTAAAATGGATTAAATTTTTTTCAACAATACTCAAAATGCTCTGTAATATAAAAGTGGAAGAACATTTTCTAAAGAGGAATACAAATGCGATAAGTGAAATATAATTGTTGAATAGTAATTCACCCCCTTTGTTTAGGCAAGCCTAAATTAGTTCAGGAAAAACATTTGGATTAACAAATCACATAATAAGTTAAATGGGCTATAGTAGGGGTCGACATTCCTTCTTTTAGCACTAGCCGTTCCTCTGTCCCCGTGCATACAACATCTGTAAGGTCCCTCTGTCAAGTATTTAATTTCAGATTTTTTTTGGTGTGGAGGTGCTGACTAACGGTGAATAAAATATAAACTATCAAAATAAAGTCGCACACTCCATGTATAAACTCCCAGCAATTTAATGGGTTTTTACCAACGTTTCGGTAAGGCACAGTGATGCCGAAACGTTGGTAAAAACCCATTAAAATGCTGGGAGTTTATACATGGAGTGTGCGACTTTCTTTATTTTGAAAGTATTGAATTTCAACAGATTCAACTACCAAGACTCAGGAGCTTTTCAAAAGCCTCATATAAAGGGCAGCAATTGGTAGATGGGTAACAATAACAAATCAGACATTGAGTATCTCTTTAAGCATGGTCAATTATGTATTAACCCACCCAGACACATCAAAGATACAGTCGTCCTTCTGAACTGAGCTGCAGGACATGAATGAAACTGCTCAAGGATCTTACCATGAGGCCATTGGTGATGTTACCGAGTTTAATGGCTGAGATGGGAGAAAACTGAGGCCATTGGTGATGTTACCGAGTTTAATGGCTGAGATGGGAGAAAACTGAGGATGTATCAACAACATTGTAGTGACTCCACAATAATGACTTGCAGGACAGAGTGAAAAGAAGAATACAAATATCCAAAACATGAATCTTGTATGCAACAAGGCACTAAAGTAATACTGCAAAAAAAAACACAGCAAAGGAATACACTATTTGGCCTAAATTCCAAGCCTTATGTTTGGTCCAAATACAGCACAACACATTACTGAGTAATTACCTCAGTATTTTCAAGCATGGTGGTGGCTGCATCATGGTATGGGTATGCTTGATAACTGGGGAGTTTTTCAGGATGACGGGATGGAGTTAAGCACAGACAAAATCCTAGAGGAAAACCTGCTTCAGTCTGCTTTACACCAGAGACTGGGAGAGGAACTCACCTTTCAGCAGGACAATAACCTACAACACAAAGCCAAATCTTGACAAAGACAACATTGAATGTTCCTGAGTGACCAAGTTACAGTTATGATTTAAATTTGCTTGAAAATCTATGGCAAGACTTGAAAATTGCTGTTTAGCCATGATCCCAAACACCTTGAAGAATGTTTTTAATAATAATGGGCAAATATTGCACAATTCAGGTGTGCAAAGCTCTTATGAGACTTACCCAAGAAGACTCTCAGCTGTAATCGCTGCCAAAGGTGTTTCCTACACGTATTTCCTCAGGGGAATGTAACCAAGGTATATTAGCGTTTCGTTTTTTTATTCATCTTTAACAAATGTTCTAATTTTGTGCGTGTGTGTCTCTGTCTGTCTGTCTGTCTGAACTGTGTGTCTCCTCCCTCCTCCTCAGGCCTACCCGTCTCTGAAGCCGCTGGCATCGTGGGCAGAGACAGCCCACCCACCTCTTCTGGCTCTCTGGCTTTACCTTCCTCACTGGCTTCCGCACAACGTGTGAACACACACACTCCTATACACACACACACACACACAAAACCATGTAACTACACACATATACACACATATACACACACAGCACTTACTCTGCTCTCAACATGCTCGCCAACGAACCACTGAGCACGCTTTCCAACTGTTCACAAACAAACCTCAACTACAAGCACCACTCTGCACCTCACACACTCAAAGACCACTGCTCCATACTCAGGAAAAGGTCATGTTTGTTTTACAATTACGCCCACATTGATACTTTTCCAAGGATATACAGTACCACTGCTGGGATAATACAAATTACTTGAACTTGAACCAAGTTAACGTCAGCCGATGAAGTGTCTGGTGTGGCCAACGGTAAGATACTGTGGGGCAAGTCCTAACTTCCTTTAAGTCAAATGTTCCCTTAGTCATGCATTGAGGTCAATGGGAGACTAACTGAAAATCAGACTAAAATGTATGTTACCCTCAGTTGTCAGTGGACACTCTATCCTTGGAGTTCATCGTTGCTACAGTGGACGACAACAACCTCATCTTCCCAACCAAGGTGAGACACCAACTTTTTACTAATAATCAGTGTCCTTTTGTCCACAACTATTCCCCTCAATGTGTTTAGTCTAGGCTAGGGTATATTCTTCCTGGTCAGGTCGTATATTCAGAAAACTCAAGGCGCTAGTCTAGTCTAATGGACCTTTTATGTAACAAATTTTCATTCATTCTCATTCCTCTTCTCTACCCTCCTCTTCCCCCCATCCCCTCCCCGGGACGGGGGGTGTTTATCCGGGGGCTGTATCTGGAGGGTGCTGGCTGGGATAAGACGTGTCTGGTGGAGGCTGAGCTCATGCAGCTGGTCTGTCCCAATCCTAAACATCATCAACTTCAAACCGCAAGAATATAGTTAAGAGTAAGGCAATCATTTGTTTTCTCTCTCTCTCCCTCTCCATCTCTCTCTCTCTCTCTCTCTCTCTCTCTCTCTGTGTATGTCTGTCTGTCTATCTGCTTAGTGACAGTGATGTAATGTCTGTGGCCAACCTGGTCTATGATATGTTACGAATGATATGTTATGAATTCTAATGATATGTTGGCTAGGTGGCTAACGTCAGCTAGCTCGCTAACGTGGGTTAGGGTTAAGTTTATAAGTTAAGGTTAAAGGGTTAAGGTTAAAGGGTTAAGGTTAGGGTTAGGGGAAGGGTTAAGGTTAGGGTTAAGTTTAGTAGTTAGGTTAATGGGTTAAGGTTAGGGTTAGGGGAAGGGTTAGGTTAAAGGTTTAAGGTTAGGGTTAGGGTTAGGTTAAAGGTTTAAGGTTAGGGTTAGGGGAAGGGTTAGGTTAAAGGTTTAAGGTTAGGGTTAGGGTTAGGTTAAAGGTTTAAGGTTAGGGTTAGGGGAAGGGTTAGGTTAAAGGTTTAAGGTTAGGGTTAGGGGAAGGGTTAGGTTAAAGGTTTAAGGTTAGGGTTAAGGTTAGCTAACATGCTAAAAAGTAGTAAGTAGTTGAAAAGTTGCTAATTAGCTAAAATGCTAAAGTTGTCCGTGATGAGATTCGAACTCGCAACCACCCCCACCCTTTCGTTTTTTGTCTTAAGTAACCATCTGTCTTATGTAACCATACCAAATGTATCATATCATACTAAATAACACATACATAATAATAGGAAATGGTCTGGGACCAGGTTGCTGTGTCCTGTCTATCTCCCATGTGTGTCCGTGCTACTACCTCAAGTCTGGAGATGTGCCTTTTGACCACTGGATCAAGAGAGGAACCACTCTGCTCATGAGTCTGGACAGCTAAGGGGCTACACACACACACACATGAGACATAGACAGGACACAGACATTACATCACTGTCTGTCCTCTGCATGCCAGCACAACGTTATCACACACACACACTCATACACATACAAACACAAAGTACACACAACCTTTAACACCTCTGCTTCACACTTTACTAATGAACACTATACTTAGGTAAAACACAAACATACTCCCCAAGGTGCCTTTTTGAATTTTCCGTAGAATGTTATTTTCTTTTTATCTCAGGGTTTTATCATTTTGAAAATATTCTAATCCCTTAAAAAAGAAATGAGCTGAAATGACTGCAAATGATTCTAATATTTTGTAAATAATTATAATAGAATTTATAACTGCAATTGGCTATTTTGGGTTTGACTGACATGTTTATATCAAGGACTGACACACTCCTCTCTCCAATTTCAACTTCTCATGATTCACTTCCTAATATAACAACAGTGTCAACACAACATCACTCTTCCACTGTGACCCCTTTTACCCTGCTGAAAGAGCTCTCAACAATACAATAGAGACAGATGCACACACATAAACACAAACCTTCAGACACACACACAGACACACATAGACGGGTTGTATCTACTCACAAGCCAGTAGACTGCTGTACACTTGAACTGGACAGACCTGCTCTGATTCTCCGCACCTTAGCACACATGCTCTCACTCATGCACGCACACACACACAAACAAACACACACACACACACACACACACACACACACACACACACACACACACACACACACACACACACACACACACACACACACACACACACACATTAACATTCATACTACACACACATCACAACTGCTGCAACCAGACTCTTATTATGATTGCTAAATACTGCACAATTTAAACACTTGCCCCCCAATCCCCCCTTCCCCAAAACATTTGTAAATATTGGACTATAAATTGTGCCTTCCTGTACTATACTTATGCTAAAATGTTTACTCTATTCTACTGAGCCATTTTATGTTCATATTCTTATCTTTTATTATTTCTTATTGTCGAGAAGGAACCTGCAAGTATCCCTCACATATGAATAATACAATTTTAAACGGAAACTTGAACACAGCGTAATTAATAGACACTCTCTTCCTCGTAATTATTGCCTGGTAATTATTCAGACACACACACACACACAAACACACACAAACACATACTAGGTCTTGTCCTATAATAATTACATTCTGGAATGATGTTTTTGACTTTGTAAACAATGTATTTAAATGTTCCCTTGCAAAGAACCCATACTTGGGTAATCCCTGGTTTCAAAATGCCTACCTATTAAATATACTCGTCTGAGGCAAAGAAATGTGTTACAACACATTGGTTAAATAAGGATGTTCCTACTATGGAAGAGTGGGAGCCGCTTGCTGGAAATAATATTGTGTAGACATGAGACTCATCATTCTCAAACCAACCAAACATGACTTATTCTTGCATTTATTTGTTTTCCTAATTATTGTCTAATTATTTTCTTCCCTTTTGTTGCATAAGTGTATATCTGTTTTTTTGTATACTTGTTTGCATCTCAGGAGACTAGAACCGTAATAATAATAACCATATTTACTTCACAAACACTAATTATACTAGCGCATAGCACAGACACACAGTACTGACACTCACTCAGCAATGGTTAGGAAGGGCATGGGGGCAGGACACGCAGCGACCCAGACCCCGCTGCTGTCGGAGATCACACATACTAACTTGAGGTAGTTTGGGAATGGGTAGGAGAGCTGGATAATAATATTGATGATGCTGATAATGATGTTTCCACTAACTCAATGAGGAATTGCTGTACTGTAAACCACACACACACACATACCCCCCACACACACACACACACTGTAAACGCTTCAACTCAAAGTTATTCAGAGGGGAAAACAAGAGAGGGACTGGGGAGAAAGAGTGAAACAGAAGAAACAGTTGTGATGGAGGGGAAGGAGTGAGGGAGGCAAGGAGTGAGGGAAGGAGTGAAGGTTGATTGAGGGAATGAGAGCCTCCCTTCAGTTCAAGGCCGTACTCAGGCGGGAATGTCTCCTGAAAGAGACGTAGACTTCCTCAGACCGTTAAGGGTCTCTTTATGTTGGCCGGGCCAGGTCTGGTGTGTGTTGTGTTGGCGGTGTGTGTGTGTGTGTGTATTACTAGTTGTTGGGGTGCTCATAGCAACATGCCATTCAAATTCAAATAGGCTTCTACTAAGTTCTTCTGAGGCAGTGTTGTATTGGAAAGCATTGCCTTAGGTTTAAGCAATATGTTTGTTGAAAGATAAGGAAATTATCTTCAATTGTGATTAAACACTAATAATGTATAGTGCCTAGAGTAATAAATAATGCATTACACTTTCTGAAGAGGGTTTGTGTTTGGATCGCAAAGGGTCAAAAGTAAAAAATACATTCAAAAAAAGCACCTTCAACTAGTCTAGTCATTTCACTTCTCTGGTACTTCTAGGAGGCATTCGCTGTTTGAAGCAAACATTTCCCATCTGCTTATTCCATTAAACGATGTAAAACGACCCCACTAACATTCCTAGAGAAATGTATTGGAAAAATGCTATGTGCTAACCCTTGATAGTGTGTATAGTAAATTAATTTCATTGTCCATCGTGGTGAAATGGCCTATTATCCAAAGGAAATCATTATTGTAAAAAAATAACATTTTCTTCGAGTGGCTCTCATAGACTTATATTAAATACGTCCAGCTGAAACTATAGAAGAAATGACTGAGCAAACACTCAACGGAAAAATCAGGGTCTAATGGAATTTCGGCAAGTCATACAGTGTGTGTTTGCCAGTGAGTACGGAGGCGGGGCAGTTTATGTCCAAGACTGGTCCCCCGAAAATGAACCTGCATGAAAGAGAGAGGGTAAGAAAGAGGGAGGAGGAAGAGAAGAGCATTTACATCAGAGAAGAGAGGGGGGAGACTGCGTTTCAATGGATTAAGAACTGCGCAATTTCCTAAAAGCCATCACTGTGATCCTGTGTCCTCTTAAAAATATAAAACGCGTATTTGGATTGAACATGCGTGTGGCAAACCTGTGCGCGGTGCACGCAGTTACTACGTATGTGGATTGGCGATTTTGAAAAGGGATGTTCAGTTCTTAGTTCTAAGAGGGCTGTACATTCATTTTGGAAGACGATATGACTGTGCAAGATATAGAATTACTGGTCGGGTTTTCGACTATGTAACAAGAAGAGTGATCGTAATGCCATTGCAATGGGGGATTCTCTAAACGCTATAATCTCTCCCAAGCAAGGATTCCATAATGTATCTGCGTGTACAATTTCGCCAAACCGATATTTTCAAATGCATCATGGATTTTTGGAACATTATTCACCTATTACTTAATTTACTGAACGTTTTTGGAGGGCTGCGTGGCTGAACTAACGTAATTTGGGGCAAAGAAGCTACGTAGCCGTTTTTTATGTTACAGTATTTTAACAATGAGAGCAGCAACGGCACCTCCCATGAGAAATCTGCATGCACAAACAGGTAATTACGTTGTTGCAACCCTCTATTACACACGCTGCTACAATGTAACAAGGTATATGAGAAGTTTCCTATTGGTAGCCTTCAACCAGATGAGGCTATAGGGAAAGTAGCAGCGCATTTGCATGCTGTGCTTCTACCAGCTGTATTTATCTTTTCACAATTAGTCATATCGAAAGTGTTTGTTCCTGATGATGCCGAATGGGTTTACGGGAACCTAGTAGGAGTTGAGATTTTACAATCGCCTAGTGACGGGAATGCCTACATTTGATGTGCTGCTTGAGGGTTCTCTTTTAAAACGTAATAAAAAACCTTCAAGTCGTTCTAAGTTTTATGTTCATCAGTAGTGCCAGGGTCAAAAATGTCGTGTCTGTGCTATTATATTAATTAATGGTTAAGTACCCGCGGCCATTGAATTAAATCTGGGCCTTCTAGTGTTCGGGGAAGGAGTGTCGCATTTTCTTTCTGAAATGTCATGTGGTGAAGTTGTGGCGGTTCCGTAGAATTTCCAGGAAAGGCTTTTGAATTGTTTTCCATAGAGAAGATAGAGGACTGATCTTTGTATATGTGCTGTTCTAGTGTCTGTGACAGCATGGCCAGTGTCAATTATGCTATCTCCATTTTAAAGTTTTCAATTTGCTTCTTCATTGGCTGGTTGCTCCAAACTCATAAGTTAAAATCTACGTTATCTGGGAGGGCATAAAGCAACAATGTTCCCAACGCATAGAAATCCCAACCAAGTTGACTACTTTAAAATGGTGAAAGTACTCAATTTCAAGAGGTATATACGTGATGAGTACTCTATCTATCTCTATGACTTTTCTATGTATTTCTTTTTTACCTTTCGCTTTCTCTCCCGGCCCATTTCGGTAACCACTGTTTTATCTCCACTAGAGGACGCCGCAGGTCTATATATTGTTTTATTTGTATTTAACCTTTATTTAACGAGGCAAGTCAGTTAAGAACAAATTCTTATTTACAATGACTGCCTGGGACAATTGTGCGACTCCCTATGGGACGCCCAATCACGGCCGGTTGTGATACAGCCTGGAATCGAACCAGTGTCTATAGAAACGCCTCTAGCACTGAGATGCAGTGCCTTAGACCGCTGCACCACTCCGGAGCAAAGATGCACTAAAATGTAACCCCATCTTTTCGGGAGTGAAGTTGACAATCAGAGTTCACAGGTTTTAAGTTTTATCTTGACATGGTTATTGTTAAGTGAAAGAAAGGTAAGTTAGGCTTGACCTTCATTGGGGAAAACTCCACCTGAAGTGTGTATTTCAAGTTAAAAAGTTTTGAAACTGTAGTAAATGTGCAGTAACTGCGGTCGACTGTTATATTTTGGACGCAGTAATTGCAGAATAATTGCAGTGTACTGCAATTCTACTGCACTGTAACTGCAGTTACACTGCAAAATTACTGCAGTAAAAAAAAACGGTTATTTTGGATGCATATGCAGTTACGCCTCGATCACACCGACAGAGCTATTGCATTTTGGTACACAAGAAGTACATTCATTTCCAATGGAACGCTGCATTTGCCTTGCAGCATTGCAGAGGAAGTTGCAGTGCATGTTGTGTGGTGCATACGTTGGATTTATGGAACGTGTACGTCAAACTGTGTAGAAGGCTTGACAGAAATGGTAGCCGAACAGGAGGGTTGAACTTTTGTTGCACACATATCCAGATGATGCTGCGTACCGTTTTGCACATCGAGCTGTACAATGTTATACTGCAGTCTGACTGCAGTCTTTTTTTCCCAAGGGGATAGATTGACACTTTACTCATTGAGTAATGAGTACCCCAGGAGTGAGTTATTATCAGGTTATAACTACATGTATCGTGCAACAACAACAAAAAATGTGTGTGAAAACAAGGTACAAGCTATTGCAGGCAAACGCCTAGTCTGGGAACAAAAATGTAAAAATGCAATACAATTTAGAATCCCCTAGGGGCTGACGCACGCCCAGACAAAGCACGGTGTTGTCACATGTTCAGGATAAGCGCGTTAATCTATAACAACAACTGAACATGATACCTATTAACCGCAATGGTCCTGTAAGCTCTATGATTGCTCCTCAGACAGACTTTGTGAGTCCTTGCTTGTCACGCCAGGCCTCTAGGCTCTTCTGCCATAATGTCAGGCCACTAACATGCTTCTGTATTGACAGCAGGAGACAGCCTCGGTATGCTGCCAGCCTGGGATCACCTGAACAAACATTAGAGATGTCAACCTGCAGTTAACATCCCGGCCAGGGTTGTGCAGCAACAGCAGGGAGCCAATCAAAATGGAGTGTGGGACTGGTTAGTGCGGCATCCTGCCTTGTGATATCATACTTTTACATCTGATAAAGGAGCACTTTGATTTGAGAGCGTTCGTCATTGGATTGACGGAATGCTTTGACGTTTCTCTCCTGCAGGGCGGCAGTCTGGTCGGAGGGAGCGTGCAGGTGTCCAGGTAAGGATGTGTGTCTGTGTGGATGTCTGTGCATTTATACATACAGTATGCTGGTGTTGTGCATCTGTGCTTGTGTTTGTCTGTGTATGTTTGTGTCTGTGTGTTTGTCTGTATGTTTGTGTCTGTGTGATTGTATATGCCTGTCTCTGTGTTCTGCGTTTGATTGCACAGCTCCAGTGGTGAGGTCCCTAGCTCTCTCCCTTCACCGTGTGTATGTCACTGTCACCGAGATGATCACAGCTTGATGGTTTAATGGCCCCGGTAATGATAAGAGGGATGATAGATGGAAGAAAGAGAAGAGAGAGAGCTACAATGTGTTTTCTGGCCTCCTCCCTCGTTCACAGCTGTTGTTCTCTGCTGTGACTGGGCGGTCTTGTGTGTTCTGGTTTTGGATCGCTCCCACTGTAACAATTTTGTAAATGTCTTAAATATCTCCTGACGCCTTCAAAGGGAATCCAGTTGGTTTTGTCTCTCTCTCTCTCTCTCTCTCTCTCTCTCTCTCTCTCTCTCTCTCTCTCTCTCTCTCTCTCTCTCTCTCGTTCCCTCCATCTCTCTCTCTCTCTTTCTATCTCTCTCTGTTTGTTAAAGCATGACATCATGTCACAGGGGGCTTTATGTTGTGTTTCTGGGTGGGAGCCAAAACACACACACACAGACAGACACACACACATATACACAAACATGCCCCTGTCCCCCCTCTCCCCAGGACCCCACAGAGTCACACCTGGGTCTCTCAGTCATTCAGCCTCTGTCAGCTTTATTACATTACCATTACCACTGGCCATGAATCTGATCCAGCGCACACTGCCTGCCTGCCAAACAATGTCACTCACCGTGCGTTTCTGTGTGTGTGTGTGTGTGTGTGTATGTGTGTGCGCGCGCGCTGTAGGGGGAGGTATAGAAAGTAGTAACTGACCTGAAACAAACAAAATGATTCTGAGGAGGTATGGGGTTAGAGTCATGTCCATAGTGAGAAGTGTTGGTTGTGAGTGATGATACAGAAAGTGTAATCATGACGTTATTGATGTCTTGCTGTTTTGTTGTTGAGTATCTCACCTTTCTTTTCCTTGTTACTGTTTCCTGGCGCTGTAATAGTTTGATGAAATTCTAAATGATACCAGTAGATTCGCTATTACTGTGTGTGTGTGTGTGTGTGTGTTACAGGTCTGTTTCTGGTAAATCCAGACCATAAATCATCAGAGAGCTGAGCGCTGGCATCAATCGCCATGACAACCCTGTCCATCAACAACTATCACAGACACGCGTACACACACACGCACGCAGACTGCAGAGACTATCTGTCTCAGACGTCTGCGTAGAGTCACCTCCCCTCGCTCTTCTCTCGCTCTTCTGTCACTTTTTCGCTGTCCTTTTTCACCAATCTTCCTATTGCTCTTTGTTTGAACGACTGTGGCTGGATAATGTAGGACCATGAATCCTTAACCAGACTGGAGGATACAGACAGAGAGATAGAGAGAGCTGACTCAGGACTTCTAGAGGGATTCAGCAGGAAGCCGTGGGAGTAGGGAAGAGGGAGAACGAGAGCAGGCGGCTCTCTCGCACTCCTCTTCATGGAGAGAGGGAACAGAGCGTCACACTGAGGGAGGAGAGGAAGGACAGAGGGCAACAGAGAAGGAGATGACGTCATCCACTGTGCCCACTTGCTGAAGACATGGGCACTCCGCGGTTCATGGGATCCGCTACATTAATGAGAGAGAGTAAAGAGAGAGAGTAAAGAGAGAATAAAGACAGAGAGTAAAGAGAGAGTAAAGAGAGAGAGTAAAGAGAGAATAAAGACAGAGAGTAAAAAGAGAATAAAGACAGAGAGTAAACAGAGAGTAAAGAGAGAATAAAGACAGAGAGTAAAGAGAGAGAGTAAAGAGAGAATAAAGAGAGAGAGTAAAGAGCGAAATCTAAAAAACAGAGAGAGAGCTAGAGAGTGAGAGAGGAGAATACAAATGTCTGCTCGGTGGTTGGCACGGTGGCATAACTGTTAGTGACATACTCCCTGGCTCCCCTGTGCCTCGCTCTGAAACACTCAGACCTATTTTCATACCAACTGTTACTTCAGTTTAAACATGCTGTGTGTGTGTGTGTGTGTGTGTGTGTGTGTGTGTGTGTGTGTGTGTGTGTGTGTGTGTGTGCACGTGCACCTGTGTTAAATACCTTTCCCATGTTGTGAGAGGTGATGAGAGGTCCCTGGTAAGATCAGAGATGGTGTCAGATAAGTGTGTGTGTTCCTGTGTGGTAATGTGTGTGTGTAGAGAGAGGTGGGGCAGGAGAGGAGAGGACACAGGTGTGTCAACACTACAAATCTATAGGGGGCTGGTGAGGGGTGAGGAGAGGCAGAAGCTGCTTAGTTAGTTCCATGTATCGGTAAGACATCGAGGTGTTACTGAACAATGTTTTGTGGTCAGGGATAGAGATCTGAAAGGTGCTACACCCGGGTTTCCGTTATGAAAATGTGGCGCTGGACATTTGACCAGCAGCATTTTAATTTACCGGGCATTTGAGAGATTTACCAGACCCATATGCATTGGGTGCGTAACCTGATTAGAGAGTCTAAATCAGTGTTTAGAATGACATTTATCACATTTCGATTGTGGTAATTCATTTTAACAGAATATGCATGTCGAGGATGCAAGGATGTGTGTCCTTACCGCATACTTTGAAGATGTTAGAATAACCCTCCGCATTTACTTTTCTTCAGCCAACAAGACCAGTAACGAACAGCAAAATCACTAGCCATTGAATAGACTGGGCGTGGGTTTTCAAGTTTGGGGAAAAAAATTCCCCTATAAAAATGCACCTTAATAATAAAGCATTCCATGCGTCATCGCATTTGCAGACCTATGTAGCTTACTATTCGTAATGTGAGCAGTAGATTGGATAGTCATAATGTATGCTAATAATATAATTAAATCACTGTTCACAAAAAATTGTATTCAATGCATGGCTGAGCGTGTATAGTGTAGAGGACTGGGCTACAGGCACGGGAAAAACACATTTCATGCAATTCTACTACACTTTATATGACTGGAGACATTAGCGTTGTCCATATAATAGGCCTATGAGAAAGGGAGACATAGAATATGACGTCCATTTAAAATAGAGGAGGAAATTACTTTCCAAAAACAAACTTTTACGTGGCACTGACCCAACAATGACAAAAAGTGAATATGCGCAGCGCATCATCTACTTGCACGTCATCAACCTGCACATCTATCACTCCAGTGTTAATGCTAAATTGTAATTATTTCGCCTCTATGGCCTATTTATTGCCTTACCTCCCTACTCTTTTACATTTGCACACACTGTACATAGATTTATTTTTATTGTTATTGACTATACGTTTGTTTATGTGTAACGCTGTGTTGTTGTTTTTGTCACACTGCTTGGCCAGGTCGCAGTTGTAAATGAGAACTTGTTCTCAACTGGCCTACCTGGTTAAATAAAGGTGAACATTTGTATTTTTTTTTACTGGGGATATGGCTGATGTTCTCTGCTGGTGCCAGTAAGATAGGCTATAGGCCTTCTGTTGTTCGCTCAATTAATTTGAGAATTTTGATAACTAAAAGACAGATTAGAGTCTTTTCATTGTCTACTCTTTACAGCAATAGCCATTTGCTTTCCAAACGATGTTTTTCTTCGATATAATTTAGAAATATCCGATATGTCTGGCTGAGTCTTTCTACTTTTTACTGACAGTTGCAACTCAACAATAATCTATTTGGTATTTGCAGCGAGCGCTGCCCAATTTGCGCGCGCTGCCTTTCCTTCTGACTCTTCTATACTGTTCACTCAATTTCAGTCTATGTAAGAAAACAAGCACTGCATATTGTAGGGAATCATTGTACCCGAGCCACTGCCTGTTCACCCCGCTACCATCCAGAAGGCAAGGTCAGTATAGGTGCATCAAAGCTTTTACAGAGAGACTGAAAAACAGCTTCAATCTCAAGGCCATCAGACTGTTAAACAGCCATCACTAGTGCAGAGAGGCTGCCGCCTACATACACAGACTTGAAGTCATTGGCCACTTTAATAAATGGAACACTAGTCACTTTAATATTGCCACTTTAATAATGTTTACATATCTTGCATCACTCAGCTCATATGTATATACTGTATTTTATACCATCTATTGCATCTTGCCTATGCCACTCTTTCATCGCTCATTTATATATTTATATGTATATATTCTTATTCCATTCCTTTGCTTAGATTTGTGTGTATTGGGTAGTTGTTAAGGAATTGTTAGATTACACGTTGGATATTATGTTAGATATTGCTGTCGGAACTAGAAGCACAAGCATTTCGCTACACTCGCAATAACATCTGCTAACCATGTGTATGTGGCCAATAAAATTTGATTTAGATAAATTATAACATGAACTGGGGATGGTTGTGCTCAAATCGTCTTGTAGTGAATGTTAATAGCCATTTAATCCACCTCGAGAACCCCAAATCCTGGAAAGTTTTTTTTTTTTGGTCTTTCCCCAAATCCCTTCTTTAAAAATCCACCCCCAAAATCTCTGTTGTTCTCTCCTTCCCCCTCTCTCCTCCCAACTTGACCCTCTCTGTTCCCTTCCCCCATTTTCCCTGGCTCCTGTTCTGGCTTTCTGATCTCATGTTACCCCCGTACCCCCTCCTCTACCCCATTCCCCCTCCCTCCCCTCCCATTCCCCCAGGGCAGGCTTACAGCTTCCAGGGCTTTGTGCTGTCTCCCCCCTCCTCCCTCCTGCCTTTGTGTGAAAGGGGCCAGAAAGGGGAAAAGAGGGAGTAGAGGAGGAGGAAGGGGAGGAGGTTTAAAGAAGGGGAGAAGATGGAGGAGATGGAGAGAGGAGAGGGCACTATGGGTACGGTGTATAGGAAACCATAGACCCTGCTTTATCTTATTACTATGAGCTGTGGTTATATAGTCTGCAAATGCAATCTGTTTTTATTCTGGATATTGTTATCGTGATATCATAAAATAAGATATTTGTAATCATACAAAATATTTTGTTGTTTATATTTTTTAATTCCCAGTCTAAATCAGTGTTTAATTGTAAGTAAACAGTCTAGATAAATCGGTGTTGTAAGTATGCAGTCTGTTTTCCAGCGACACACAAATAGAGGTCATTGTAGAAGCCTTGTTGTCTGGTAATGATCTCACAAAATGGGGTCTGTCTAACGACACACACACAGTCACACACATACAGAACTGACCCTGGACATAGGATGCTTACTTTATCGTGTTTTTATTTTTATACCTCGTGTGCTTTTGTTCTACCTTGTTGTTTTTAGTATTACATTGTTATTGATTACTGCATTGTTGGGTTTAGAGCTGGCAAGAAAGGCATTTCACTGTACTTGTGCATGTGACATTAAAAATCTAACTTGAAACACACACTGACAGATGTAGACATTAGCCAGATACCTGTTTAGTAGATCCATCACAGTCAATCCCCCTTCCCCTTCCCCTCACACAAACACAATACCCAGCCCCTGGCCCCCAGGGAGAGAGAACTCATTAACCCCTGGGCAGGCTATAGGCAGTGGAGCGCTGCAGGCCGGAAGGTGTAGTTACAGGGTGTGGTCATGGGGGGTGATGTGGAGTATGGCCCTGTGGATGTCAGTCGACAGCCAAAGCCCTACTAATCAGTCTTACTAATCAGAGTCTTACTAATCAGAGTCTTACTAATCAGAGTCTTCGAGAGGCTCAGGTTTAATGAAGGGTTTGGGCTTAGTAGACAAAACATGGCCTCTGGGTGCCGAGTGAGTGAGTGAGAGAGAGAGAGATTATGTAATGCTTTGTCAAGTTTACCTACCAGATTGGAAAAATGTGTTGTGGTATTGTGTAGAACGACATTACTTTGCAATTTAAATAACTGAAAATGAATTAATTCAGTGTATTGGTAGCCCTTTACACTTGTACCCGTATCCGGGTTGAAAATGGCAGATTTGGGCACTGATAAGTCCCTAAATTGAAGTGTAGTGCTATGCTATGCTGGCTCTGCGCTTCACAGAACTGACAGACATTCTGAACATGAGCACCGTGCGCAACAGGAAGTTATTATTATTATACCTTTATTTCAACAAGGAACACGGACTGAGACCAAGGTCTCTTTTACAGCTGGGCCCTGCATATACATGTTTACACATAAAGTTTAGGTACAATGATTAAGAAACTACACAAGACAAACAAAACAATCACAGATAACACAAAAAAATACAGCAGCAGATTGTTACATTTACACACAGGTTATTCCCCTAACAGCACAGGAACTTGCATTACCCGAAGCAGTTACAAGCAATACAACAATACACATCCTCCAATACATGTTTAAAATGGGCAAGGGGGACAAGAGTCTCAAGTTGAAGTTTAGTCTGCAGGCTATTCCATAGGCAAGGAGCGTAACAGGAAAAGGCAGCCATATCCAACTCTGTGGAAATCGCAGGGGCCTCAAGTGTAATCCATGCTTGAGATCTGGTTTTAGGAATTATAATTATAATGTTGATGAGTGATGATAAATAAGAAGGTAGTTTATTCAGAAGGTAGTTTATTCAGAAGTTCAGAAGTTGCTCCCATCACTCTCAGTAATTGGCCAACTTTAGTAAATTGTTTGTTGTCTGAGTGAGGGAAATGCTGTAAATTAAGATGACTCAATGTATTTTGAACGATGAGATGTTGTGGATTATAATAAATACCACTTTGATGTCATAAAAGCAACACAAACACCCTCCAAATCATAAAACTCATGTCAGATACAGTGTCAATGTTTATGATCACTATGTTGCTTTATTTATTTTATAATAATTTATTTTTTACCCCTTTTTCTCCCCAATTGGTAGTTACAGTCTTGTCTCATCGCTGCAACTCCTGTACGGACTCTGAAGAGGCGAAGGTCGAGAGCCGTGTGCCATGTGCCCTCCGAAACACAACACAGCAAAGCCGCGCTGATCTTGACACAATGCCCGCTTAACCCGGAAGCCAGCCGCATGGTTCTCCCGGTCGCGGCCAGCTGCGACACAGCCCGGTATCGAACCAGGGTCTGTAGTAACACAGCTAGCACTGCGACTCAGTGCCTTAGACCACTCTATCACTCGGGAGGCCCATGATCACAATGTTTGATGTACAGTTAGAAGATGACATGTCGTCATACCCTGATTTGTTCTGAACACAATGACCCTATGCTTGTTGACTGTGAAGAAAATTCATCAGCTGCACACACATCTGATTTCACTCTTGACTCCTTTCCATGCGCACCAAAATGACGATCTGTTTCTCTGAATTGGCCTGTGAAAGCTTAACACTGTAAGATCATGGTTTGAATAATTAGCTAGTCGTGTTGGCTATAGAGCAAGCTTTCAATTAATAATGGACAGTTTTTGGATTGCGTAAACAATAACAGTAATTGTGTGATGGCGGGGATGCAGAGTGTGCTTGCTTTAAATCCTCAATGGCACAGCTAGGAGATAAAAAAAAGTACCTTATAGTTGAAGACTCTTCTTTGAGTCATAAAAGTGCTTTGAAATTGCTTAGGCAATGTGCACACTTTTGAGAGGTGTTCCCTTTCAGTTGCTACCATGGTTATGCATATGCGTTTCACGTTTCTTCTGTAACAAACATTTCAATTTAGCCCTATCCATATAGGCCCAAGTGTAAAGGCTCGGACTCGGTTTACAAATGATGTTCAGAGGTGCTAAGTACTCTCAGCCAGCAAACGCTATTGGTGTGTCTTAGCCCTATATGTTAAGTAAAAGAACATGAAACCTTTTTTTAACATTTAACCTCTTCTCTTGAGATTGAATGGCTTATTTTCATTGCCACAATGATGTTTGTTCTTCAAATTATGTATTTTATTAAAACTTATTTAGTAAATAGCTCACATTATAAGGTTGAATAACACAAATAAAAGGGTTATATCAGTCTTGAGTATTATATCGTTCTGATTTTACATTATTATCATTAGTTAGGGCCCTACAAAATCAGTAAAAATGTTTGCCTTATTCCGTTTTGTTCTTTCTCAAATTCTGTTTTCTCCGTTTTGTTTTTCCAGGTTTCTGTTTTTCCTGTTGTTTTTCAGGTTTTCACTCTCAAACTTTTTATCATTAGTTAGGGCCCTAGGAAAACAGCAACATTTGATGTTTTAAGTCCACAACAAACCACATCAGGAGACCACTTTTGACACCTGGAAAAAATCAGGAAAAAACTTTCAGGTTAGCATAGGCTACTTTCTTGTAGTTAACATTTAATTGAGAAGGTTTTGGGGAAAGCCTTTCCATCTACCGGAAGCCCGTTTTCATTAGCATTATTGCTAACGGCTCCACAAATGGCAGAAATCCATCTAGCACATTGGCAGCGATGAAACAACAGCACACCGGTCATTTTCAATGTGGGCGGGGGACAGTTGGGCGATGCGAGCATGGGTTCTGCAACATCGCGTTGCTAGGGACCAAACGAAGATGACTATAGTTTCCAGCCCCTACTGGATTGGCTGTTGATACTTAGCACTACCTAGCCTGCTTGCTAGCTTGCTAGAACCAACATGAGGGTGAAGCTAGCATGGCTACCCGAATGTACGAGTTCGAAAGATCCCGACCTAAAGTGGGAGACGCCCGCACCACACACACACACACAGACGGCATTCTCGTTTCCCCTTCAGAAAGTCGCAGGAAATATGAATCAATTATGTATTCTGTTAATGTTTTATAATAAACTTGGGCAAATTAATACATTTTCAATACATTTAGTTGATTCCCTACTAAGGTCAATGCATGTTTTTATATTGTTGAATTCAGTTTTAATGCCTGGGTACTGTGAGGGCCCTAGTTATCATATTTGGACCAGAATGAGGCTCTCCACTAACCACTAACTATTCACCATCTTCATCAAATATTTTTGTAATTTATCTGCAGATAACCTCCAAAAAGCCTAGGCTTTCCAGTAGCCTATGCAAATTAGGGAGCCAAATGAACGTCTCTCTCACCGATGCGATTCGATGACTGAAGAAACAAGAGTCACTCACTTTATTGTCACTGTCTGGCAAGCCCCAACATCCTAGGAAAGAAAACATAGGAAATCATTTGGTTTACTTGTCCCAATGCAATACCATGGACATACACTGAATATACCAAACATTAGGAAAACCTTGATACACACGGGCAGTGATTAATTTGGAAATTTGGAGGTGCCGGAACAAAAAGGGAGAGCGAGAAGAGGGTGACCTGGGGCATCACCTTTATAATAAAGCATTGCATACATATAATCACATTGCATTTGCATAGGGCATAGAGCAGTAGAGTAGACACTTACAGAAGTTGCACACATGGGAAACATTTTTAGAACATTTTTCTTTGCTTTCCAACCTGTATTTCCTGTGTTTGTTTTTGAAATATTGCGAAAGGCCTGCTTTGTCTGCATGCTGTTTGTACACTGACAGATTTGCCGCGCTTTCCCGACTGTAGGCTATGCCTTGTTATTGGGCTACACACAATCCACAACTATTTTTTTAGAGAAGCTATTGATCCTCTGTGGCTAAACTATGGGCCTTCTCATGTTGTAGTAGGCTATTCTGAATTATTTCATTTACAGTGCCTTGAAAAGTATTCACCCCCCTTGGCGTTTTTACTATTTTGTTGCATTACACTCTGTAATTTAAATATATTTTTATTTGGGATGTAATGTATGTAATGTAATGGACATACACAAAATAGTCCAAATTGGTGAAGTGAAATGAAAAAAATTACTTGTAAAAAATTCAAAAAAATAAATAAATGGAAAAGTGGTGTGTGCATACAGTAGAAGTGGGAAGTTTACATACGCTTTAGCCAAATACATTTAAACTCAGTTTTTCACAATTCCTGACATTTAATCCTAGTAAAAATTCCCTGTCTTGGGTCAGTTAGGATCACCACTTTATTTTAGGAATGTGAAATGTCAGAATAATAGTAGAGAGAATGATTTATTTCAGCTTTTATTTATTTCATCACATTCCCAGTGGGTCAGAAGTTTACATACACTAAATTAGTATTTGGTAGCATTGCCTTTAAATTGTTTAATGCGTTTCAGGTAGCCTTCCAAGCTTCCCACAATAAGTTGGGCGAATTTTAGCCAATTCCTCCTGACAGAGCTGAGTCAGGTTTGTAGGCCTCCTTGCTCGCACACGCTTTTTCAGTTCTGCCCACAAATGTTCTAAAGGATTGAGGTCAGGGCTTTGTGATGGCCACTCCAATACCTTGACTTTGTTGTCCTTAAACCATTTTGCCACAACTTTGGAAGTATGCTTGGGGTTATTGCCCATTTGGAAGACCCATTTGCGACCAAGCCTTAACTTCCTGACTGATGTCTTGAGATGTTACTTCAATATATCTACATAATTTTCCTCCCTCATGATGCCATCTATTTTGTGAAGTGCACCAGTCCCTCGTGCAGCAAAGCACCCCAACCCCCGTGCTTCACGGTTGGGATGGTGTTCTTCGGCTTGCAAGCCTCCCCCTTTTTCCTCCAAACATAACGATGGTCATTATGGCCAAACAGTTCTATTTTTGTTTCATCAGACCAGAGGACATTTCTCCAAAAAGTATGATCTTTGTCCCCATGTGCAGTTGCAAACCGTAGTCTGGCTTTTTTATGGCGGTTTTGGAGCAGTGGCTTCTTCCTTGCTGAGCGGCCTTTCAGGTTATGTCGTTATAGGACCTGTTTTACTGTGGATATAGATACTTTTGTAAATGTTTCCTCCAGAATCTTCACAAGGTTCTTTGCTGTTGTTGTGGGATTGATTTGCACTTTTTCGCACCAAAGTACGTTAATCTCTAGGAGACAGAACTTGTCTCCTTCCAGAGCGGTATGACGGCTGCGTGGTCCCATGGTGTTTATACTTGTGTACTATTGTTTGTACAGATGAACGTGGTACCTTCAGGTGTTTGGAAATTGCTCCCAAGGATGAACCAGACTTGTGGAGGTCTACAATTTTCTTTTCTGAGGTCTTGGCTGATTTTTTAAAATTTTCCCATGATGTCTAGCAAAGAGACACTGAGTTTGAAGGTAGGCCTTGAAATACATCCACAGGTACCCCTCCAATTGACTCAAATGATGTCAATTAGCCCACCAGAAGCTTCTAAAGCCATTACATAATTTTCTGGATTTTTCCAAGCTGTTTAAAGGCACAGTCAACTTAGTGTATGTAGACTTCTGACCCACTGGAATTGTGATACAGTGAATTATAAGTGAAATAATCTGTCTGTAAACAATTGTTGGAAAAATTATTTGTGTCATACACAAAGTAGATGTCCTAACCGACTTGCCAAAACTATAGTTTGTTAACAAGAAATTTGTGGAGTGGTTGAAAAACGAGTTTTAATGGCTAACCTAAGTGTATGTAAACTTCCGACATCAACTGTATGTATACACCCCCTTTGATATGAAGCCCCTAAATAAGATCTGGTTCAACAAATTACCTTCAGTCCACCTGTGTGCAATCTTAAGTGTCACATGATCTGTCACATAATCTCAGTATATATTCATCTGTTTTGAAAGGCCCCAGAGTCTGCAACACCACTAAGCAAGGGGCACCACCAAGCAAGCAGCACTATGAAGACCAAGGAGCTCACCAAACAGGTCGGGGACAAAGTTGTGGAGAAGTACAGATCAGGGTTGGGTTATAAAAAATATCAGAAACTTTGGACATCCCACGGAGCAACATTAAATCCATTATAAAAAAATCGAAAGAATACGGCACTACAACAAACCTGCCAAGAGTGGGCCGCCCACCAAAACTCACGGACCAGGCAAGGAGGGCATTAATCAGAGAGGCAACAAAGAGACCAAAGATAAGCCTGAAGGAGCTGCAAAGCTCCACAGCGGAGATTGGAGTATCTGTCCATGGGACTACTTTAAGCCTTACATTCCACAGAGCTGGGCTTTACGGATGAGTGGCCAGAAAAAAATAAGCAAACATGTTTGGTGTTCACCAAAAGGCATGTGGGAGACTCCCCAAACATATGGAAAAAGGTACTCTGGTCAGATGAGACTTAAATTTAGCTTTTTGGCCATCAAGGAAAACACTATGTCTGGCACAAACCCAACACCTCTCATCACCCCAAGAACACGATCCCCACAGTGAAGCATGGTGGTGGCAGCATCATGCTGTGGGGATGTTTTTCATCGACAGGGACTGGGAAACTGGTCAGAATTGAAGGAATGATGGATGGCGCTAAATACAGGGAAATTCTTGAGGGAAACCTGTTTCAGTCTTACAGAGATTTGAGACTGGGACGGAGGTTCACCTTCCAGCAGGACAATGGCCCTAAGCATACTGCTAAAGCAATACTCAAGTGGTTTAAGGGGAAACATTTAAATGTCTTGGAATGGCCTAGTCAAAGCCCAGACCTCAATCCAATTGAGAATATGTGGTAAGCCTTAAAGATTGCTGTACACAAGTGGAACCCATCCAACTTGAAGGAGCTAGAGCAGTTTTGCCTTGAAGAATGGGCAAAAATCCCAGTGGCTAAATGTGTCAAGCTTATAGAGACATACCCCTAGAAACTTGCAGCTGTAATTGCTGCAAAAGGTGGCTCTACAAAGTATTGACTTTGGGGGGGGTGAATAGTTCTGCATGCTCAAGTTTTCCGTTTTTTTCTCTTATTTCTTGTTTGTTTCACAATAAAAATAATTGCATCTTCAAAGTGGTAGGCATGTTGTGTAAATCAAATGATACAAACCCCTCAACAATCCATTTTATTTCCAGGTTGTAAGGCAACAAAATAGGAAAAATGCCAATGGGGTGAATACTTTCTCAAGCCACTGTATTTCTGAACAGACAGCAGTAATTCTATAACCGTGACAAATTTATTTCAATGTATCAGGGCTACTGCAGCTCCTCCAGATCCCTTCGGGAGCTGTGATTGTGTCAGGAAATAAATGAAGTGCAACATTGGAGAGATGAGTCGCAGGCTCATGTCTATCAGAGCAGAGAGAGGGAGAGAGATCACAGAAAGTGAATCTCCTAGTTCTATGAGCGATACAGGCACACCTCCCACACAGCCATGGCGACGCTTTTGTCTCAAACATAAGTTACAATGTTGCGCAAACCATAAACCCGTGCCTGAATTCTTTTGGGGGCCGGGGGGATTAACGAAGAGGGCACTCAAATAAATTATGATTGCCTTTATTTGTAAAAAGTGACAATTAGTTTTATGCCAAGAGAGATACTGGTTCCAGAACGAAACAGTCCAAAACGGAACGGTGAAGGATCCTGTTCCGGCAGGATCCGGCTCAAATTAAGCACTGCACACGGGAAACTGTTGAGCGTGAACAATCCAGCAGCGTTGCAGTTCTTGACTCAAACTGGGGCACCGGTTGCCTGGCACCTACTACCATACCCCGTTCAATGGCACTTAAATATTTTGTCTTGTCCATTCACCCTCTGAATGGCACACATACACAATCCATGTCTCAATTGTCTCAAGGCTTAAGAATCCTTCTTTAACCTGTCTCCTCCCCTTCATCTACACTAATGGATGTGGATTGCACAATTTACATCAATAAGGGATCATAGATTTCACCTGGATTCACCTGGTCAGTCTGTCATGGAAAGAGCAGGTGTTCTTAATGTTTTGTGCACTCTGTATCATAAGGCTGCATGATTTATGAATGGCAAAGGGATATAGGGGATCGACTTTATTCAGTCAGTTCGACACCTTTTATAAACTAGTTAACACTTGTTCAGTTGTCAATCAAAGCACAGTAAATAGCCAACTATGCTCCACAACTGCGTGGCTGGCTATGTGAAACACGTTAAATAAAGTAGATGAATGTGCCAAAAAGCCTAATTATTAAGTCATGGATTTCAACTCATCATTACCACTTACATTACACGGAACGAGCAAATTCATGAGCATCATGCTCTAACCCTCCTCTGTGTAAAGAGATTTGACTGCAACCAACCACAGCGCACACAAATTGTAGCGGGAGGCGAGACACACAGCAGACTGCGGTTCCCAGTCATCGCTCTCAGTGGCGGTTGTAGCCCCAAAAAAAGCACAATTATTTTATTCAGACATTTGGAACTACACAAATAAATAATCATAACATTTAAAATTAAATATATACAAAAATAAGACTCTTAAATATCAAAAAGAAGTAACAAAGACAAATATAAACAAATTTGTGTTGATTTGGCACTCGACATCAATACATTACCCATCCCCCAACACTGTCAACCAAGAGTCAAGACCAAACCAATTCACCTTGGTGGTGTGCAGACTGGTTTTATATCATTCTTAACAATTTCGCACAAACCAGAAAAAAATGCAACAATATGTCTGTGAAACTATATATTCACAGTATTATGAATTTTGGTTTATTTGGTAGCATTTCGTAGTGTCACTGATTTGACTAATTGCATTAAGACTGTACAAAGTCAGAGGTGCGCTATTTGATAGATTCCCCGGCCCCCCCTACCTCGGGCTTCCAGTGGGGAGACCTGAGGTCAACCTACCCCCGCCCCATCTCGTACATTTGAGTGGGAGACCTTCACAGGCAGTAGCCTGCCTAGCTCACAAACTAGAATCAGGGTGCCCACTCCGACAAGGTTAATTGACCCACACTCCCACACGGTAACATGATATTGTTGACGTGATGTGCAAATGAGCGAAAGAAACCGTTCGGGCAAATGTCACCATTCCAAAATGTTTTGTGCAGGCGCCCCATGCCGCCCCCAGCAAGATGCCGCCCTGGGCGGCTGCCCATGTCGCCTATACCTAAATCCGCCACTGCGCCTATCCTATCAATAGATAGATGGAAGATGATAGAATAGATAGAAGATGCATATTGGTCATGCTAGCGGGAGAAGGCTCCACGAATTTAAAACGTTTAAATGAAAAGTAGCCTAGTTAATATGAAGTGGAAAAAGTAGCCGGCTGAAAATGTGTCTGTAACCGGCTGATTAGGCGACGGCCGGCGCTAATGGAAAACACTTGTATGTTTCCTCCCCTGAGGTCTTCACCCGGCAGGCAAAGCTGCTTCCAGTTTACACACACACCCCCGTGCAGAGACTGTGTCAAAGTGATACTCTGAACAGTAAACACACATACACTTATTCTCACAGAACACAAAACACACACTTGCTCTTCAAATCTTCTGCATTAGCATGCATACAACATACTAACAATACAGGACATGCTGCGTATTAACAAAAAAAGACTCAAGGTCCGCGCGTGTGTGCGTGCGTGCGTGCGTGTGTGTGTGTGCATGCGTCCTCTCCGATGTTGTGTCTATTCCTGGAAAGCCAGCTGCCACTCACGTTACCACAGCTAACTCAATTAGGAAAGCTTCTGCTGCTGCTGAGCCCTCAGAGAGAGCCCAGCCTAAACATACACACACACGCCAGCACACACGCCAGCACACACGCCAGCACACACGCCAGCACACACACATATACTGTACATACACCAGCAGAGAGAGAAAGTACGGACAAAGACCATGAAAGATCACAGTGAAGAGTGTTCTCGAGAAATAGAGGGAGATAAATGCAATCAGTTTGAGTTCAGTTCAGTATGACAACAGAAGACTACTGCTGACTACAACATATCGACAATGCCATAGACCGAGAAACAATACATACGTTGGAATATATTACTGACATACGTACACAATAAGGCTAGTAGTAATTCAACCTAGCCTGGGTACCAGTCTGTTTCTGCTAACGTTCCACTACTTTTACTCGGTACGTATGTTTGGCATATGACACGGAGTACAAGGAGTGGAATGTTAGCGGAGACAGACTGGTACCCGGGCTACATTTAACCTACACAGCTGGGAAGATCAGAGGATCACAAGCTCTTGGTTTGACCAGTGATCCCACCACGGATCAGTATTATCCTTTAACCCTCACAGAAGATAAACAAACTCTACTACCTCAGCCTATTACAGCCTGTTTGTGTGCGTCCCAAATGGAACCCTAATCCCTCTATAGTGCAGGGCTGACCAGGGCCCATAGAGGAATAGGGTACCATTTGAGACGCACTTGTGTGACGTCCTCCCATGACCCTAACTCATAATAACTCCCAATAAAGGCCTGGACTAATTGTGTTTGTGTGTGTGTGGAGAGATAATGAGTGTTCATAGTCAATTATGCTGTCCGAGGAGCTCTGGCATTACTTTTAATTACCTGCTGTTAATTTTGACGACCCCTCTCTTCCATAGCTCGGTGTGTGTGTGTGTGTCTGTGTTGAGAAGCTACAGTCTCTGGTATCTTGTGTGGCCATTGTCACTTCAGCCCAGAGGGATCGCTTCCGTGCACACACACACACCGGACGGACTTCCGTACACACACACACACACACACATACACACTGAACAGAAGCACTTCTCTTGTGAAGTCCAGACTCATTTATCACTTGTCTCAGAGGAGAGGAGTTCCTATTCATTGTATTTTTGAGCCTCAGTCAGCCTTGGTATCTGATAGCTTCTCTCTCCCTCTCTCTTTTTTTCTTCCTCTCTCTCTTTCTCTCTCCCCCCCTATCTCTCACTCTTTCTCTCTCCTTCCTTCCTTCCTTCCTTCCTTCCATGTCTCTCTCTCTCTCTCTCTCTCTCTCTCTCTCTCTCTCTCTCTCTCTCTCTCTCTCTCTCTCTCTCTCTCTCTCTCTCCTGTGCCATCTCTCTCTCTCACCTTCTCCTCAGTGAGAGAACAAAGAGAGCAGCAGTGTGTCTCTCTGAGATGCACAGCGTTAATCCTCTCTGTCTGTGCTAGCAGAATGAAGAGATGCTACACCTATTCATGTTTTATGTATCAGAGAGATAAGGCCCCTAACAGACGTTAGGCCTTTAACCCTGTCTAACATTCACTCAACACTCTCACAACGCTCAGAGGAATGAGGCTAATGCCTACTCATTATAAGGACTAGGCACAATGGAAAAGAAGCAGGAAATATACACTGCTGAGAAGGAAAGCATGTTCAGGACGATTGTCAAGGAATTGTAACGTTGTTGAAATGTTGGGGGAATGTTATACATGTCTTTGGGGTGATCGCTTTCGAAATTTGTTGTCTCTGTTTTTAAAGTCGTAAATCTGTTGTTGTGTCTGTTGGAATAGCAAATACACACAGATGTGGAGCGGTAGTTAATAAAGCAAGACTGCTAAGCATTTTGTTCTAGTTAGCTAACAGCCGTAGTCATTATTGCCTGTGAGTTTTGTCTATTTTCGTAGTTGTACTTTTAACTAGTTTTGTTTATTTCCATTGGCCTAGTTTTACTCTATCTAGTTGCTCTGGCTTCAATTGAGTTTGAGGTCTTCGAGAAGGGTGCATTTGCTAGAAAGCATGTACAGTATCTATGTGTGTGTAGGGTGGTGGGAGGTGAGGGGAGGGGCTACTGTCAGGCCAACCTCTTGGCCCGGAGCAAGGTTCTGTTGCCATGGTGAAAATGGAATCCAAAATGCAGAGCTCCTGATTGGCTGAGGGGCCGTGCATTGGATTGTGATGTGTGCTGTCAGCCAGCCAATGAGGCACAGACAGAGCTGTGGCTGTTGCTAAGGGGTGTTGCTTGGAATGGAGTCAGCTGGATTCTCTCAAATTCAAATTCAAATTCAAGCTGCTTTATTGGCATGAAAAACATTGTGTCAATATTGCCAAAGCAACAATGTATACAATATACATTGTAATAAAATTAGAAACAATAACATATAATAATATAAAATGGTAGTAAATAATAATACAAAATTAAATACAAAAATAATAACAATAAAATGGTAAGTCAGTAGTAAAAATGTAATAAATTGAAAAAATCTAAATATGGAAAATTAAGCTATAACTAACTTATAACTCTCTCTCTCTCTCTCTCTCTCTCTCTCTCTCTCTCTCTCTTCAGTTTGCCCTCATTGACTCCGTCTCCCCCCTCTGCTCGCTCCCTCCTTCCTGTCTCTCCTCTTTTTTGCACTTCTACATGTGGGAAGGGGGAAAGAGCACATGTTGAGAAATGTAGTGAATATTTCATGCATGCAGCTTGCTGTTGTGTGTGTGTGGCTGAGGCCTGCGAACCGCTGCTACGCACAGTGAGAGGTGTGTGTGTCACGGAAGGTTTTGAAGGTCTTTCGGGAATTGGGGGTATTTTATAGAGGTGAACAGGGATTGAAACGGAGCCAGTTGTCTTTGGGTGTGGGGAGTCACGGGAGCAGGACGCTTTCTCTCTCTCTCTGCACCCCAAAACCTTCTGTGCACGCTGGGTAAACACACACACCTCTCCCTGTGTGTACCCCCCCCACACACACACACACACACAAGCAGCATACACTGTCTACATGTGCTCCAGATACGTAGAAACCTCCTCCGCTAGCTTCATTCCAATCGGTTCAGTGTGTAGATCTACTGTATACTATAGTTGGGGACAGTTTCTAACTCCAACTATTGAATCATGATCAGCAGGACCTGAATGGTCTGCAAATAAGATTTACCACACACACACACACACAGGATGCAGCCAGACAAAGCATCCCCCCTCTCTCTCTCCATCTCCCACCCTCCCTCCTTCCCACACTCCGCTCATTTCCGCCCTCTTTCTTTGAGTCCTCTTTTCCTCCTCTTCACTTCCTCTTCCTGGCTTACATCCTCCCTCTCTCAACCTCCTCTCCTTCCGTTTCTGTCTCTCTTCCTGTCTCTTCCTCCCTCTCATTCTTCCTGGCTTACATCCTCCCTCTCTCAACCTCCTCTCTTTCCATTTCTATCTTTCCTGTCTCTTCCTCCCTCTCTCTTCCTGTCTCTACCTCCCTCTCTCAACCTCATCTCCGTCCGTTTCTATCTCTCCTGCGCTGCTTTGCTTTCCCATCAAATTTAATTGAATTGGCTCTACTCACTCTCTCTCTCTCTGTCTCTCTCTCACCCCCCCTTCTCTCTCCCTCACTCTCTCTGTCTCCCCTTCTCGCTTTCTCTCTCTCTGTCTCTCTCTGTCTCTCTCTGTCTCTCTCTCTCCCTCCTCTCTCTCTCTCTCTCTCTCTCTCTCTCTCTCTCTCTCTCTCTCTCTCTCTCTCTCTCTCTCTCTCTCTCTGTCTCTCTCTCACCCCCTTCTCTCTCCCTCACTCTCTCTGTCTCTCTCTCTCTCTCTCATCGCTCTCGCTTCCACTCTCCGCTTTCCATTGAGAGCTGTGTGTACTAGAACCATTGTGTTTCTGGACTGAGATTGTAATAGACATATTAATAGGGACTTACTTCTTATGAATCAAACTCTATTAATAAACCGTAGCGGCCCTCAGCTATGATCTAATCATTCACATGATCCTCCCAATCATTTATTCTAATAGAAGTTGGAAGGGGGAGGAAGAGGGAGGGAGGGAAGAACTAATTGAATCATAAAAAATTGGTTATTAGGTGTGTTACCAGAGTGCGTGTGTCACATCCGTCTGTGGTTGGCTGGTCTGTGGAACACAGCTGTATAATGTTATTCCAACAGACATACAGTTGAAGTCGGAAGTTTACATATACCTTAGCCAACTACATTTAAACTCAGTTTTTCACAATTCCTGACATTTAATCCTAGTAAAAATTCCCTGTCTTAGGTCAGTTAGGATCACCACTTTATTTTAATAATGTGAAATGTCAGAATAATAGTAGAGAGAATGATTTTTCAGTTCTGCCCACACATTTTCTATAGGATTGAGGTCAGGGCTTTGTGATGGCCACTCCAATGCCTTGACTTGTTGTCATTAAGCCATTTTGCCACAACTTTGGAAGTATGCTTGGGGTCATTGTCCATTTGGAAGACCCATTTGCGACCAAGCTTTAACTTCCTGACTGATGTCTTGAGATGTTGCTTCAATATATCCACATAATTCTCCTCCCTCATGATGCTATCTATTTTGTGAAGTGCACCAGTCCCTCCTGCAGCAAAGCACCCCCACAACATGATGCTGCCACCCCCGTGCTTCACGGTTGGGATGGTGTTCTTCAGCTTGCAAGCCTCCCCCTTTTTCCTCCAAACATAACGATGGTCATTATGGCCAAACAGTTCTATTTTTGTTTCATCAGACCAGAGGACATTTCTCCAAAAAGTACGATCTTTGACCCCGTGTGCAGTTGCAAACCGTAGTCTGGCTTTTTTTATGGCGGTTTTGGAGCAGTGGCTTCTTCCTTGCTGAGCGGCCTTTTTAGGTGTTGTCGATATAGGACTCATTTTACTGTGGATATAGATACCTTTCTACCTGTTTCCTCCAGCGTCTTCACAAGGTCCTTTGCTGTTGTTCTGGGATTGATTTGCACAATTCGCACCAAAGTACATTCATCTCTAGGAAACAGAATGCGTCTCATTCCTGAGCGGTATGACGGCTGCGTGGTCCCATGGTGTTTATTCTTGCGCACTATTGTTTGTAGAGATGAACGTGGTACCTTCAGGCGTTTTGAAATTGCTCCCAAGGATGAACCAGACTTGTGGAGGTCTACAATTTTTTTCTGAGGTCTTGGCTGATTTCTTTTGATTTTCCCATGATGTCAAGCAAAGAGGCACTGAGTTTGAAGGTAGGCCTGTTTAAAGGCACAGTCAACTTAGTGTATGTAAACATCCGACTTCAACTGTACATTCACATCTCACCTGTCAAAATGCACACAATATCCCCAGCTTGAAAGAGATCAGCAGGCTTGTGTCCCTTGCATTGGTATTACAGGTTGTCCCACATGGAACTTTTATATTCTATACACCAACATATGCACAGAGACACTCCAAGAAACTTACTTTGGGTGCGTTGTGTGAACTATTATGCAGTAGTCATCTGAAATATATCCAGCCCCCCTCCTTACTCCCCAGTCCTATCATCTCCACTGTGCAGGGGCTTAAAAATAGCTTCTAGTTTTGTGCTGACCTTGCTTCTATAACACACACACACACACACTCCTATACACACACACTCATATACACGCACGCACACACTCCTATACACACACACTCATATACACACACACACACTTCTATACACATTCACACTCCGCTGTGCATGCTACAGTACAGTAGCTGGCTGCTCAGAGAAGCAGAAGCAGACGGTGGTGAGATGTACATCCCTCTGTGCTGGTCCCAGCTAAGACTCTTTCTTCTTTTTGGTTTTCATCCCTCTCTTCCCTGGAGAGCAGACGCGATCACTCCTCCACTCTGCGGGTCCTCTCTTCCTCCGCCACCGCAAGCGCTCCGAGCTGTAAGAAGATACACAGAGAGAAGAGTAAAAACTGGAATAACGGTGGAAACACTGGGAGTGACAGAAGGGTTAGAGGGACGAGAGAAATGAAGTGAGGAAGAGGTGAAAAGTGAAGATAGATTGTAGCAGAGGCGGTGTATGTGTCTCTCCTGCTGAATGCCTTGATAGAGGGTGTGTGAGTTTCCCGGTCTCTGATCAGCTGCGTTGGGGTGTGTGTGTGCACACACGTGTTTGCAGCATAGTTATATCCGGTTGGTATTAACTCAAGTTGGTGTGTGTTGGTGTGTGTTTGAATACTTATTCATTTAAACTTGTTGTGTGTCGGGGAGGAGGGGGGATTGAGGAGTTGGGCAATACAGGATCTGTCATAGCTTTAACCTCAAATAGAGGTTCGGGGGTTTTGCGAGCAACTGAAAATGGAAAAGACTCAGTGTGTCTACAGCGTGGGAGAGTTTTAGAGGGCATACTTATGGACACTGACATACCATTGTTCCTGTCAGTGTCCGTGCCAGTCCGTCATTCTCGACTTCACAGAGACTGACAGAATGACTGACCGGCAAAGCAACGCTTTCTCTCTCACTCTTTTCTCTCTATTTCTCTCGCTCTCCACTTCTCTCTCTCCCCCTTCCCTCTCTCTCTCTCTTTCTCTCTCTGCTTCACTAAGTGATAGACAGGTTGAAAGCATATCTTCTGAGTGACTGTGAGAGAGAGCGAGGGAAGCAGAGAGAGAGAGAGTGACAGACATATGCTGTCCATCCTTCACTGGCCGGAGTTAACTGGCGAGTCTGGCATATGAATGAGAGAGAAGGAGGAGGGAGACAGAGATGGAAAGAGAAAGAGAGAGAGGGAGAATGTAGTGGGATAACAACTACAGTAGCACCCATGATACTTTAGCCAAAGCAAGCTGGCACGTGCGATATTTTGGTACACGCTGTAACTGGGAATATTTATTTGTGTTAAAGGCAGTAATGCCAAAGCTGGTTTACTTTTTCCTCTGTTTCTCCAATGTGGTGGATCTTGACGGCAGTACAAAGTATGTTGCTGTGAGGGTGTTTGCACTGAGTGTGCACATTTGCGATCTCTGCGTTTGTGTGCATATGCATACCGTATATACACTTACCAAAGCTGGATTTTGTACTCTGACTTATATAGTAATACGTCTTAAAGCAGTGTTTCCCAAACCCTTTCCTTGGGCCCCAAGGAGTGCCCATTTTGGTTTTAGCCCTAGCAGTTGATTCAAATGATCAAAGCTTGATGATTAGTTGATTATTTGAATCAGCTGTGTAGTGCCAGGGCAAAAAGCAAAACGTGCTCCCCTTGGGGTCCTGAGGACCGAGTTTGGGAAACCCTGTCTTAGAGTATAGGAGTGCAGGTCAGCAGTGAGCTTCTCTGCTCTGAAAGCTCTAGGTCAAAATAGAGCAGCAGGTGTAGACCTTACCGTGAAATGCTTACTTACAAGCCCTTAACCAACAATGCAGTTCAAGAAGTAGAGTTAAGAAAATAGTAAGTAAAAAAAATGTATCAATCAAAAAGTAACACAATAAATGTACATACAAATAACGAGGTATGTACAGGTGGTACTGGTACCGAGTCAATGTGCGGGGGTACAGGTTAATCGAGTTCATTTGTAAAGTGAATATGCATAGATAATAAACAGCGAGTAGCAGCAGTGTAAAAACAAAGGGGAGAGGAGGTCAATGTAAATAGTCCGGGTGGCCATTTGATTAGTTTATTTGTTCAGCAGTCTTATGGCTTGGGGGTAGAAGCTGTAAAGGAGCCTTTTGGTCCTAGACTTGGCGCTCCGGTACCGCTTGCCATGCGATAGCAGAGAGAACAGTCTATGACTTGGGTGACTGGAGTCTTTTACTATTTTTTGGGCCTTCCTCTGACATCATCTAGTATATAGGTCCTGGATGGCAGGAAGCTTGGCCCCAGTGATGTACTGGGCCGTACACACTACCCTCTGTTGCACTTAGGGTCAGATGCTGAGCAGTTGCCATACCAGGCGGTGATGCAACCGGTCAGGATACTCTCGATGATGCAGCTGTAGAACTTTTTGAGGATCTGCAGACCCATGCCAAATCTTTTCAGTCTCCTGAGGGGGAAAGGTGTTGTTGTGCCCTCTTTACGACTGTCTTGGTGTGTTTGGACCATGATAGTTTGTTGGTGATGTGGACACCAAGGAACTTGAAACTCTCGACCCACTCCACTTCAGTCACATCGATGTTAATGGGGGCCTATTCAGCCTTCCTTGCTCACATTGAGGGAGAGGTTTGTTGTCCTGGCTCCACACTTCCAGGTCTCTGACCTCCTCCCTATAGGCTCCTCGTTGGTGATCAGGCCTACCAGTGTTGTGTCGTCAGCAAACTTAATGATGGTGCTGGAGTCGTGCTTGGCCACGCAGGAGGGGACTAAGCACACACCCCTGAGGGGCCCCAGTGTTTAGGATCAGCGTGGCAGATGTGTTGTTGCCTACCCTCACCACCTGGGGGGCGGCCTGTCAGGAAGTCCAGGATCCAGTTGCAGAGGGAGGTGTTTAGTCCCAGGGTCCTTAGCTTAGTGATGAGCTTTGAGGGCACTATGATGTTGAACTGCAGATAAATACTGTTCTATCTATTTCTACAGCCCTGATCCATTCTATTCTACCCTGCTGGGCTGGACTGGACAAGGCGATTATCATCTGTCTGAGAGAGAGCGAGAGAGAGAGAGAGGGGGGAGGGGTGAGAGAGAGCGAGAGAGAGAGAGAAAGAGAGAGGGGTGAGAGAGATAGTGGGGGAGGGAGGGGTGAGAGAGATGGAAGGAGGGGTGAAAGAAGGGAGGGATGATGCTTATGAAGACTGAGATACTGCAGTCTGGCTCTTTGAAAAAAAAAGAGAGAGAGAGAGGGAATTGAGATGAAGAGTGGGAATTAAAGAGAGGGCTGACTGACTCAGACCGCATTATCGCTCTCTCGATATATCACTCCTCTCTCACTTAGTCTCTGTCTCTCCTGTATTGTCTCTCTGTTTCTGTATTCTCTCCCACCCTCATCTACTGTATCTTTCATTGTTTTCATCCTGTCTGGCTGGCTCTTGTCTGGCTGGCTCTTGTCTGGCTGGCTCTTGTCCGACTGGCTCTTGTCCTGCTGGCTCTTGTTTGGCTGACTCTTGTCTGGCTGGCTCTTGTCCGACTGGCTCTTGTCCGGCTGGCTCTTGTCCTGCTGACTCTTGTCCTGCTGACTCTTGTTTGGCTGGCTCTTGTCTGGCTGGCTCTTGTCCGCCTGGCTCTTGTCCGACTGGCTCTTGTCCTGCTGACTCTTGTTTGGCAGTGTCTTGTCTGACTGGCTCTTGCCTGGCCCTTTGTGTGTGTATAAAAGAGAGAGAGGATGTGAGCGACAGAAAGTGACATGTCTCTGTCTCTGTCTCTGTCTCTGTCTCGCTGTCTCTGTCTCTGTCTCTGTCTCTGTCTCTGTCTCTGTCTGGTTACATTTAGTATCTTAATCAGCAAGCAGCCAGTCCGTCTGTATGTCCGTCAACCACGTCTACCACTCTACCTGCGTTGTTGATCTGTGGGCACGTTAGGTTGACAGACAGCGTTGTGTGTGTGTGTGCATGGAGAAGGCAGAGCAGGCTTAACGGTTTCCTCTCTCTGAGACACACACATCCGCCTTCCTCTCCTAGTTTAGAGAGCTGGGCTGAAGGAGGAGCCTTTCTACTCGACTACAGTGAGTACAGTACAGTAGGGTAGGGTTTAACAAAGAGCTTATTCTCTCTTTTCCCTCTCTCACTTGCTCTCTTTCTCGCTCTCGCTCTCCCTCACACACAGACAGAGGACTGGCGTGGTGGTGATGTGGCTGTAATGTGTTTTATCTGTAATGATACAGTATGTAGGTTAATAGCTGTGTGTCTGGGTTCCTGTAGTCTTAGATGATATGGCTTCAATGTGTAACTAGCAGCCCTGTTGAAAAGGCAAGCTGGTGCTTTTATCTGAGCTCAGTGATAAAGATGCAGAGGAATAGAGACCTCTCCCTTTCTCTCCCTCTCAATTCGCTCTCCTTCCCTTCAAATCACATTCTATTAGTCACATGCGCCGAATACAACAGGTGTAGACTTCACCATGAAATGCTTACTTACGAGTTCTTTAGAGTTGAAAAGTAAAAAAAAAAGTAACACAATAAAACAACAATGACGATATAGAAGGAGTACCTGTACTGAGTCTATGTGCAGGAGTACGAGGTAGTTGAGGCAGTTGAGGTAATATGTGCATGTAGGTGGGGGTAAAAGTGACTAGGTAATCAGGATAGATTGCTCTTTTGCTCTCTCTCTCTCTCTCTTTTTTGAGTTCCCCCTCTCTTTCTCTCTCCTTCCCTCGCTTTCAATTAAATTCAAAAGGCTTCCTCTCTCTCGTTTTCTTTTTCTCTCCCTCCCTTCCTCCTTGTCACTGAGTGTGACCTCATGGCCAATGACCTCATCTCATCAATAAGGAGCTCATTTTGGGGGAGAAGGGAGACCTTGTGGGGTCAGGAGAGAGGGGGGAGTTGTGACCCTTTTCGGGCCCCTATAAGGGTTCGATAGAGCGGGAGGGACAGGGGCCAAAGGGTTCAGGGTTAGGAGGGGACGAGGCGAAGGGATGAGGGAGGGGTGGAGAATCTGATTCCGCCATCTTAGGTTTCTCTCTCCATACTGACAGGCTTGGGCTCAGCTCAGAGTGTGTGTGTGTGATGGGACACTGTACACTGTTGATACTGTATAGGCTCTGTCTGTATCTCTTTCCTCCATACAAACCATGCAGGTGTGCATTTACTCTCCTCTTTCCTGACTCTTCCTTTCTTCTCTCCTCCTCCTTCTCTCTTTTTCCTCCTCCCTCCTCCCTCCTCCATCACCCTGTTTTCTCTCTCTCTCTCTCTCTCTCTCTCTCTCTCTCTCTCTCTCTCTCTCTCTCTCTCTCTCTCTCTCTCTCTAAATCACCCTTCTCCCTTTATTCTCTCCCTGCTTCCGCTCCTCTCTCCCTCTTTTCCCTCCCTCTTTCCCTGGGGTAAAGGTGGGGCGCAGCAGTAGACCCTCTGTCTGGAGCCAGCAGTAACCTTACACCCCGAGAGAGAGAGGGGGAACGACAGAGCAGAGGAATGGAGAGAAGGGGGGATGAGGGGGAGAAAGCGGGGGGTGGTAAGTTGATCTTTAGTGATTGCCCATTCAACGTAGAGGTAATTCTCACAGACATTGGATATATTAATGCACACACACATCACACACACACAGTCTCTTTTTGGTAGCAATGATGTAATCCCAAGGCAACATCGCCTTGGTGATTGTCCCCTCGGAAACGGTGTGGCTGGAACTGTAGCTGATTGCATTGTCTAGGCAACTGGAAAATTGTGTTTGCCAGCCCATGCCCCGAGGCACTGACAGACAGACGGTCAGAGAAAAAAGAGGGGGAGAGAGATGAAGAAGGAGGAGAGGGACAAAAAAATAGGTTTTTTAAAGCTTTGATATTCAGTGATATTAAAGCTCAGAAAACGTGTTTCTATTGAATTCCGTCATGATTTCTTTGTTGCTATTACAGATTCTAGAATATTTTGTTGTCTTGATGTTGTCATCGTTGTGGCATGTACTGATGTGCTGTATGTTGAGGTAGCATTCTGTCACGGGCGGGGATAGCATTTCTGTGGCTTTGAAACGTAGACTCGTCACTCCATTGTACTGTATATCCTTTACTACAGTTGAGAATTCCTCAAGGTAGAGACTTCCTCCAGAAGTTAGAGAGGTTCAATGGATACTTTGGGATGTTGGCAGTGAAGCCCTTTGTCTGCTTCCCCAGAGCCAGATGAACTCGTGGATACCATTTGTATGTCTGCATCCAGTATGAAGGAAGTCAGAGGTAGTTTCACGAGCCAACGCTAAATAGCACAATGACTGGAAGTCTATGGTATCTACTAACATCCTAGCCGTTACCATAGACGTACATACGCTAGTTAGCAATTGCACTAACACTAGTTAGCAACTTCCTTCAAACTGCACACAGAGATGTAAAATGGTATCCACAAGTTCATCTGGCTCTGGGGAAGTAAATAAATGGCTTCATTGCCAAAATCCCAAAGTATCCCTTTAACCTGTGGAGATAGTCTATACCTTTCCAAAATCCCAAAGTATCCCTTTAACCTGTGGAGATAGTCTATACCTTTCCAAAATCCCAAAGTATCCCTTTAACCTGTGGAGATAGTCTATACCTTTCCAAAATCCCAAAGTATCTCTTTAACCTGTGGAGATAGTCTATACCTTTCCAAAATCCCAAAGTATCCCTTTAACCTGTGGAGATAGTCTATACCTTTCCAAAATCCAGAAGTATCCTTAAACATATATCCGTAGGGGAACATACAAGAATAGATTATATTGAATGTATAGAGAGCAGTGGCATGTATTCATGGATGCCAAAGGAAGCCAGGCTTCCCTAAATATTTGACCAATAAATCCAATTAAATTATACAATTATTTATCTTTCATCTCTCTGTGTTTTTATAATTTTACGTCAATTCGCAAGTAGCTGAATCTCACCGGAGAAATCATCAGAGCGAAGGAAACAGCGCCCCTCTGTCTCAGTATGTGTAGAACATGTATCTGATGCTGTCTGGACCAAAATAGTATAACATGTTGCCACCTTAGCATTTGATTGATTGATGCCAGAAAGCGTTTGGCCTCCCTTGATAAAAATAAATAAATAATAATTTGCCAATTAGCACATGAGCTGAGCTCAACTGTTGGTTGTCCCGGTGCAGCAAAATGCCCCCAAGGGAGGCCAGTTTGAATTTGGCTTCAGACCAATCAAATCACTTCCTTTGCAAATGTCATTATCAGAAAAACATGTCTTTATCTGGTCTGCTTCTGTTGTTGTCCTGCAGTAGCTAGCTTGCTAAATCAGCCCTTTCCTAAGTCATTGGATGTAGATGGGGATTTGGAATGGTTTTGACCTAATTCTCTGTATAGGCCAAGGATTATGTCGCCGATTCTGATGGAACCATCAATTAATATGTTAGGCTACTGGCCCGAGACGATTGAAGTTCAATATGTAGTCTAGTAGGCTCACGTTAACTAGCTAGTAAACTTAGCTGGTTCATTGTTGCCCATGTGAGGAAGTCAGGCTAGCAAGCATTTTAGGTAGCCAATGACAACAAAAACTTAAAGCGTACTGTATGCTGTATGACAGAGCCATAGACTGTTTTGCCAACACGGAAGAGAGGAGGATGGCATTGGCATTCAACTAGTCTACAAGTAGGGTGAGTCAAAATGTTTGGCTTTCTTGCGTGCGCACACACACACACACAGAAATCAGTACCATGCACAGCCACATGATATTTAGCAACATTGGACTAAATAGTTTTTTTGGTGTCTTTAAGTTTGTTTTCAGTGTATTAAACTAAGCATATACAGCCTTGTTGATGTTTACATGTTTCAGTGTAAATGGCGCAGGAATAGCGTCTCCTGTTGTCTTTGTGATGACCTGCTGGACCTCCGTGGTTCTAAATCAGTTGTTCAGTGAACTGACAAAAACAGGAACTCGGACCACGCTGCAGGTGATAGAACTGTTTTTATGCCTTGCTTTGTGAACTTCACCAGTTTTGTAAGGAAACAAACGTACTATATGTGTAGTTGAATTGATTCCGCCACTGTGTGACTGTTGTCTTTTTGTTGTCACGGCCTTATTGTATATCACGGTGGTGAACTAATGGGTTATAGAGCAAACAACACAATTATCACAACATAGATTGTAATATGGCTTTTTTACTGGCTTGCCTTGGCTTCCTCAGTGATTTTAACCACACACCGTTACTGATAGAGAGTACATGTTCACACAAACACACAAACACACACACACACTTTGCGTTTATTATAGACGACCAGATGTGTGGAGAGAGTGTAGGCCTGAAATGAACAATAGTATCCCAGGCCCTATTGGAGCCTATTACCCTTGGGCCTGGTGATCCCCTTTCAGCCTGGGGTTTTCCTAGCCACCGCGGCCCCCGCGTGGGTCCTGGCCCTGGGCCAGAGCTGCCAGGGCCCTGTCTGTGCCAGACTCCTTCCCTGGGGACCTGCGGGACAAAGCTGGGTCCTATCCAGGATGGAGCTCTGGAGGACGGGAAGAGGAGAGAGGAGAGGTGGAATCCCCAGCTGGCTTTGTGGGAGAAAGAGCTCTCCTTGTGTTACCTCTCCATCCTGCCACTCTCGCTTTCTCGTTCTCTCACTCCGTCCTGCACTAATATCCCTCCCTTGTTCTCCCAATTTCTCTTTCATGTTCTACTCCTCCCCCTTCTCTCTCTCACACACACTTTTGTCTTGAATGTAATTCGTCGATATTCTTACACTTTGATCTTTGTCCTCTATGACTTCCCTCAAACTACAGTCCTTAACTATTTAACAGCAACACCCCCCTACACACACACACACACACACACACACACACACACACACACACACACACACACACACACACACACACACACACACACACACACACACACACACACACACACACACACACACACACACACACACACACACACTCCCCCATATTGACCTGGCTGTGCCTCTGTCGCTGTGTGTGGGCCCCACATCAAACCCCAGCAGCTAACTACTCTGGGGCTAATAAAGGCTATGAGCTCCATCCACACCTCTTCCACCAGCAACCCAGGCTACCACCCACGGCGAGGGGAGGCCAGCCCCAGAGGGAGGCCCCCGGGGTGGGCTAGAGCGTCAGCTCAGCCCTGGGTGGGTTCCTGGAGATTGGATGTGTGGTCTGGTGGTCTCTCTTTCTATCCTCTCTCTCTCTCTCTCTCTCTCTCTCTCTCTCTCTCTCTCTCTCCATGGTGTTCTCATTACGACTGTGCCTGTCACATTCACACCCTTAATTACGCCCAGACACACACACACACACACACACATACATACTTCGCACAGAAACAAGGCAATATGAATATGTTCTCACTTGAAAGAGGCAGTGTGGGATTCAGACAACACAAGTGGACACCCCGCCACTTTTTTAGTAAACAGTCGAGGGGTGGGGCTAAAGAAATGTAACCGTATTACTTCTGCAATAACACACATGGATGTTTTAGTCGTATTCAACTCATCTTCAGTCACCCAGATATTTAGTTCTGCTATCTCAGACACAAACACAAACATTAGTGTAGTCAGAGCTGCTCAGGATACATTCCTCCACTGTATGCTTTAGCCTCCATCCATCCGTTCGGAGTGTGAGTGTGAGTGTGTGAGTGTAAGTGTGTGAGTGTGAGTGTGTGAGTGTGAGTGTGAGTGTGAGTGTGTGTGTGAGTGTGTGAGTGTGTGTGTGTGTGAGTGTGAGTGTGTGTGTGTGTGTGAGTGTGAGTGTGTGTGAGTGGGTTCAGCTCCTCCCTTTTGTAGTTTAGACACACCTGCATATTGAAATGATTTTAAAGAGCCTCTCGTCTTAATTCTCAGTGTACCGTGTGTGTGTGTGTGTGTGTGTGTAAGACCCTGTGAACTGATGTGACCTGTAAGAGCCAGACTCCCCACCCCCTCACCTCTCACCCCCTCTTAACCCCCAAACGCCACTACCCAATTAGCCTGTCCTTACAGCTTACTGACACGCCTTAAACACACCTCCATAATGACATGGGGTCATATTGGGGGTGAAGAATTATTCTCAATGATTTACCTGTCTAAATATTGATTTAAGCTAGTGATCCTGCAGATCTAGAATCAGGTCGTCTTACTGTAATCTAGTCCATAACCATTAGGAGGTATAAAGTAAATCTGGCCTTGGATCGGACATCCCAGGGACGTAGAGAGATTTACTAGAGAGCAGAAACAGAGACTCTGTGTTTGCGTGTGTGTGTGTGTGTGAGTATGCTTGCACACCTGTGTGTGTTTGTGTGTGTGTGTGTGTGTGTGTGTGTATCTAGAGAGAGAAAGTCAGGGGGTTCATCTTTATAATTCTACACAGCGTTTGAAGTCAAAGTTTTTAGCAGACAGAGGAAGAACTTCCAACAGACTTCCACCCCCTTTGTCGTGTCGCTCCCTCTCTCCCTGCTTCCCCCTCGGATCTGGTGAGATGAGCACAGGACTGTTCTGTAGATGAGACCTGGTAAGATTAGACATGCTGACGCCCCTCACACACACACACACACACATTCTTGGTCCCCATTCCATTATCAGGTGGAGTGAACAGTAGAGGTCTGATGAATTGGCCATCCAAGTGTGTGGGTGGGTGGGGGTTTGCGTGTGTGTGTGTCCAGTCAGTAGTGTTCAACAGTGTTTGACACAGGACTATTTTGAGGGCTATTTTTACTACTAGCGTCTAGCTTTCTCTCTGTCTGAACTATGTAGGGCAACTCACCCTCACTTTGGGCCATTACACACACACACACACACACACACACACACACACACACACACACACACACACACACACACACACACACACACACACACACACACACACACACTCAACCACCACTCTCAGAATATGTGTGTTTGTTGTGAGCCTTTGCTGTGTGTTTGTCATTTCTAGGGCCTCTTTCTCGGTGCGTGTGTGTGTGTGTGGGGGGGGGTTCATGTTCTGCTGTGGCAGAGGCTGAACAGCTGCATGTGGTTTGTGTTTGCGTATCTGACAGCGGTTGGCCGCTCTCCTCCTCCCCTCTCTATCCTCCCTCTCCCCTTTACTCTCTTTCATTTTCTCTCTCTTTCCTTCCTCTCTCTCCCCCTCTCCTCCTATCCTCCGTTGGCCCCTCTGTCTCCCCCCTGGTGCCCTGTCTGGACCTCCACATCCGCCAGCTATCAAAGCACTGACCAGATGACAAACACAAACACTGCCACATTCACCATACTACTTCTTTTGTATCTTGGTTTAAAGAGAAGCCAGATGCTAAGGAACTAATGCAGATGCTCACGCCTGTTTTCCCCTCGCCTTGGTTGGCTGTGTGTGTACAGTGTGTGTCCAGTGTGTGTACAGTGTGTGTCCAGTTTGGATGTGTGTGTGTGTTTATTTGTGTGTGTGTTTTATCTCTTCACTCTGTGTTTCGCTTTAGTTAGTTAGTCTCATGGTTCCAGAGAGGAGTGTGTTTTGTCTGAACCTCCAGCCTCTCTCTGCTGATTCAGCTGATCCTCAGTCTTTAACAGGGTCTATGTTGCAGATCAGGCAGCGTTTAATAGGGTCTGTGTGCTTTCTGGGCGCAGGTTCAGGGCCCACTCGCAGCCAACAAGTCTCAAACAGGGGAGTGTGTGTGTATGGTGTGGTGTGTGGTATGTGTATGGTGTGTGTGTGTGTGTGTGTGTGTGTGTGTGTGTGTGTGTGTGTGTGTGTGTGTGTGTGTGTGTGTGTGTGTGTGTGTGTGTGTGTGTGTGTGTGTGTGTGTGAGTGTGCGTGTGTGTGTGTGTGTGTGTGTATGATACAAATGGTAAAGTATAAGCTGTTGGCACGCCAAGTCATTACAGTAAATGTCCTGGCAGCACTGTACATTAAAGTATTTTTGTGGCCATTTATTTTCTAGAGGAACGGATGGAGGTAGGCTTCTGGATGTGTGTGTATGTGTGTCTGTAGTGACCTTGTCTCTCATTTCTGGATCCCAGTAGGTTGATGACTAAACAAAGGTGTGACCTCTCCCCTGTGAGCCTGTGTTAGCACACAACACACACACACACACACACACACACACAGACACACAGACTCACACACAGAAACATACACACACACAGACACATACACACACAAACAGACACATATATATATACGCAAGCATACACACACATACACACACATTCACTCCCTGCACTCTGAGTTCAGCTCATAGCCACTCTATATGAATGTATACATTTGCAGATTGGAATAATGTTGTGTTTTCCTTACTCTCCGAGTGTGCATCCATGTATTGTATGTCCATGTGATCATAGTGGATGGTGTTCTATACTGTACAAGTGTGTCTGTGTGTTAGAGATGCACACGGTTATATCCGCAGGCCGGGAAGGTTTAGGGTCATTAAATAGTGTGTGGATAAAGAGCCGGTGGGTGGCTGCTGGGTTGAAAGAGAAACAATATGTAAACAAATCCATAAATGTATTATTCTTGTGCAATTTATATCTATTGGCTACATTGAGGTTTCTCTTTCATTGTTTTAGTCTTTCTGGTATTAGTGCATAAGCCTACGTTTCAGGGCCTAACGCGCCAAATACCCTACACGCCAAATACCTTACACGCCAAATACCCTACATGCAAAATGCTTTTGGGAACAGGCAAAAAAGTTAACATCGATCCACGAAGGCAAAAAGGATTTGAATTCAAGAAGACAAAAGCTGTGAATGGAGAGTTGAAAATAAAGAGATGGGAAGCCCAGAAATGTCATGTTTGGGAAAGATTTGGTTAAGTGGTAAAAGAGGATGATAGCAGTGCCAGCTATGTGATGTGTGATGATTGAGGTGCTATGCAAACTCGACAGTCACAAGACGGGGACAAATAGACCTATGGCATGTCAAGGGTACTGTAGCCTACTGTTCAGATGGGTTCAATGGAAAGTGAAATCTGGAAACTGACTGTAGTTCTATAACCTCTCACATAGTCTTAATATTAACTCCTGCAGAATGAAGCATTTATTACAGTAAAATCATACACCAAATGCAGGCAACATTTTTACTCGGGAACAAATATGATTTCTTTCTTTCGGCATCCTGAGAGAATGCATATGCCCAGTTAGGGACCGTCTGCAAAGGTGCTATCGTTATCAGCATCATACAAGCTGATAGTATTCCAACCACATCAAATATGCATCCAAGCCGAGCTGAAACTTTATCAGAAACAGTTTGGGTCGTTTTCACACCTTTCTATTTCCTTACAACCGGTCAAACTGATTTCATTTGGAACTTTGGCACAGAAGATCTTTCCCATGTTTTTTTTGTTATTGCATTTTCTCCCCGGTCCCTAAACCAGAGATGACAGAGCTTTACCGATGTCAACTAGATTGAAGCATTCATTCTATCGATTTATGACATTCTGGTGAGCAAGGGTTTATTTAGTCTTCTAGGGCAACATATAATGACAGAAGAGAAGCTGCATATATCTAATTATAGACAAGTTGACTAGAAAGTAACCTACCAAAATGTTGGAAATTATAAGCAGAAACCTATCTAAATCAGGCCAAAAAATCCTGAACCCCCTGTCAAGAAATCGTTCCTCTGTTTCTGACTGTAGCGTGCAGCGCATGTTCTATAGTAGCTAGTTAGGGTTGTGTGCAGGCCTCAGATTTTAACTTTATCACATATAGTCGGGCGGTTGTGGATGGGTTATGATCAATTGCAGTGTGGGTTAACAAACAGCTGACCTGCGCACCACTCCTGTGTGTGTGTGTGCTTTCTCTTGAATCATGTGTGTAGAATCTCTATTTTGAGAAATGCTTTCAGTTAGATCTCGTCTCTCCTTTTTAGTAGCAGCACAGAGCAGCAACAAGCCACTTCCACCATACAGGAGGGCTTTTAGAGCCATCATTTGAGAAGCCATGACTCACACACACACACACATAAAGACAGCTCAATAGATCCACTGTTATGTACTACACTAACAGAGATATCCAAATACACACCCAACACACTTTATTGGGCTACACACACACAAACACAAACACGCACACACACAAACACAAACACACACACACACACACACACACAAACACACACACACGCAAACACACGTCAGCAAGCCAGAGCCTTCCTTGGTCGTAGTAGCAGGTCAGAGGTGAGAGGTCAGGGGGAGTGGTCATCAGATGAAAGCTTCGGGTCACAAAGGTCGCTCTGCCAGGGGTGAGAGGTCAGGACAGACCGGCCATGCCTCTGCACGTGCCCTAAGCAGGTGTCCTAGCAACCAGGCCTAGTGGGGGAGGGGCGCGCTCACTAAATAGTAACTGTATCCACATCTGACAGACACACACACAGAAAGAGAGACATCGACAAACCTACATAGGCATAGATACACACACACACAAAAGCATAGCGACCGGTAGTGTATCTACACACACACACACACACTAGGGTTGGGCGATATCGAGATTTTCATACCATTTCTCTATCATAAATAAAAAGTTTAGGCAACATGGATCTTGATTCAGGAAGGGATTGATTGTCTCTGCTGTAACCAAGAAACTTGATCTTGCCATCTAGCCTCTTAGCTTGTAAGTTAGCAAACCAAATGCATAGCTGGGTCCCTAAGATGGATCTCATTTATTTGGCAGTATAGTTGACTTCTAGTTATAAGCAGTGGAGTAGCAGGCACCCCCGCAGCGCCCGTGAGGTGGAGAGGCAGGAAACTTGTTTTTGTTTTTAGTATTAGGCTTGGGCGGTATCCAGATTGTGATACCTTCATACCTACCTTGTGCCATCCCGTGATATAATGGTATTACCGGCACTGAGCACAAGGGGCGCTATTTTCAACCCCCACAGCCTCTATAATCTGAAGGTTAGCGATGCTAACAAGTACATGTAAAATACCATAAAGCATGCTAGCAACCAGGCCTAGTGGGGGAGGGGCGCTCACTAAATAGTAACTGTATCCACATCTGACAGACACACACACAGAAAGAGAGACATCGACAAACCTACATAGGCGAACATTTTATAGTCTTTGACCTAAACTATTTGCAGGACAGACATCCCAGCTCATGAAGTTAGACAAGTAACTCAAAGATGCTGCTCCAAGTTTTCTGCATGTACAAAACAAGTTGTGAATTCCATACTGTAACTAGATCACCTGGTGCGTGCTGCAAAACAGTGAGTGACTCACAAGGCTCCAGTCTCTCGTCGTTGTGTGCTTGTAAACAGACACCACGTGACTGAGTACTACCGGTAAGCTTTATAATGAAAAATTATGTGACAGGTGAAATGAAGAACGCAATCTTCTTTATCTCCTAACGTATTGCACAAGTTGACTGCAGGTATTTACAAAAAAAGGCAGCTACAAATATTCACATTTAGAAAAATACTTCGTTTTGACAGTATTGAAAAACCATCTTGTGGCTATTTCCAAATACCCCTGTACAGTGGGGCAAAAAAGTATTTAGTCAGCCACCAATTGTGCAAGTTCTCTCACTTAAAAAGATGAGAGAGGCCTGTAATTTTCATCATAGGTACACTTCAACTATGACAGACAAAATGAGGAAAAAAAATCCAGAAAATCACATTGTAGGATTTTTATGAATTTATTTGCAAATTATGGTGGAAAATAAGTATTTGGTCAATAACAAAGTTTATCTCAATACTTTGTTATATACCCTTTGTTGGCAATGACAGAGGTCAAACGTTTTCTGTAAGTCTTCACAAGGTTTTCACACACTGTTGCTGGTATTTTGGCCCATTCCTCCATGCAGATCTCCTCTAGAGCAGTGATGTTTTGGGGCTGTCGCTGGGCAACACGGACTTTCAAAGATTTTCTATGGGGTTGAGATCTGGAGACTGACTAGGCCACTCCAGGACCTTGAAATGCTTCTTACGAAGCCACTCCTTCGTTGCCCGGGCGGTGTGTTTGGGATCATTGTCATGCTGAAAGACCCAGCCACTATTCATCATCAATGCCCTTGCTGATGGAAGGAGGTTTTCACTCAAAATCTCACGATACATGGCCCCATTCATTCTTTCCTTTACACGGATCAGTCGTCCTGGTCCCTTTGCAGAAAAACAGCCCCAAAGCATGATGTTTCCACCCCCATGCTTCACAGTAGGTATGGTGTTCTTTGGATGCAACTCAGCATTCTTTGTCCTCCAAACACGACGAGTTGAGTTTTTACCAAAAAGTTATATTTTGGTTTCATCTGACATTCTCCCAATCCTCATCTGGATCATCCAAATGCTCTCTAGCAAACTTTAGACGGGCCTGAACATGTACTGGCTTAAGCAGGGGGACACGTCTGGCACTGCAGGATTTGAGTTCCTGGCGGCGTAGTGTGTTACTGATGGTAGGCTTTGTTACTTTGGTCCCAGCTCTCTGCAGGTCATTCACTAGGTCCCCCCGTGTGGTTCTGGGATTTTTGCTCACCGTTCTTGTGATCATTTTGACCCCACGGGTGAGATCTTGCGTGGAGCCCCAGATCGAGGAAGATTATCAGTGGTCTTGTATGTCTTCCATTTCCTAATAATTGCTCCCACAGTTGATTTCTTCAAACCAAGCTGCTTACCTATTGCAGATTCAGTCTTCCCAACCTGGTGCAGGTCTACAATTTTGTTTCTGGTGTCCTTTGACAGCTCTTTGGTCTTGGCCATAGTGGAGTTTGGAGTGTGACTGTTTGAGGTTGTGGACAGGTGTCTTTTATACTGATAACAAGTTCAAACAGGTGCCATTAATACAGGTAATGAGTGGAGGACAGAGGAGCCTCTTAAAGAAGAAGTTACACGTCTGTGAGAGCCAGAAATCTTGCTTGTTTGTATGTGACCAAATACTTATTTTCCACCATAATTTGCAAATAAATTCATAAAAAATCCTACAATGTGATTTTCTGGATTTTTTTTCCTCATTTTGTCTGTCATAGACGTGTCCCCCTGCTTAAGCCAGTACATGTTCAGGCCCGTCTAAAGTTTGCTAGAGAGCATTTGGATGATCCAGATGAGGATTGGGAGAATGTCAGATGAAACCAAAATATAACTTTTTGGTAAAAACTCAACTCGTCGTGTTTGGAGGACAAAGAATGCTGAGTTGCATCCAAAGAACACCATACCTACTGTGAAGCATGGGGGTGGAAACATCATGCTTTGGGGCTGTTTTTCTGCAAAGGGACCAGGACGACTGATCCGTGTAAAGGAAAGAATGAATGGGGCCATGTATCGTGAGATTTTGAGTGAAAACCTCCTTCCATCAGCAAGGGCATTGATGATGAATAGTGGCTGGGTCTTTCAGCATGACAATGATCCCAAACACACCGCCTGGGCAACGAAGGAGTGGCCGTAAGAAGCATTTCAAGGTCCTGGAGTGGCCTAGTCAGTCTCCAGATCTCAACCCCATAGAAAATCTTTGAAAGTCCGTGTTGCCCAGCGACAGCCCCAAAACATCACTGCTCTAGAGGAGATCTGCATGGAGGAATGGGCCAAAATACCAGCAACAGTGTGTGAAAACCTTGTGAAGACTTACAGAAAACGTTTGACCTCTGTCATTGCCAACAAAGGGTATATAACAAAGTATTGAGATAAACTTTGTTATTGACCAAATACTTATTTTCCACCATAATTTGCAAATAAATTCATAAAAAATCCTACAATGTGATTTTCTGGATTTTTTTTCCTCATTTTGTCTGTCATAGTTGAAGTGTACCTATGATGAAAATTACAGGCCTCTCTCATCTTTTTAAGTGAGAGAACTTGCACAATTGGTGGCTGACTAAATACTTTTTTTCCCCACTGTATATGGTATATACGGTGTACTACCTAAGCCTACCAGTACACGGTATTTCGCCCCAAGTTAAACACACACACACAATCTCACACACACACACACTCAGTATGTGAGTATTGCTCGTTTAGGAAACTAGGAATGTGCTGTCTCACGCATCCTGTCCTCATTGATTAGTTCAGCTTTTAAACGTGGGACTAGTTAGAGGTTCAGTCTCACTCACATCATCCTGCAGCATCCTGAACCCCCCTGTGGAACAGAGAAGAGAGAGAGGGAATAGAGGGTGAGGGGGGTTGAGAGAGAGAGAAAATGAGGGAGAGAGGTAGAGAGAGGGAGAAGGAGGTATAGAAAGAGAAAGTGAGGGAGGAAGGGTGAAAAAAATGACAACTAATTAGATAAAGTTATATTTTAATTGCGAGTTCTGCTAGTTGCTGGTGGGAATTCTCTGATTCCAAGAGGGATAACTATCCCAGGTGTGTGGGAGAATTAAAGAGAGGAGGCGGGGGAGAGATGTCGAATTAGGTCTCTCTGCTCTCCTCCTTTCTCTCTCTCCTCTTTCCCCCCTCTTTCTCCCTCCCTCTCGATTTCTCTTTCTCTCTCTCTTTCTTTTTCTTGTTGTCTCTTCTCTCTCTCTCTCTCTCTCTCTCTCTCTCTCTCTCTCTCTCCTCTCTACTTCTTCTTTCTCTCCCTCCCTCCCTGTCTCTCCTCCCTCTCTCAGCAGGTTAAAAAGGCGACAGTATGATTGAGTGGGTGTTGAGACTGGTGGTTGGGTGGCTGTTTGCTTTTGGGCTTTGTGTGCAGTGCAAGTGTCCTTCAGCTGCCGCACGGTGTACACCCGATAGGCCTGGTGACCTTAGCTGTTTGTATACGTACATTTGTGTATCTTTAAGTGTGTAGATCTGAGGCTATGTGTGTCTTATGTGTGTGTGTGTGGGTGTGTAGTGTGCAGGTATGCATGCAATGTGTAGTTGTGTGTGTGGTTTTGCTTGTGCCTGTGTGTGTTTGTAGTTCTATGCCTGTGTGTGTTTGTAGTTCTATGTCTGTGTGTGTTTGTAGTTCTATGCCTGTGTGTGTTTGTAGTTCTAAGCCTGTGTGTGTTTGTAGTTCTATGTCTGTGTGTGTTTGTAGTTCTATGTCTGTGTGTGTTTGTAGTTCTATGTCTGTGTGTGTTTGTAGTTCTATGTCTGTGTGTGTTTGTAGTTCTATGTCTGTGTGTGTTTGTAGTTCTATGTCTGTGTGTGTTTGTAGTTCTATGTCTGTGTTTGTTTGTAGTTCTATGTCTGTGTGTGTTTGTAGTTCTATGTCTGTGTGTGTTTGTAGTTCTATGTCTGTGTGTGTTTGTAGTTCTATGTCTGTGTGTTTATACTGAATATAGCTCTTCCTCTCCCTGACCCCATATGTATTTCTGTATACCGTAGGCCTGTTCGTATACCGTAGGCCTACATACTGTTCATTCCATAGATTTGCGTGCCACAGTGCAGCTTCAGTATTTATGGCATATTGAGTATAAATGACACTTCTAAAAAATGTTGTGTGTCTTTATTTGTGTGTCTGCACAAGTGCTTGTGTGCGTTTGTGTAGGGTGTTTTGGTTAAAGTGTGCGTGTGGCCCAAGACTGTTGTCAGGCAGATCTGAGTTAGCCCGGCTTTCTGTAGTGTAGGTACCTACCTTCTCCTTTCCTCTGTCTCCTGAAGGAAGGCGAGTGGGGGAAACACAGAGCAGGCACATTCCTCAATGCTCACTAAACATGGCCACAGGGGACTTGCAAGCACAGCAAGATTCCCAACTTCTTAAAACAAGACTTCTCCTCCCTTCCTTCTTTCCTCCCTCTCCCTCTCCCTCTCCCACTCCCACTCCTACTCTTGTCTCTCTCTCTCTCTCTCTCTCTCTCTCTCTCTCTCTCTCGTTCTGCCTGCTGCCAGACTGTAGCAGTGAGATAATCATTGGAAGAATTCCAGAATGTTGGAATTGTTCTTAGATTGTTCTTAGAAGGAAATTTGAATGATGGAATATTGAGGATTTAGCTGGAATGTTTTGGGTTTCTGCTGTTTGGGTGTGATGTCACTATGACTTTTTGTGACCAACCCCCATTCCCACAGACACACACATGAACAGACACACACACACACGTTCTGATAAACAAGCGCTTAGCCTAAACAGGAAATGCTGGGGCCCCTGTGTGTTTCTGCGGATGTTCATTGTTGTGAGGTCATGTATGGATGAGATGGTCACCTACATTATATACAGTGCCTTCGGAAAGTATTCAGACCCCTTGACTTTTTCCACATTTTGTTACGTTACAGCCTTATTCTAAAATGGAATAAATATATATATTTTTCTCAGCAATCTACACAATGCCCCATGATGACAAAGCGAAAACAGTTTATATTTTGTATGTTTGCATATTAATGAAAAAACAAAACAGAAATACCTTATTTACATAAGTATTCAGACCCTTTGCTATGAGACTTGAAATTGAGCTCAGGTGCATCCGGTTTCCATTGATCATCCTTGAGATGTTTCTACAACTTAAATGGAGTCCACCTGTGGTAAATTCAATTGATTGGACATTATTTGGAAAGGCACACACCTGTCTATATAAGATACCAGAGTTGACAGTGCATCTCAGAGCAAAAACCAAGCCATGAGGTCAAAGGAATTAGCAGTAGAGCTCCGAGACAGGATTGTGTTGAGGCACAGATCTTGGGAAGGGTACCAAAACATTTCTGAAGGTCCCCAAGAACACAGTGACCTCCATCATTCTTAAATGGAAGAAGTTTGGAACCAGCAAGACTCTTCCTAGAGCTGGCTGCCCGGCCAAACAGAGCAATCGGGGGAGAAGGGCCTTGGTCAGGGAGGTGACCAAGAACCCGATTGTCACTCTGACAGAGCTCTAGAGTTCCTCTGTGGAGATGGGAGAACCTTCCAGAAGGACAACCATCTCTTCAGCACTCCACCAATCAGGCCTTAATGGTAGAGTCGCCAGACGGAAGCCACATGATAACCCACTTGGAGTTTGCCAAAAGCCACCTAAAGACTCTCAGACCATGAGAATCTCTGGTCTGATGAAACAAGATTGAACTCTTTGGCCTGAATGCCATGTGTCACGTCTGGAGGAAACCTGGCACCATCCCTACGGTGAAGCATGGTGGTGGCAGCATCAAGCTGTGAGGACTTTTTTCAGCGGCACGAACTGGGAGACTAGTCAGGATCGAGGAAAAGATGAACGGAGCAAAGTACAGCGAGATCCTTGATGAAAACCTGCTCTAGAGTTATCAGGACCTCAGACTGGGGCGAAGGTTCGTCTTCAACAGGGCAACAACTCTGAGCACACAGTCAGGACAACGCAGGAGTGTCTTCGAGACAAGTCTCTGAATGTCCTTGAGTGGCCCAGCCAGAGCCCGGACTTGAACGAGATCAAACATCTCTGCAGAGACCTGAAAATAGCTGTGCAGCGACGCTCCCCATCCAACCTGACAGAGCTTGAGAGGATCTGCAGAGAAGAATGGGAGAAACTCCCCAAATACAGGTGTGCCAAGCTTGTAGCGTCCTACCCAAGAAGACCCGAGGCTTTGATCGCTGCCAAAGATGCTTCAACAAAGTCCCATGTAAAGGGTCTGAATACTTATGTAAATGTGATATAAAAAATACAAATAAAACAGTTTTGATTTCGTTATGGGGTATTGTGTGTTTAAAAAAAAAAAATAGAATAAGGCTGTATGTAACGTGACAAAATGTGGAAACGTGAAGGGGTCTGAATACACTGTCAGGCTCGCTGAGGATGCATTACCGTAGGTTGACATGGCGATGCTGCGCGAACACAGACACATTTGTCACGGTACCGATATGTCCAATCAAATCAAATCAAATGCTTTGGGTCACATCCACATGTTGGTCACGTACACACATGTCACTTTCTACTGTTCTGATGCGTGTGTTGTGTGGTAAGTGGCGGTGTGTGTGTGTGTGTGACTTGGCTGGGTACGTGGAGGGTATAATGGCTGTCTCCACTTCAGCATCTCCAATCACCACTGCTCATAGACGCTCATTAGATGTAGGGGTGTGTGTGTGTGTGTTCGTGCGTCGGTGGGTCCGGTGAATAACTATCAGTGGACTAGAGCCTGTTAGTCCAGTACCATTAATAGTCTGGAAGGACCAGCCTCACACCTCACTGTCACACACACACACACACACACACACACACACACACACACACACACACACACACACACCCTGCCTGTTGTTGTGTTATGTGGTTAGTAGTGGAGTATGGAAACTGACTGGTTTGCTTCCTCATCTGATTCATGATTAGAAGTCATGATATTGACCTGCATCCAAGCATCTACATTATACAGATCCAACATACTATACGTATTTTACTGTCAAAGACTTTTAGTGTCTGTCTGTGTCTGTGTGTTTACCAGTGTGTATCGTGTGTGTGTGTGTGTTATTCATAGCTGTTGTGTGCTTGTGTTGCAGGTACAGGCGATACCCGGCCCACGCAGGTACACACCCACACACACAGAACAGACATGGTGGGAGGACAACACTGGCAGGTGAGACATGTTTGTGTGTGTGAGTGCTCTAATAGATTATCGATGCACTGCTGTGCCAGTTGGTTGGCTGAGCCAGGAGCTGGAAATGGGCTGAGAGTCCCTTGTTGAAAGACAGACACACACACACCTGCTAGGGTTCTTATAGAAAGCTGAGCTCCATTCTGTCTCTACTCAGGGGAGACGAAAGAGAAGAGAGGAGGAGGGAGGATGCGGAGTGGAGGAAGGAGAGAGAGGAGAGAGAGAGAGAGAGAGAAAGAGGAGGAGGAGGGACCCGGTCACTCAGACAGATATTCATACAGGTCAAGCCATGCTGAGAGGGAGGGAGAGATGGAGAGTCGAGCCATGCTGAGAGAGAGAGAGAGGAGGAGTGAGGGATAGGGAGGGAGGGTCGAGCCATGCTGAGAGAGAGAGAGAGGAGGAGTGAGGGATAGGGAGGGAGGGTCGAGCCATGCTGAGAGAGAGAGAGAGGAGGAGTGAGGGATAGGGAGGGAGGGTCGAGCCATGCTGAGAGAGAGAGGAGGAGGGATAGGGAGGGAGGGTCGAGCCATGCTGAGAGAGAGAGGAGGAGGGATAGGGAGGGAGGGAGACAAAGAATGAGCAGAAGATAAAGAGGAAGAGAGAGGAAGAGTGATAGCCAGCTCTGCATGCTCCTGTCACCTCTCCCCTCTCTCATTCTCTCTCTCTCTCCCTCTCTCGTGCTCCCTCTCTCGTGCTCTCTCTCCCTCTCTTTGTGAACAGATGGGTGGAGGTATCAGATGTTAATGAAAGACGATAGAAAAGGGGGCTATGAAAAGACCATGACCAACAGCCAGCTCCGCGAACACACACACACACTCACTATCACACAGTCCTGCTGGAACATATGTACCTTACTGACAACACTGACACACACTCACAATTTAACATTTTCAACCACATTCCCTGTTGCTCTACCACTCTCCTCCCTCTCTCTCCCTCTTTCTCTCCCTCTTTCTCCCTCCTCCGTCTCTCCTCCCTCCATCTCACTCTCTCCTCCCTCTCTCTCCCTCTTTCTCTCCCTCTTTCTCCCTCCTCCGTCTCTCCTCCCTCCATCTCACTCTCTCCTCCCTCTTTCTCTCTCTCCTCCCTCTGCCTCCCTCTCTCCTCCCTCTCTCCTCCCTCTCCCTCTCTCCCTCCCTCTCTCTCTCCCCATCTCTCTCTCTCTCCTCACCCTCTCTTTGTTCTCTGCAGACAGTCTAATGCTCATACTCCAGATCTCCCATTAGACTGTCTGTCTGATGGTGTTGCTATTTATTATATATGAACATGACATGTTTCTAACACATGTGGTGTGTGTGTGTGTGTGTGTGTGTGTGTGTGTGTGTGTGTGTGTGTGTGTGTACGGTAGAAGGTGTTGAGGTTTTTGATTGACCAGCTCTTGAAGAACTGCAGCAACCCCTGAAGTGAAGTGTGTGTGTGAGTGTGTGTGTGCTTGCGTGTGTGTGTTTGTACTGTATGTAAGATATGAGTGTGTCTGATGTTTGCTCCTCTATAGATTGCTCTCTGGTTGAAAAAGCTTTGCTTTTGTGTACTCAACACCAGTGTGTTGAGTACACACACAAACACACACACACACACACACACAAAGACACACTTAAGCTTGAACCCAAGGACCTAGTGCTGAGATGTTATGATTTGACAGAGAGGCAGATGAATAGCAAGAAGAAAGGGCTAAGAGAAAGAGAGAAAGGGGGGCGGGGTTGAAAAGAACACATTGAACTCGCAGGCCTCTCGGAGAAGGTGTTAACAGACATATCTTTGAGAGTTGATCTCTTTCGGTGTCAGTCGGTACACAGCCTATTTGTACTGACTATGAATTCATTGCTCAAGATGATAGGTAGAAAGTGTTTAGAGTGAGAATGTAGCTCTGTCCTTCACTACAGTATGAAAACACACTCACCACGTTGACATGCAAACCGTATTCTGGATAGTAGCTCATATCCCACTTATTCGGGATAAGGTGTTTACATGCACCTTTGATATCCCGCTCATGAGTATCTCTGTATACATAAATAAACAGAATATTCCTCATTTAAGTTAATATGGGTTAAATGGAATAGTAACTGAAATATGGACACTGACTGTAGGCGTATAACCTCTCAGCGTAATATAAAATTAACTTCTGCAGAATTATGCTTTTCTTGAAGAAAAATGGTACAACAAATGTTCATTTTGTCTTGGGAACAGGAGTGGAGGAATATGATTTCTTCCTTTCAGCATCTCTTGAGGAAATGCTACTGCGGGTGTAATGTGTTAGCTTTGACACTGTTACGCAAGCGGACAGTATTTCAACCGCATTAACTATGCACCCAAAATGAACTGAAGTCTTATCAGAAACGTGTGTCCTCGTTTTCTTAGCTTTTCATTTCTTTAAAACAGGTCAAACTGATGACATTTGCACAGGACCAATCTTTCTACTGTTCTGGAGTTATTGCGTTTTCTTCCCTGTCCTTAAACAAAACAGACAACTTTACCGGTGTTAACTAGATTATTAATGCATTCATTCAATGTTTTATGTTTTATTTAGCCTGTATTTAACTAGGCAAGTCAGTTAAGAACAGATTCTTATTTACAATGACGGCCTACCCCGGCCAAACCCGGACGACGCTGGGCCAATTGTGCGCCGCCCTATGGGACTCCCAATCACGATCGGATGTGATACAGCCTGGATTCGAACCAGGGACTGCAGTTTCTTAGACCGCTGCGCCACTCGGGAGCCCATATCAATGTAAGACATTATTCTGGTGAGCACTACTTTATTTAGTCTTCTGGGGCAACAAGTTATGACAGAAGAGAAGCTGCATGTACAGTTGAAGTCATTAAAACTCGTTTTTCAACCACTCCACAAATGTCTTGTTAACAAACTATAGTTTGTTAGGACATCTACTTTGTGCATGACACAAGTAATTTTTCCAACAATTGTTTACAGACAGATTATTTCACTTATAATTCACTGTATCACAATTCCAGTAGGTCAGATGTTTACATACACTAAGTTGACAGTGCCTAAACAGCTTGGAAAATTCCAGAAAATGATGTCATGGCTTTCCGAAGCTTCTGATAGGCTAATTGACAACATTTGAGTCAATTGGAGGTGTACCTGTGCATGTATTTCAAGGTATACCTTCAAACTCAGTGCCTCTTTGCTTGACATCATGGGAAAATCAAAAGAAATCAGCCAAGACCTCAGAAAAAGAATTCTAGACCTCCACAAATCTGGTTCATCCTTGGGAGCAATTTCCAAATGCCTGAAGGTACCACGTTCATGTGTACAAACAATAGTACGCAAGTATAAACACCATGGGACCACGCAGCTGTCATACCGCTCAGGAAGGAGACGCGTTCTGTCTCCTAGAGATGAATGTACTTTGGTGCGAATTGTGCAAATCAATCCGAGAACAACAGCAAAGGACCTTGTGAAGATGCTGGAGGAAACGGGTACAAAAGTATCTATATCCAAAGTAAAGCGAGTCCTATAGGCAATGCTACCAAATACTAATTGAGTGTACGTAAACCTCTGACCCACTGGGAATGTGATGAAATAAATAAAAGCTGAAATAAATCATTCTCTCTACTAATATTCTGACATTTCACATTCTTAAAATAAAGTGGTGATCCTAACTGACCTAAGACAGACAGGGAATCTTTACTACTAAATGTCAGGAATTGTGAAAAACTGAGTATAAATGTATTTGGCTAAGGTGTATGTAAACTTCCGACTTCAACTCTATCTAACTATAGTTGACAAACAAATACCAATACGAATTGTCGGATATTATAATCAAAAACGTGTCTAAATTATGGGTTAAAGTAGCCCGCAGGCTAAACGGTCTAGTACGGATTTTCAGCTAAATCAATTATTATGGTGGATGGAACTATGCAGGTAGCTGACTTTTTGAAGTGATTTGTTTGACAGTCAGATGACAACACCCATGATATGCGAAACTGATCCTGCACAGACCGTGAAAAACAACAGTGAACGGGGTAAGATGTTTCCATGCCTCAGTATCCCGTCTAAGATCAGCCTATCCCAGGCGTCTTATCCGGGTTTCTCATAACCGGGATACAAGCTTTTTCGGGTTATTTTAAACCAGATATGATGTTTATATGAATCAACTTGAGTATCCCAAATAACAACGGGATATTGGTGTGCATGTAAACGCGGTCACTGAATCAAAGGGAATGTTTTGGGAGAGAGGTAGAGAAAGGGGGAGATAAATGGAGAGGGATAGAGGATGTGAGAGTGGGAGAAAGAGAGAGGGGGAGTGGTGTCAAGAGGAATAGTGCTAATACCAGTGCTAATTTAACACAGCTGCAACACGTTAAACATGAATTGCCAATTAATGAGACCCCATGCCCCCGGTCGAGTATATCTTTAAACAATAAGAGCTAAAAAGGACAGGGGAATGAAACATTTATGAAAAAAAGAAATTGAATTATTTACAGTGTCAAGAGGAAAGCCTGTTTGTGCTCTCTCTCTCTCCCTCTTTCTTCCTGTATTTCAGTGGATTTCTGCTTCCTTCTGTCCATTAATTAAGTTTTCTGTCTCTTTCTCTCCGCTTCCCTCCTTTCATTCCCGTCTGCTGTCCTTCCTCTCTGTGGAGAGAGCGGGATATCACAAAAGAGGAAGTGCTCCAGGGTAAAGAGGGATGAGGAGGAGGAAAAGGAAAGGAAACAGAAAGAGGGCTGAATGTATAGATAGAGCATTGACACACTAATGTGCTGCACTCACACTTGAATGGGAGTGTGTGTGTTTGTGTTCATGCTTTAGATGCCTGTGAGTTTGAGAGTTTCTGTGTGCTATGAGAGGGATACAGTACATGAGGTAGAAGTGTGTGTTGTGTAGCAGTATGAAGTGTGTATTAATGAGCTTACACATTCCTGTGTGTGTGTGTGTGTGTGTGTGTGTGTGTGTGTGTGTGTGTGTGTGTGTGTGTGTGTGTGTGTGTGTGTGTGTGTCTGTGTGTGTCTGTGTGTGTGTGTGTGTGTGTACAGTCGTGGCCAAAAGTTTTGAGAATGACACAAATATTAATTTCTAAAGTTTGCTTCTTCAGTGTCTTTAGATATTTTTGTCAGATGTTACTATGGAATACTGAAGTATAATTACAAGCATTTCATAAGTGTCAAAGGCTTTTACTGACAATTACATGAAGTTGATGCAAAGAGTCAATATTTGCAGTGTTGACCCTTCTTTTTCAAGACCTCTGCAATCTGCCCTGGCATGCTGTCAATTAACTTCTGGGCCACATCCTGACTGATGGTAGCCCATTCTTGCATAATCAATGCTTGGAGTTTGTCAGAATTTGTGTTTTTTTGTTTTTCTTCCCGCCTCTTGAGGATTGACCACAAGTTCTCAATGGGATTAAGGTCTGGGGAGTTTCCTGGCCATGGACCCAAAATATCGATGTTTTGTTCCACTTAGCCACTTAGTTATCACTTTTGCCTTATGGCAAGGTGCTCCATTATGCTGGAAAAGGCATTGTTCGTCACCAAACTGTTCCTGGATGGTTGGGAGAAGTTACTCTCGGAGGATGTGTTGGTACCATTCTTTATTCATGGCTGTGTTCTTAGGCAAAATTGTGAGTGAGCCCACTCCCTTGGCTGAGAAGCAACCCCACACATGAATGGTCTCAGGATGCTTTACTGTTGGCATGACACAGGACTGATGGTAGCACTCACCTTGTCTTCTCCGGACAAGATTTTTTCCTGATGCCCCAAACAATCGGAAAGGGGATTCATCAGAGAAAATTACTTTACCCAGTCCTCAGCTGTCCAATCCCTGTACCTTTTGCAGTATATCAGTCTGTCCCTGATGTTTTTTCTGGAGAGAAGTGGCTTCTTTGCTGCCCTTCTTGACACCAGGCCATCCTCCAAAAGTCTTCGCCTCACTGTGCGTGCAGATGCACTCACACCTGCCTGCTGCCATTCTTGATCAAGCTCAGTACTGGTGGTGCCCCGATCCCGCAGCTGAATCAACTTTATGAGACGCTTGTTGGACTTTCTTGGGCGCCCTGAAGCCTTCTTCACAACAGTTGAACCGCTCTCCTTGAAGTTCTTGATGATCCGATAAATGGTTGATTTAGGTGCAATCTTCATGGCAGCAATATCCTTGCCTGTGAAGCCCTTTTTGTGCAAATCAATGATGACGGCACGTGTTTCCTTGAAGGTAACCATGGTTGACAGAGGAAGAACAATGATTCCAAGCACCACCCTCCTTTTGAAGCTTCCAGTCTGTTATTCGAACTCAATCAGCATGACAGAGTGATCTCCAGCCTTGTCCTCGTCAACACTCACACCTGTGTTAACGAGAGAATCACTGCCATGATGTCAGCTGGTCCTTTTGTGGCAGGACTGAAATGCAGTGGAAATGTTTTTGGGGGATTCAGTTCATTTGCATGGCAAAGAGGGACTTTGCAATTAATTGCAATTCATCTGATCACTCTTCATGACATTCTGGAGTATATGCAAATTGCCAACATACAAACTGAGGCAGCAGACTGTGAAAATTTATATTTGTGTCAGTCTCAAAACTTTTGGCCACGACTGTACTACCCAGATCTGTGTTGAAATACTGTTTGAAATCTTTCAAATACTTTGAGCGTTCGCTTTAGCCTGCCTGGAGTTCCAGATGGGCGGGCAGTATCGTTTGCACTTTTGGGGCTTTTCTATTTGTCCCATTTCAGCATGCAAGCTCAATCAAACCCAGCTAAATTTTTTGAAATGATTTCAAGTAGTATTTGAAGCCAGCTTTTGGTACAGCAGGGCTGATCCTGTGCAGACCCGGTGTGAGTCCCAAATGGCACCTTATTCCCTATATAGTGCATTACTTTTAACCTGATTCATATGTGCCCTGGTCAAAAGTAGTGTACTATATAGGGTGACATTTAGGATGTAGAGTAGGTCTGGCCTGTGGATCCAGTGAGTCTGGCTCTAACTCTCTTCTTTAACTGTAGTGATTACAGCAACACTGATAACACTGCAGTGTACAGCACTCACTGAATCACATCCACCCTCTCTCTCTCTCTCTCTCTCTCTCTCTTTCTTCTTACTATCTCTCTCTTTCTTCTCACTATCTCTCTCTCTCTCTTTCTTCCTACTTTCTCTCTCTCTTTCTTCTCACTATCTCTCTTTCTTCTTACTATCTCTCTGTCTCTTTCTTCTTGCTATCTCTCGCTTTCTTCTTACTATCTCTCTTTCTTCTTACTATCTCTCTCTCTCTCTCTCTCTCTCTCTCTCTTTCTTCTTACTATCTATCTCTCTCTCTTTCTTCTCACTATCTCTCTCTCTCTCTCTTTCTTCTTACTTTCTCTCTCTCTTTCTTCTTACTATCTCTCTCTTTCTTTTTACTATCTCTCTGTCTCTTTCCTCTTGCTATCTCTCTCTTTCTTATTACTATCTCTCTCTCTTTCTTCTTACTATCTCTCTCTCTTTCTTCTTGCTGTCTCTCTCTCTCTTTCTTCTCTCTCTCTCTCTTTCTTCTTACTATCTCTCTCTTTCTTCTCACTATCTCTCTCTCTCTCTTTCTTCCTACTTTCTCTCTCTCTTTCTTCTCACTATCTCTCTCTTTCTTCTTACTATCTCTCTGTCTCTTTCTTCTTGCTATCTCTCGCTTTCTTCTTACTATCTCTCTCTCTTTCTTCTTACTATCTCTCTCTCTCTCTCTCTCTCTCTCTCTTTCTTCTTACTATCTATCTCTCTCTCTTTCTTCTCACTATCTCTCTCTCTCTCTTTCTTCTTACTTTCTCTCTCTCTTTCTTCTCACTATCTCTCTTTCTTACTATCTCTCTCTCTCTTTCTTCTCACTATCTCACTGTCTCTTTCTTCTCACTATCTCTCTCTTTCTTCTTACTATCACTCTGTCTCTTTCTTCTTGCTATCTCTCTCTTTCGTCTTACTATCTCTCTCTCTTTCTTCTTACTATCTCTCTCTCTCTCTTTCTTCTTACTATCTATCTCTCTCTCTTTCTTCTTAATATCTCTCTATTTCTTCTTACTATCTCTCTCTCTTCTTGCTGTCTCTCTCTCTCTTTCTCTCTTTCTTCTTACTATCTCTCTCTCTCTCTTTCTTCTTACTATCTCTCTATTTCTTCTTACTCTCTCTCTCTCTCTCTCTCTCTCTCTCTCTCTCTCTCTCTCTCTCTCTCTCTCTCTCTCTCTCTCTTTCTCTCTGTTCTCTCTTCCTGCTCTGCTCTTTCTCACTCTACTCTCTCGCTCCAACCCCCCTTTCTCTGCCGTCAGTCCACCCCTCCTTCTTCTTTCCCCATCTCCCACTCTTCCACCCCTCCCTCCTTTTTCCCCCTCTCCCATTCTGCCCTCTCTTTTTGGCTGAGGCTCAAATATCGCAAATGCTATTACGTATTGGCTAAGGGCCAAATCAACACAGTAATAAATCAATAGGATGTTACATTACGCAATAGACCCAGAGAGATGTCTCACTGCTGACCCTGTTACACAGGTTTATTCCCCTCTTCACTCCGCTCAGCTCATAGTACAGTACAGTATCGCTCTCTGTCTTCCTATTCACTCACTCTGTCTTTCTGTCTCTTCTCTCTTTCTCATGTTATCTCTCTCTTTCTTTCTGCTACCCATATTAACTCTCTCTTTCTCACTCTCTCGCTCTCTTTCGCTAATTATCTCTCTCCGCCACACTTATAATCTCTCTCTGTGTCATTCTCATAGCTTAAAGGGCAATTCTCCCATTTTTCGACCTCATATTCATTATCTCCATCACCATACCAGTGTCTACATACAGTGCCTATTCACACCTCATGACTTTTTCCACACTTTGTTGTGTTACAAAGTGGGATTAAATTGATATAATTGTAATTTATTGTCAGTGGCCTACACAAAATACTCTGTAATGTCAAAGTGGAAGAAAAATTCTCACATTTGTAAAATAAATTGATATGTATTCAAATGTTAGAATCATCTTTGGCAGCTATTACAGTATTTCTGGGTCTTTAAGATATTTCTACACCTGGATTGGGCAATATCTGTCCATTAATCTTTTCAAAATTCTTCAAGCTCTGTCAAATTGGTGGTTGATCATTTCTAGACAAACATTTTCAGGTCTTGCCATAGATTTTCAAGCAGATTTAAGTCAAAACTGCAACTCGGCCACTCAGGAACATTCACTGTCTTCTTGCAAAGCAACTCTTTGTGTTGACCTTGTGTTTTAGGTTATTGTCCTGCTGCAAGGTTAATTAATCTCCCAGTGTCTGGTGGAAAGCAGACTGAACCTGGTTTTCCTGTGCTGAGCTCCATTATGTTATTTTTTATCCTGAAAAACTCCCTAGTCCTTAACGATTACAAGCATACCCATAACATGATGCTGCCACCACTATGCTTGAAAGTATGGAGAGTGGTACTCAGTAAAAGGTGGCAGGTAGCCTAGTGGTTAGAGCGTTGGACTAGTAACCGGAAGGTTGCAAGATTGAATCCCTGAGCTGACAAGGTAAAAATCTGTCGTTCTGCCCCTGAACAAGGCAGTGTTCCAAGGCCGTTATTGAAAATAAGAATTTGTTCTTAACTGACTTGCCTAGTTAAATAAAGGTAAAAAAATATATATTCTGATGTCTGCATTGGCAGTGCAGCGTTTACTGTGAAACAGCCTCTGCAGAAGTCAGGGAATTCATACTTCTTGTGCTTCGCGGAGCAGCGTATAGCTGTTGAGCAGTGCTGCTGTCAAGGAAGTGAGTTTGTGTTAATAAGGACCTCACGCCCCCACCTATCTTCAACCAATCATGTCAATACTGAGCTATACGGAGCCCTTCGTTATGTTACAAAATTTGGGAGGCGCACGGCGATGTGTTACGGAGCTCAATTTGGCCTCTGCATGCCTCCGACCACATTATCGGATCAAGCATAAATTGGCTTTAATGTGTTGTATTGTGTTTCCCCAAACATAACACTTTGTATTCAAGACAAAAAGTGTATTGCTTTGCCACATTGTTTTTGCAGTATTACTTTAGTACCTTGTTGCAAACAGGATGCACATTTTGGAATATTTTGATTCTGTAAAAGCTTCCTTCTTTTCACTTTGTCATTTAGGTTAGCATTGTGGAGTAACTGCAATGTTGTTGATCCATCCTCAGTTTTCTCCTAACACAGCAATTAAACTCTGTAACTGTTTTAAAGTCACCATTGGCCTCATGGTGAAATCCCTGAGAGGTTTCCTTCCTCTCCAGAAACTGAATTAGGAAGGACGCCTGTATCTTTGTAGTGACTGGGTGTATTGATACACCCTCCAAAGTGTAATTAATAACTTCACCATGCTCAAAGGGATATTCAATGTCTGCTATTTTATTTTCACCTTCTTTGCCAGGCATTGGAAAACCTCCCTGGTTTTGTAGTTGAATCTGTGTTTTGAAGTTCACTGCTCGACTGAGGGACCTTACAATTATCTGTATGTGTGGCGTATCGAGATAAGGTAGTCATTCAAAAACTATTATTGCACAAAGTGAGTCCATGCAACTTACCATGTGACTTGTTACTCCTGAACTTATTTACTGTAGGCTTGCCATAACAAAGGGGTTGAATACTTATTGACTCAAGACATTTCAGCTTTTCATTTTTAATTAAAAAAAAATAATAATTACGTTTTTTTTTTTTAAATCCACTTTGACATTATGGGGTATTGTGTGTAGGCCAGTGACTCAAAATCTCAATTCAGCCTGTAACACAACAATGTGGAAAAAGTTGAAGGCCGTGTGAATAGTTTCTGAAGGCCCTGTATTTGACAATGGCACGTTTCTATGATCGGTGGTTAAAACTATCAGATGAAAGGTCCAAAAAATGATACGCTGTGACATCACAGGGTAGGATTAAAAGCAGGGGTTGGAACCAAAATGATTTTCCAATAATTTTGTTATGAACAGAACCATTATTTCCAGTAGGACTGGAAAGAAATCCCAGCAACGTAACATAAGGTTATTTACCGGTTCCCATGCTTTTAAAATAACGGTTCTGTTCCTCAAATCATTTCGTTGTTTTCCTGTTTTTGGTCTGTTCCCTGAACCAATTCTAACCCGTCATTAAAATGTAGAAAAAATGTATTTATCAAACCTGCAACCTCACGTCACCTCAAATCTCATAGTGTTTGACATTTTTTTTACTTTGATTATTTCATCAGTTAGAATTTTTTTTACTTTGGTCTTTGGTTATGTTCAAAACAGAGCAAAAATCATCCAGACCAAAGTGTCCCCATACTCTATAGATATCTAGGAGTGTGTGTATTCCATAATGGAAACAAGGTGCATTACACCATACGGCAATGTATGTTTAATTTTGAATAGCAGTAACTTTTGGTGCACTCCTCTTTTCCACTGCACTCTCTTCTCTCTCCCCTCTCTTCTCTCTCCCCTGTTCTCTCTCCCCTCTCTTCTCTCTCCCCTCTCTTCTCTCTCCCCTGTTCTCTCTCCCCTCTGTTCTCTCCCTCCTCTCCTGTGTAGGAGTATAAGGTCTGCTGTATATGTAGTCATAAATGGAACTTATTTTCCATATTGTCACGCTCTCTCTCTCTGGGCCGGAATACTGTCTGCTGCACGTGGCTGGCACTGGGAGAACGTGTGTGTGTGTTTGTGTGTTTGAGAGGACATGAGCTATTGGAAACATCTCTGTGTTTGGGTGAGAAAACAGAAACATTGTGACAAGCAGATGAGCTTACACACACACACACACACACATTGGTGTCATCATCCTGCCACATTCATTTAAATGCACACAACAGAAAGTAAAATCCTATTTATACTGTATACTGTATATATATATATACAGTATACAGTATGTACACTCTCAAGTGTTTCTACACCTTCCCTTATACATTACTGAGGATATAATGTATACATAGTGTATTTATACATTCCAACACTTATACATCTCTTAAAACAAAAATACACTTACACATGCAAACACACACAAACAGACACACAAACACACACACAAACAGACACACAAACACACACACAAACACACACACAAACATACACACAAACACACACACAAACACACACAGAAACAGACACACAAACAGACACACAAACACACACACAAACACACACACAAACATACACACAAACACACACACACACACACAAACAGACACACAAACACACACACAAACACACACACAAACATACACACAAACACACACACAAACACACACAGAAACATACAGTGCCTTCGGGAAAGTATTCAGACCCATTGACCTTTTCCACATTCTTTACGTTTATTCTAAAATGTATTATATAAAAACAATTCCTCAGCAATTTACACACAATACCTCATAATGACAAAGCGAAAACAGATTTTTAGAAAACTTTGTAAATGTATAAAAAATGTAAAACTGAAACAACTTATTTACATAAGTATTCAGACCCTTTGCTATGAGACTTGAAATTGAGCTCAGGTGCATCCTGTTTCCATTGATCATCCTTGAGATGTTTCTACAACTTGATTGGAGTCCACCTGTGGTAAATTCAATTGATTGGACATGATTTGGATAGGCACACCCGTCTATATAAGGTCCCACAGTTGACAGTGCATGTCAGAGCAAAAACCAAGCCAAGAGGTCGAAGGAATTATCCGTAGAGCTCCGAGACAGGATTCTGTTGAGGCACAGATCTGGGGAAGGGTACCAAAACATTTCTGAAGGCTCCCAAGAACACAGTGGCCTCCATCATTCTTAAATAGAATAAGTTTAGAACCACAAAGACTCTTCCTAGAGCTGGCCGCCCGACCAAACGGAGCAATCGGGAGAGAAGAGCCTTGGTCAGGGAGGTGATTAAGAACCCGATGGTCACTCTGACAGAGCTCCAGGGTTCCTCTGTGGAGATGGGAGAACCTTCCAGAAGGACAACCATCTCTGCAGCACTCCACCAATCAGGCCTTTATGGTAGAGTGGCCAGACGGAAGCCACTCCTCAGTAAAAGGCACATGATTCTTTGGTCTGATGAAACCAAGATTGAACTCTTTGGCCTGAATGCCAAGCATCACGTCTGAAGGAAACCTGGCACCATCCCTACGGTGAAGCATGGTGGTGGCAGCATCAAGCTGTGAGGACTTTTTTAAGCGGCATGGACTGGGAGACTAGTCAGGATCGAGGCAAAGATGAACGGAGCAAAGTACAGAGAGACCCTTGATGAAAACCTGCTCCAGAGCGCTCAGGACCTCAGACTGGGGAGAAGGTTCATCTTGCAACAGGACAACTACCCTAAGCACACAGCCACGACAACGCTGGAGTGGCTTCGAGACAAGTCTCTGAATGTCCTTGAGTGGCCCAGCCAGTGCCTGGACTTGAACCCAATTGAACATCTCTGGAGAGACCTGAAAATGCATCCAACCTGACAGAGCTTGAGAGGATCTGCAGAGAGGAATGGGAGAAAATCCCCAAATACAGGTGTGCCAAGCTTGTAGCATCATACCCAAGACAAATCGAGGCTGCAATCGCTGCCAAAGGTGCTTCAACAAAGTACTGAGTAAAGAATACTTATGTAAATATGATATTTCTGTTTTTTTTTTACGAATTTGCAGAAATGTCTAAAAAACAGTTTTTCTTTGTAATTATGTGTATTGTGAGTAGATTGATGAGGGGAAAAAACAATTTAATCAATTTTAGAATAAAATATGGAAAAGTCAAGGGGTCTGAATACTGGGATTGCTAATTTTATTAGCACTATCTAGGGTTGTCAGTGTCATCTCTTTCTCATGAGTAGTTCAGTTGAGGTCAAATCTGTGTTTAACAGTATAATCTAAAACACCAATACATTATTACACAATATAACAAGATAATACAGCCATCTAAATAAAAATAGAAAGAGAGAGAGAGAGAGATAGAGACGTGGGAAGAAGGAGAGAGAGACTGTGAGAGAAGAGGCTCCTTCCGCTCTCCAATCCCATCTGTTTGACACATAGATGGAGGGAGGGAGGGGAGGAACAGGCGAATGAAATGAAAACGAGGCCAGTGCCTGGCTGAGAGAGGGGAGAGGAGAGGAGGAGAGGAGGGATGATGAGAGAAGACGGGGAGGGGCTGTTTGGAGAAAAGCAGGGAAAAAATTGAGAGAGGCAGGCTGGGGGGTTGGGCTCCGGGATCTGTGGTGTGTGTGTGTGTGTGAGCGAGAGTGTGTGTGTATGCACTCTATTCCTTTCCTTTCTTTGTTTGACTACTGAGTGGAAAAAAAGCGAGACAGAAAAAGAGAGTGTGTGTGTGTGTGCAAGAGAGAGGGTGAGGGAAAGAGGGAGAGAAAAGAAGAAGGAGGTCCAAAGCTAGAAGCACACACTTTTTTTCTGGAAGAGAGAGAGAGACAAAGAAGCAATTCTATTTATGTATGATTTGTAGGCTTTTTAAAACACTGCATGCTTATGACACCAGGGGCAGGTTGGGGGGCAGGTTGTGTGTGTGCGTGTATGTGTTTTTTTGTGTGCTTCGGTCTGTCGCTCGGTGTGTGTGAGGGGAAGCCGGGTTCCCGGCCCCCGTCCGTCTGGTTTAAAGGGAACAGAAGGGAACAACACAAAGCTAGGGGCTGAAGCCGCTGCTGCTGGAGATTTGCTGAGCTAGCCTGCCTTCGCTGCTCTGCTCTGCCCTAGATAGCGAACACAACACACACTCTGGATATTACTACTACTTAATCAGCACCTCTCAGCCTAACCCTGAACACGGTAAGAGCCTTCTCTTTTCACACACACACGCACACACACACACTACTATCATGTGAACAAAGCAGAATGCTAGGGGTGTTTTAGCTAGCTTGCAAGCTAGCACCAAGAGTTGACAAAAGCAATCTGGTAGGAAAAAAGTTGCTGTGCAGTAGAGAGAGAGACTGGGGTTGTGTGTGTGTGTGTGTGTGTGTGTGTGTGTGTGTGTGTGTGTGTGTGTGTGTGTGTGTGTGTGTGTGTGTGTGTGTGTGTGTGTGTGTGTGTGTGTGTGTGTGGAATGTAGCATACACAAAGAGAGATTGTGCCTCAGCTGGGTTGTAGTGTGCTTATGATGCTGGCTGTCACTGACTTCTACCTGCTGGTGTTGGGGAGAAGTAGTTTATTTTCTCTCTTTCTTGTTTTCTCTCTCTCTCTCCCCTTCTATCTTGTTCTCTCTCTCTCCCCTTCTATCTTGTTCTCTCTGTCCCCTTCTATCTTGTTCTCTCTCTTGCTCTCTCCCTTTCTGTCTTGTTCTCTCGCTCTTTCCCCTTCTGTCTTGTTCTCTCTCTCTCTCCCCTTCTATCTTGTTCTCTCTCTCTCCCCTCTTCTGTCTTGTTCTCTCTCTCTCCCCTCTTCTGTCTTGTTGTCACTCTCCCCCCTCTTCTGTCTTGTTCTCCCTCTCTCCCCCCTTCTGTCTTGTTCTCTCTCTCTCCCCTCTTCTGTCTTGTTGTCACTCTCCCCCCTCTTCTGTCTTGTTCTCCCTCTCTCCCCCCTTCTGTCTTGTTCTCTCTCTCTCCCCCCTTCTGTCTTTTTCTCACTCTCTCCCCTTCTATCTTGTTATCTCTCTCTCCCCTCTTCTGTCTTGTTCTCGCTCTCTCTCCCCTTCTGTCTTGTTCTCGCTCTCTCCCCTTCTATCTTGTTCTCTCTCTTTCTCTCTCCCCTTCTTTCTCGTTCTCTTCTCTCTCTTTCTCTCTCCCCTTCTTTCTTGTTCTCTCTCTTTCTCTCTCCCCTACTTTCTTGTTCTCTTCTCTCTCTTTCTCGTTCTCTCTCCCTCATCTCTTATTCTTTCTCTTCTTGTATCTTATCTCTCTCGTTCTCTTTCCCCTTCTATCTTGTTCTCTCTCACCTCTTCTTTCTCATTCTCTCTCTTCTGCTCATGCACTCAGTGGAGGTTCCCCCTACAATTTGAATTGCCAGCTCTCTCTCTCTCTCTCTCTCTCTCTCTCTCTCTCTCTCTCTCTCTCTCTGGTTTAACATATGGATCTCTGCTATGGGACTTGCTGGCTAAGCATTATGCAGTACATACTTATCCCTATACGTACTGAGAGAGAGCCAGGGCTGAAGCTAGCTGAGGCTGTGTGTGTAGTACTGTAGTGTGTTTGGCATTGTGGCTGTTTGTAGCTGCTGGTCTGGGCTGGGCTGGTCTGGGCTGGGCTTGTGTGGTGTAGGCTGGTGTGGTCGGGTGTTTGTGGTTGTTCCAGTCACTAGTCCGCGGTGAGTGAGTGTGTGTGTGTTTGGAGGGGGGGAGTGTATGGGTGTGTGTGTGTGTGTGTTACTGATAACAGGCGGATGTAGGGAGGTACTCGAGGGCTAATGTGAGATGTAGTAATCAACGTGCTATTGTTGTGTGACATTAGTCATACCCCGGAGAATACTATCAATGAAATGTGTGTGTGTGTGCATGCATCCGGTTTCCGCCTGGAGCTGATGTTACGTGTGTGTGCGTGTCTGTGCCTGGTGTTCCCAGTTCTCCTTAAGTACCTGATTCAAACCAATCCAAACTCCTAGAGAATAGAAACACTCCTCACTAAAGCACTAGAGAAACACACACCCCATCAGCAGCTGTAAACTGATTCCTACGGCTACCCTCCACAGACACATAGGAGAGACTAAATCACTGAACCCACTCCCCTGTGTCACTATTCCCTTTTCTTCCCCCTCCTCCTCTCCTCTAGGGATTTTCCTGCCCTCCCTCCTCCTTCGTTCTCTCTATCTCGCTGTCTCGCTCTCTCTTTCTCTCCCTCGCTCCGTAATCACGTGATCCATTAATTCATTAGCACCGGAAATGTATCCCTCCCTCGTTGTCTTCTTTCAGTCGCCTGGTGCTCGGAGCCAGCAGGCGCAGCGGTTCACCCCGGGTCGACTGCTGTGCTAGTTTTAGAATAGATCTGGTGCGCCTGTCTCTTCCGTCATTATCGATCTATAAGGAAATATCTACGCTAGACAGACACACTAATCTGTTTTTACTATAATCTGAGCACACACTACGCTACCACTACTCGTAATCCTAGCTTTACATAGATATTTCTGTTGGGGGTTTCTATTTCACGTACAGCATATTTTACAGCATGTATATGTATATACAGTACCAGTCAAAAGTTTGGACACAACTACTCATTGAAGAGTTTTTCTTTATTTTTACTGTTTTCTACATTGTAGAATAATAGTGAAGACGTCAAAACTATGAAATAACACATATGGAATCATTTAGTGACTGTTGAAAAACAAATGATAGTCCCACTGAGCGCAAACCAGATGGGATGGTGTATCGCTGCAGAATGCTGTGATAGCCATGCTGGTTAATTGTGCCTTAACCAGACAGTGTCACCAGCAATGCACCCTCACACCATCACACTTCCTCCATGCTTCACGGTGGGAACCACACATGCAGGGATCATCCGTTCACCTACTCTGCATCTCACAAAGACACAGAGGTTGGAACCAAAAATCTCAAATTTGGACTCATCAGACCAAAGGACAGATTTCCACTGGTCTAATGTCCATTGCTCATTTGTCTTGGCCCAAGCAAGTCTATTCTTATTGGTGTCCTTTAGTAGTGGTTTCTGTGCAGCAATTCGACCATGAAAGCTTGATTCACGCAGTCTCCTCTGGACAGTTGGTAACTACATGATTCCAGATGTGATATTTCATAGTTTCCATGTTGTCACTATTATTCTACAACGTAGAAAACAGTAAAAATAAAGAAAAACCCATGAATGAGTAGGTGTGTCCAAACTTTGGACTGGTACTGTATATGTAAGGGATATATTCCTAAATGTGTAGTATTTTGATATTGATCTTGGGATATAAGTTTGTATTTCTAACAGTGGAGGCTGGTGGGAGGAGCTATAGGAGGATGGCTTAATTGAATGGCTGGAATGTAATAAATGGAACGGAGTCAAACATATGTGTTTGATACCGTTCCATTGATTCCATTCCAGCCATTACAATGAGCCCGTCCTCCTATAGCTCATCCCACCAGCCTCCACTGGTTTCTAATAGTGTTCATTACAATTGAAATATGAGATGAAGTGTTATTTAGTTGACTTATGAGGTGATGATGACAGTGGCCTCTGGCCAGGATGTCCTTGTAGCAACAAACCATTTCCTGCACCAGGCGTTATGACAAGGTGTGGGTGTGTGTGCGCGTGCGTCCTCTATCTTTTCTCTGCTGGTCGTCTGTTCCCTCTGCAGATGTGCAGAGTGTGTGTGTGTGTGTGTGATTGTGCCACCCCCACCCCAGCCTCTGGGTCAGTCCCCCATGGCTGAAGGGTGGATTGTGCATTCATTGGAATGAAGGCGGTGATGGTGGGGGGTGGGGAGAGAGGGTGGGGGTTGGAGGGCAGGGGTGATTGAGTGTGCTGCCTGGAGAAGAAAGGGAGACAGAGGGAAGAGAGCGATGGGGGGGTGGGGGGCTGGGGGCTGGCTGGTGTTGTGCTTGAGAAACAGGAGGAGGAGGTGGAGTGGAATAGACAAACAGGGAGAGACAGAGAGAGAGAGACGGCAGGGTGTGGGTTAGGGGTGGCTGGCTTACTGGCTGGCGCCTGGGCTGGGACTGGGGGTTAGGACTGGGGTTTAGGACTGGGGGTTAGGACTGGGCTGGGACTGGGGGTTAGGACTGGGGTTTAGGACTGGGCTGGGACTGGGGGTTAGGACTGGGGGGTTAGGACTGGGCTGGGACTGGGGGTTAGGACTGGGGGTTAGGACTGGGCTGGGACTGGGGTTAGGACTGGGGGTTAGGACTGGGCTGGGACTGGGGTTTAGGACTGGGGGTTAGGACTGGGGTTTAGGACTGGGGTTAGGACTGGGCTGGGACTGGGGTTTAGGACTGGGGGTTAGGACTGGGGTTTAGGACTGGGGGTTAGGACTGGGGGTTAGGACTGGGCTGGGACTGGGGTTTAGGACTGGGGGTTAGGACTGGGGGTTAGGACTGGGCTGGGACTGGGGGTTAGGACTGGGGTTTGGTTTAGGGGTCGGAGAGACTGGAGACTGGATTGGAGGAAAGAGAAATCCACATGCTTGGACTGACTTCCTTGTTTGTTCAAGTTTGTCTAGATTTGTGAGAGAAGCAGAGAAAGAGACACCAGAAAGAGAGAGAGAGTGTGTGTGTGTGTGTGTGTGTGTGTGTGTGTGTGTGTGTGTGTGTGTGTGTGTGTGTGTGTGTGTGTGTGTGTGTGTGTGTGTGTGTGTGTGTGTGTGTGTGCGTGCGTGCGTGCGTGCGTGCGTGCGTGCGTGCGTGCGCGTGTGAGAGAGAGAGATAATTGTGACGGAGAGTTGAAAGAAAAACATAGGTGGACATGGTTTCCTGTGAGATGGAGACAGACTGGGATTTGTTTAGTTTAGTAAATGGATTCCAGTCACGTTAGGGACATCTCTGTATTGGGGCTGTGGAGTCACACACTCACACTCTCTCACACATACATGTTTATTTTACTGTCCTTATGGGGACCAAACAATTTATTCCCATTCAAAATCCTATTTTCCCTAACCCCTAAACTTAACCCTTAACATAACCTTAACCGTAATCTTAACCCCTAACCCTAAACTTAACCCTAACTCCTAAACCTAACCCTAATTCTAACCCTAAACCTAACCACTAAGCCTAAAATAGCCTTTCTCCATGGGGACCAGCGAAATGAATTTTTGACAGTAGGAACATCTCTGTGCAGGGGCTGGGAAGGGACTAGTTTTACTGAACGAGCTGCCACACATACATACTGTATCACCTGTTACCTGCACGCCTTTACTCACCTGGGACCCTTGGCAAGCACTCCACTCCCTCTCTCTTCGATTCCTATGAGAGCACGCCCTACTTACTCTGTGTGTGGAGTGGGTGTAGTATGTGTATTTGTATATGTTCGTATGTGTGTTTGTGAGTCATTCTGTTCTCTCGCGTGACAGGGTTAAGCGTGTGTGTGGGGGGGGGGGTGCGTGTGTTTGTGTCCTGGCAGGGATTTTATGGCTTTCTGGTAAAGACTAAAGACAGAGAGAATAAAAGAAGTAAGGAGAACCTAGGCCCCAAATTGAAATAGAATATCCCTGCCCTGTGTTTTTACTCCTCTCTGTAATTCTCTGAACAACAGAGTTGGTGTTCATACTGTTTTTTTCACTCACTCCTTTCATTTGTGTCATATAGCAGACACTCTTATCCAGAGCAACATACAGGAGCTATTAGGGTTAAGTGCCTTGCTTAAGGGCACAGCGACAGATTTTTCACCTAGTAATCTTGGGGATTCAAACCAGTGACCTTTCGGTTACTGTCCAAGTGCTCTAAACCACTAGGCTACCTTTCTCCCTCCCTTGTTTGTGTGTGTTGGACCTCCCAAACCAGGTTGGACCGCCCAATCCAGCATTTCTCTGTGAATGTGTTTACGTGGGTGTGTGTGTCTGTGCGTTTGTTTTTGCGTGCAAAAACACGCGCACCAGATGACACACTGCCTCATCGACCCTCGACCCCTCCCTCCTCAGTGTGTGTGCGTGCGGAGTCGAGTGTGTGCCCCCGGCTACAGTAACCAGGTGGTCCTTCTCCTCTGCCCATGACCTTGGGGTCACCCCTGAGATGCTCTCATCGATCAGCCCATCGGCTTACAGTAATGTATTAACCTGATTATGTTACCAGAGATGGAAGGGTGAGAGGAGGAGAGGAGAAGGGCTGGGTGGGAGGGAGGAAAGGAGAGGAAGGGGATCGATGGCTGTGATTACCATGATCAGAGAGGAGAGAGGGGTCAGATTGGGGTCACGGGGGGCGGGAGCGCCACTAATGTTCCTCTCGTGATGTGTATGTTGTCTGTCATATCATGTCGCAGGTTGATGGTCAGGCTTTGCTGAGCTTTGTTTCTCTCAGATCGTTTGTCAACGCCGAATACTGCCGCTCCTCTCGTCCTTTCCTTTCTTTAAAAGCTCCACCTCTCCATAGCCACCTTCCCCTCCTCCTCTTTTTCCAGCCATATAATGACAATAATAATAATAATAATAATAATAATGGATGAGATTTCAAACTTTTTATTTTAAGAACAAGGACACTGTACACCTAGGACACTCATTTTATCTCCCTTTACTTGTCCTTTCCCCTCGCCTCCTCACCCTCTCTCCTCCCTATCACTCAGCTGATTGTGTAGTATTACATACTGCATGCCAAATTGAACCCTATTCCCTATATGGTCAAAAGTAGTGCACTAAATCGGGATAGGGTGCCATAAGGAATGCAGCCTTTGTCTCTCTGCGTCCTGTAGCTGTGTATCAGTGTGCCGGTCTAGCCTAGTTCTCCAGTGCACTCTGACCCCGAACTAGGTTGGACTGAACCCTACGGCCCTAGCTAGGTTGTGTAATGGCAGTGATAACACAACTCTAACTCTAGCTAGCTGTCACACACGCATCACCATGGTTACGGCAGCCGGTGCAAGCGCTCTGCTAGATGACAGGGAACGCTGAGCTGCCAGGTAGAACTTGTTCTCTGAATATTGGTTCTATTGTTATCTATTATACACTCAATTATATTTGGTTATTCATTTAGAATAAGTTTACATTTGCAATATGTTTGTTTTTTGTTGGAGTACTTGACTCGTAGATAGTATTGAGGTGTGTATATGTTGGAGTACTTGACTCGTAGATAGTATTGAGGTGTGTATATGTTGGAGTACTTGACTCGTAGATAGTATTGAGGTGTGTATATGTTGGAGTACTTGACTCGTAGATAGTATTGAGGTGTGTATTTGTTGGAGTACTTGACTCGTAGATAGTATTGAGGTGTGTATATGTCGGAGTACTTGACTCGTAGATAGTATTGAGGTGTGTATATGTCGGAGTACTTGACTCGTAGATAGTATTGAGGTGTGTATATGTCGGAATACTTGACTCGTAGATAGTATTGAGGTGTGTATATGTCGGAGTACTTGACTCGTAGATAGTATTGAGGTGTGTATATGTCGGAGTACTTGACTCGTAGATAGTATTGAGGTGTGTATATGTCGGAGTACTTGACTCGTAGATAGTATTGAGGTGTGTATATGTCAGAGTACTTGACTCGTAGATAGTATTGAGGTGTGTATATGTCGGAGTACTTGACTCGTAGATAGTATTGAGGTGTGTATATGTTGGAGTACTTGACTCGTAGATAGTATTGAGGTGTGTATATGTTGGAGTACTTGACTCGTAGATAGTATTGAGGTGTGTATATGTTGGAGTACTTGACTCGTAGATAGTATTGAGGTGTGTATATGTCGGAGTACTTGACTCGTAGATAGTATTGAGGTGTGTATATGTCGGAGTACTTGACTCGTAGATAGTATTGAGGTGTGTATATGAAGGTTTGGAGGTAGGAGGGAATGTTGTGTGTGTGTTTTTTTGACAATGAAGTGTGTTTGTGTGGAAGTGAGAAATGTGTTCATGTTATGTGAACATAACCACTGTTCTTTGCGTGTGTGTGTGCTTAGCTCTGTGTTTACGGTAATATCTCTCTGTGTGTATGTGTGTGAGGTTGTGTGTGTGGTTGTGTGTGAGTGTGTGTGTCTGTGTGCAGACTTGTGTCTGTCTTCTCTCAGATATCTGTAACCTGATCCCACCCTCTCTCCCCCTATCTCTCTGACTGTCTGCATATATCCTCTCTCTCCCCCTATCTCTCTGACTGTCTGCATATATCCTCTCTCTCCCCCTATCTCTCTGACTGTCTGCATATATCCTCTCTCTCCCCCTATCTCTCTGACTGTCTGCATATATCCTCTCTCTCCCCCTATCTCTCTGACTGTCTGCATATATCCTCTCTCTCCCCCTATCTCTCTGACTGTCTGCATATATTCTCTCTCTCCCCCTATCTCTCTGACTGTCTGCATATATTCTCTCTCTCCCCCTATCTCTCTGGCTGTCTGCATATATCCTCTCTCGCCCTCTATCTCTCTGACTGTCTGCATATATCCTCTCTCTCCCCCTATCTCTCTGACTGTCTGCATATATTCTCTCTCTCCCCCTATCTCTCTGACTGTCTGCATATATTCTCTCTCTCCCCCTATCTCTCTGACTGTCTGCATATATTCTCTCTCTCCCCCTATCTCTCTGACTGTCTGCATATATCCTCTCTCTCCCCCTATCTCTCTGACTGTCTGCATATATCCTCTCTCTCCCTCTATCTCTCTGACTGTCTGCATATATTCCCTCTCTCCCCCTATCTCTCTGACTGTCTGCATATATCCTCTCTCTCCCCCTATCTCTCTGACTGTCTGCATATATCCTCTCTCTCCCCCTATCTCTCTGACTGTCTGCATATATCCTCTCTCTCCCCCTATCTCTCTGACTGTCTGCATATATTCTCTCTCTCCCCCTATCTCTCTGACTGTCTGCATATATTCTCTCTCTCCCCCTATCTCTCTGACTGTCTGCATATATTCTCTCTCTCCCTGTATCTCTCTGACTGTCTGCATATATTCTCTCTCTCCCCTTATCTCTCTGACTGTCTGCATATATTCTTTCATCCGCCTCTCCCTCCCCTGGCCCTCTCTGTTTCTCTCTCTCCCTCTCTAGCTCTCTCTCTCTCTCAATTCAATTTCAATTTAATTTCAATTGAAGGGCTTTATTGGCATGGGAAACATATGTTTACATTGCCAACGCAAGTGAAATAGATAATAAACAAAAGTGCAATAAACAATAAAACAATGTACAGTAAACCTTACACTCACAAAAGTTCCAAAAGAATAAAGACATTTCAAATGTCATATTATCTCTCTCTCTCTCTCTCTCTCTCTCTCTCTCTCTCTCTCTCTCTCTCTCTCTCTCTCTCTCTCTCTCTCTCTCTCTTTCCTCTTCTCTGTCCCCCTCTCCCCCTTCCATCTCTCTCTCTGGTATCTCTCTATCTCCCTCCTTCCCTCCATCTGTCTTATCAGTATCTATTACAGCAGAGAGGGTCAGTGTTGTGTTGATGTAGTAATTGATTTCTGGGTTTTCTTTTGTCTGGCTGGTGTAAGATGTCTGGAGCCCTAATCCACCATACACAGTCCTGCTCCTCTGGAATGAGCTGCTGTGGAGCGTGCACCACACACACACACGCACACAGTGGTTCTGTGGGGGTATGTGAGTCCTAGACTAAACTCAGGAGTGGAGTGTGTCTGAGTCTCTGCCTCTCTCCCCCAGACACCTCCATATCAACTGAGCCCAGTGGACATACAGCTCAGAACAAAGACTCCATTATACACATGACCAAAAGTATGTGGACACCTGCTCGTCGAACATCTCATTCCAAAATCATGGGCATTAATATGGAGTTGGTCCCCCTTTGATGCTATAACAGCCTCCACTCTTCTATGAAGGCTTTCCACTAGACTTGCTCTCATTCAGCATTAGTGAGGTCGGATACTGATATTGGCTGATTAGGCCTGGCTCGTAGCCGGCGTTCTAATTTGTCCCAAAGGTGTTCGATGGAGTTGAGTTCAGGGCTCTGTGCAGGCCAGTCAAGTTCTTCTACACCAATCTCGACAAACTATTTCTATATTTACTTCGCTTTGTGCACAGAGCCATTGTCATGCTGAAACAGGAAAGTGACTTCCCCAAACTGTTGCCACAAAGTTGGAAACACGGAATCATCTAGAATGTCATTGTATGCTGTGGCATTAAGATTTCCCTTCACTGGAACTAAGGGGCCTAGCCCGAACCATGAAAAACAGCCCCAGACCATTATTCCTCCTCCACCAAACTTTACAGTTGGCACTATGCATTGGGGGATTGACAAGGGCAGCTCTAGCAAGGCAGAGATTTGACGAACTGACTTGTTGGAAAAGTGGCATCCTGTGACGGTGCCACGTTGAAAGTCAGTGCAGAGGAGCAGGCTACACCCACACATACTGTATTGGAGGCCAGAGTGAACGCACAGAACTATGCCTATGTTAGGCTACACACTAAACAAGCACTAGAGGAAACACACATGATTTCATCCAGTCACACTAGTGTTGGGTCCTCTGATTCAGAGGGGTTGGGTTTAATGTGGGAGACACATTTCAGTTGAAGGCATTCAGTTGTCCAACTGACTAGGTACCCCCCTTTCCCTTTCATTGGAGTGCGTTGTTCTTGTTCTTTTGAAATGAACTTCAGTCATCCTCTCTATCTCCCCTGGCCGTTGCTCAATAGATATTATATCAAGTGCATATTGGGTGTGTGTGTGTGTGTAACTAGTTCAGTGGCATTAGGTAGCGTTCTATTTGGAGCATAATTGCCTAGATGTGTCGTGCATCCAAAAGGGAATGGTGTGCTTATAGGCTATGCACAACTTGTGTCCCAAATGTCCCCCTATTTCAAAAGTAGTGCACAATAGGGAATAGGGGAGCCATTTGGGACGCATACTTAATGACATATGGAGACCATATTAGGCCAGTATGTCAACACAGCTGCTTATGTATTCCTTGGCAGGATGTAACATTCAGATACACACACACACTTCTGTAGGACCATATCTGTTAGCAGTAGGAGTGTGAAGAGTAATAGCTCCTCTGTAGCTCAGTTGGTAGAGCATGGTGGTTGTAGGGTTAGTGGATTCCATTCCTGGGACCACCCATATGTAAAATGTACTCCCGCTTTGAGTGCATACTAAATGAAGTCGCTTTGAATAAAGGCGTCTGCTAAATGAGGCTTAATCATATCTATTAGGGGTAATAGATATCAAATGTTTTTCAATGCTGTTCGTTATCTTAGGCTCTGTATGAATTCATTTATGTCTTGCTTATCATTTCTGTATGAAGTTGTAGTCATTTCTGCAATCTCCTATTTATAAGCTCTAGGGTCGTTCCATGTCCTTTCAGCAAGCAATGACACCCAGCATCTCAGATTGTTCTGACATCGTTTCTGTAGTTAGGAACAGATAAGATAAGTTTTCCCGGAAGCATTATTTTGTTGAAATATAATTTGATCTTTGATAAATTAAGCGAATTGATTGCACCCAAATTGGCCATTTTAATTGATATGATCAATATAGTATTCAATAATTATAGTACCTAACATCTGATTTGTACCAAAAATAAAGTCTAACAATGAGTAAGACATGAGGAGTCCAAAGAAGTCAAAAGCCAACCACGGACCCCCCCACACCCCATGCCCCTCCCACACACCCCATTTTTTCCCCCCCCTGTTCAGAGCAATTAGTAATTGAAGTTGTTGGGTTTGTGTCCCATCCTACATCCTTTGCATTTGAAACAGTGGCCAGGTAAACAAAACCAGAGTATATGTTGCTGTCATACGTGGTCTGCTTACAGGGTAAGAAACCAATATGTAATTTTATAATTTAGGTGAACTATCCCTTTAACAATATGACCTAATAGCAGGAACATCACCATTTAGTGGTCAGAACCTGGTAATATCAGGATGTAGGATGGGACATTAACCCAACAACTTCAGTGACAAATTTATCTGAACAGGTTTCAACTAAATAATGTTGCAGGAATGCTAAACGTATCTGTTTCTAACAACAGAAATGATTTCAGAACAATCCGAGATGGTGGGTGTTGAAATCCTCTTTCATGTGCGTTTTGAGGTGGAACGACCCTCTACTGTTCGCTTGAAGACCGTAGATCTTCATAATAATACGGTGTTTTATATACAGCAGCTATATTATATACATGATATGTAGATTATGGGAAGTGTACTTGAATAGATGGAAGGCTCATGTTGATATGACTGACTATAGACAGATAGGAGGAGAGAAATAGAAAGAGAGATAGGGAGATGGAGAGAAAGAGGGGGAGGAAGTGTGAGATATAGGGAGAGGGGGAAGGGAAAGAGAGAGAGGAGGAGAGCAGGTATTAAGCCTTTGTCGTCATAAATGAAATGTCAGGAATCATTGGTGCGTGTTAGACAGTGCTCAGGATAGCGTGAAATCTGGCTTCAACTCCTTCTCCTCTCTCCCCATGTTCTCTCTCTCCTTCCTCCACACATCTCTCTCTCTCTCCCTCCTCCCCCTCTCCCTGTAGAGGGTAATTGAGGTGTATGACCTTGCTGTGGGCCCTAGCAGGTGTGAGTGAGGGAGGAGTTGGCCATTAGGCCTCCAGCCATACAGCCATAAGCTGTGGGTTTATATAGTCCATGGCTGGCTCGCTGACTGTGGATAGTTGTGTGTGTGTATATATGTTTTGTCAGCATTTTAGTGAGAGAGCAAATGTATGTGTCAATGGGCGTAGATATTTGTTAGTGGGCCAAGATATACCTAAACAGTATATATCTGGCTTTAATATACCGAGGTGTTTGGGAGTAGCCTATAGCTATTACAAATGTGTAATTAATTAGCGTGTCCGTGCGTGTGTGCTGGCGTCTCTACTCCAAAGTAGTGTCAAACAGAACAGCAGTGTGATTTCACATACCCCTCCCCCATCTTCTCTTCCCCTCCCCCTCTTCTCTCCTCTTCCCCTCCCCCTCTTCTCTCCTCTTCCCTTACCCCTTCTCTTACTCTCTCTCTTTGGCTGCACAGTAGCTCTGTCCTACATCTGTGTCATGTCACTGGGTTCTGTCGATCCTAGAGTAACCCTCTCTCTCACTCCCTCCTTCCCTCCCTCTCTCCCTATCAATTCAATTCAAAGGGCTTTATTGGCATGGGAATCTAAATCTTACATTGCCAAACCAAGTGAAATATATAATAAACTAAAGTGAAATAAACAATCAAAAATGTACAGTAAACATTACACTCACATAAGTAAAACAAATAAATACATTTGACATTTCAAATGTTATATTATGGCTATGTACAGTGTTGTAACAAGGTGCAAATAGTTGAAGTACACAAGGGAAATAAATAAACATAATGATGTTTTTTTTTTACAATGGTGTTTGTTCTTCACTAGTTTCCCTTTTCTTGTGGCAACAGGTTACACATTTTGCTGCTGTTTAAAAAAAAAGAAAGAATGTATTTAACCTTTATTTAACTAGGCAAGCCAGTTAAGAAAAAAAATCGTATTTACAATGACGGCCTACCCCGGCCAAACCCGGACGACACTGGGCCAATTGTGCGCCGCCCTATGGGACTTCCAATCACGTCCGGATGTGAGGCAGCCTGTTATGGCACACTGGTATTTTACCTAATAGATATGGGAGTTTATCAAAATTATATTTATTTTCAAATTCTTTGTGGGTCTGTGTAAAATGAGGGAAATATGTGCCTCTAATATGGTCATAAATTTGGCAGGATGTTTGGAAGTGCAGCTCAGTTTCCACCTCATTTTGTGGGCAGTGTGCACATAGCCTGTCTTGTCTCGAGAGCCAGGTCTGCATACGGCGGCCTTTCAAAAGCAAGGCTATGCTCACTGAGTCTGTACATAGTCAAAGCTTTCCTACATTTTGGGCCAGTCACAGTGGTCAGGTATTCTGCCACTGTGTACTCTCTGTTTAGGGGCAAATAACATTATAGTTTGCTCTGTTTTTTGGTTAATTTTTTCCAATGTGTCAAGTAATTATCTTTTTGTCTTATGGTTTGGTTGGGTCTAATTGTGTTGCTGTCCTGGGGCTCTGTGGGGTCTGTTTGTGTTTGTGAACAGAGCCCCAGGACCAGCTTGCTTAGGGGATCATTTCTCTGTAGGAGATGGTTTTGTTATGGAAGGTTTGGGAATCGCTTCCTATTAGGTGGTTGTAGATTTTAACGTCTCTTTTCTGGATTTTGATAATTAGCGGGTATCGTCCTAATTCTGCTCTGCATGCATTATTTGATGTTTTATGTGGTACACTGAGGATGCACAGTCTCAGTTTGGTGTTTGTCCTATTTTGTGAATTATTGGTTGGTGAGTGGACCCCAGACTTCACAACCATAGCCAGATCCTAATTGTGAAGTTGAATTTTATGTTCGTTTTGATGGCATAGAAGGCCCTTCTTGTCTTGTCTGTCAGATTGTTCACCGCTTTGTGGAAGTTACCTGTGGAGATGATGTTTAGGCTGAGGTAGGTATAGTCTCTTTGTGTGCTCTAGGGTAACAGTGTCTAGATGGAATTTGTATTAGTTGTCCTGGCAACTGGACTTTTTTTTGAAACAACATTATTTTTGTCTTACTGAGATTTACTGTCAGGTCTGACAGAGTCTGTGCAGAAGATCTAGGTGCTGCTGTAGGCCCTACTTGGTTGGGGACAGAAGCACCAGATCATCTGCAAACAGTAAACATTTGACTTCAGATTCTACTAGGGTGAGGCTGGGTGCTGCAGACTATTCTAATGCCCTCACCAATTTGTTGATATACTGTAAATGTTGAAGAGGATGGGGCTCATGCTGCATCCCTGTCTCACCCCACCACCCCGTGGAAAGAAATGTGTTTTTTGACAATTTTAACCACACATTTCCCCCAACATCACTTTCCATCAATTTATATAGCAGACCTTCATTCTAAATTGAGTCAAAAGCGTTTTTGGGAAAAAAAACAAAGCATTTTGCTTGGTTTATTTTGTCAATTAGCATGTGCAGGGTGAATACGTGGTCTGTCGTATGATACTTTAGTAAAAAGCCCATTTGACATTTGCTCAGGACATTGTTTTCACTGAGGAAATGTGCAGTTATATTAACAAGAATTTAAGCTTTCAGCCGATATAAGACACTTATATGTACCGACATTTGTTGTTTCTCTAAAATCTGCGACCGTGACACAAGGTGCTGCATGATTTACAACTGTCCCGTTAACGGGACGCCGATCCCTAAGAATTAAAACAATTCCATATAGCTTAGTTCTTTGTTATAGAGACGTGCTGCTACTTTTTTTTTCTTAGTATATGTCTGTACTGTGTTTTTCACCATAGTGTAGGAGTAGGCTCAGGTTTTCTGGTTCTCTGTTTTTGGTTGGATAAGTTTCTCAATTAGTTTCTTGGGTTTTTGCATTCTTCATCAAACCATTTGTCATACTGTTTAGGCCAAGTTTACACCTTCACATAGCAGTGAAACGTTTTGTCCAGGAAGTTGTTTAAAGGGATAGAATTTCTTGTGGCCCAGGTTTCGAACACTACTTTCCTTCCGCCAATGCCATTTCTTAATATTATGCAGTTCCTTAGGTGTTAATGCCTCATGAGTGAGTAATGCTCTGTTCAAGTAGACTGTGATTTTGCTGTGATCTGATAGGGGTGTCAGTGAGCTGACTGTGCATGCTCTGAAAGACTCTGGTCTGTGGTCAGTGATAAAGTAGTCTACAGTACTACTGCCAAGGGATGAGCTGTAGGTCTACCTACCATACCCCTCTCTCCTCTCTCTATCATTCTCTTCATCTCTCTTTGTTTAAGTATCCCTTCTCCTCCTCTCCCTCTCCCTCTCCCTCTCCATTCCTTCCCTCCCTCACCTCTCTCTTTCCATCTCTTCTCTCTCTGTTCAGTAAATATTATCTCTCTCTACCAGCAGGAAGCTTGCTGTGCAAACACACTTACAGATCATTGCCCTCTCCCATACACAGACATTAAACAGACTCTGTGCATACATTAATATAATACCCACGCTCTACCTTCCATTGTAGCACATATAGCTATGTGTATATGAGTGTGTGGGTTCGAGTAGGTGTGCGTGTGTACTTGCGTCTGTGTGCATGTGTGCAAGCCCTAAGGCTCCTCCCTCCAGGGAGAGACAGACAGACAGGTGTGGGGCCGATTCAGTTCCACCTCATTTCCCCTGCCCTCACACAGCTGGTAAAGGACGCACACGAACACACACCTGCACACAGGAGCATATGGACACACACACAGACATGAATGCAGGTTTTAAGACTGTGTGCGACTGTAGTCTGGCTGTAGCCTGATTCCTAGGATGACAACTAAAGACTGTCAGCCCGTTGCCACGGTGACTGAGACAGATTAGGCAATGGAGTGACATGAGACCAGTACAAAGTCACCAGCACAGTCACTCCCGCAACACACACACACACACACACACACCATATTTCATAGTCATAGCCACACACAAGGACCCGCCGTTACAATATTCATACCTCTGTTGGATAATTTATTCCGGACATGACAGGACTCATATTCGCGTTACATTTTTCATGCTAGTATCAAAGGTACAGCTTACTCGGCGGAGGTGGGGTGACGTTAATAACAGTGACACCGGGTAGGGCTGTGCTGACATCAGGAGATTGGTGTGATGATACGATGATATCACAGTGTTTATGAGCCCTGTGGGGGTTGAAGGTGTTTTCCCCAGAACATTAGCCAAGATTCCCATTATGTTTTAGTTAGGGTTTTATCTAACATTACGATGATAACATCCCAAAAGTATTCAAAGAATGTTTTTATGAAAACATGGTTTTTAAATGAAATATCATTAGAATGTTCTCATAACATTCACTAAAATCTTGTGCACACAACATCTGTAAGAAACACCACAGAACATTCCCTAAAAGTTCTCATTAGGTTTCCAGGTAATGTAATAACACAATGTACCGGTAATGTTTTCCCAGCAAACCAAAATTGGTTCTGTGCAAGTTCCCAGAACATTTGTTAGGTTTCAGCAAATGTTATCATAAAAACAAAATCTGTCCAGTTGTGTTGATGACTATACAATGTTTGTATAAAACATTCACCTGATGTTGCAAGAACATTCTTTAAATGTTTCCAGAATGTTTCATTAGGTTGTGGGAACGGTGTGGTGGGAACATTTTGCACCCTAAAATAAACATTATAGAATCATCCAGACAACTGGACAGTTTTTTGTGTTTTGGGAATATATATTTTGTGATGTCCCCACAATGTTCCCACCAGACTGTTCCCACAATCTAATGAAACATTCTGGGAACCTTTAAAGAACAAGAGTGTTCTAGGTATGTTCTTGCAACATTCGGTGAATGTTTTTTGCACCCTAAAATAAACATTGTATATTTGTCGGCACAACTGGTCAGTTTTTGTGTTTCGTGAACATGTCTTTTGTGATTTACCCACAAAATAAAATCCAATCAAGTAGTATTTGTCACATGTTTCGTAAACAACAGGTGTAGACTAACATTGAAATGCTTACTTCCGGGCCCTTCCCAACAATGCAGAGAGAAAAATGCCCCTCAATGTGCAGGGGTACTGTCACGCTTACTCCCGCTCCCCATCTCCAACGCTTAACGCCACCGGTCTACTAACCACCTGTCCTGGCAACCATCATTACGCACACCTGCTCCCCATCATTAAGCACACCTGGACTTACCTTTATTTAGCCCTCAGTCATCAGTCGATATTGGTTTGTTTTCACGTTCTGTACAATACTCCTGTTTTAGTTATCTGCCTTGTTTTATTATTAAACTCTCTTTCTGCACCTGCTGCCTGACTGACTGCGTATATGTCAGAGGTACGAGGTAATTAAAGTAGGTATGTACATACCGTTAGGGTTTAGAGTTAGGGTTAGCCTCAGTAATTGTGGAAGCAGCAGAAGAAAAAGTCCTCGCTCAGACAGTTGAACAGGGATACCTACTCCGCCAACACTACGATCGGCTGGCGCAACTAGGTGCGACTATGGAAGAAGTCCTCAGATTCCACCAGAGAGGTTTCACCTTCAACTAGCGGAGGGTCTTCTATCACAAGCCGTCTCAGCGAGCCAGTCCTCCCAGGGAGGGGTTGCCCGATTGTCCCTTCTCGTGGCTTCCTACTCCAGTGCTCATTCTATTTCGCCCATCAGACCGGAGTCCCCACCACTGAGATGTCCAAGGTTGCCACGGTCGTTTCCTTACTGACCGGTTGGGCATTGGAGTAGGCTACAGCCGTGTGGAAGAGAAGAGAGGAATAGCTGGGTTCCTACGTGAGATTCATGGCTCTGTTCAGGGCGGTTTTTGACCATCCACCGGAGGGCAGAGAGTGAGGTGAGCGACTATTCCAACTTCAGCAGGGTGCCCAGACCGTCCAGACCGCTGCTGAGTACGCCCTCAACTTCCAGACTGTGGCAGCCTCCAGAGAGCCTGAACCCATGGAGGTAGGGGCAATACACCTCTCCGTGGCAGAGAGGCGTCGCCGGAGACTGAAGTTAAGGGTAAAGTGACTAGGCAACAGGATAGATAATAAACAGTTGCAGCAGAGTATGTGAGAGTTAGTGCAAAAGGGTCAATTCAGATAGTCCAGGTAGCTATTTGTTTAGTCGTATGGCTTGTGGGGCAGAACCTGTTCAGGGTCCTGTTGATTCCAGACTTGGTGCATCAGTACCGCTAGCGTGCAGTAGCAGAGAGAATAGTCTATGACTTGGGTGGCTGGAGTCTTTGACAATTTTAGGGCCTTCCTATGACACCGCCTGGTATAGAGTTCCTGGATGGCAGGGAGCTCGGCCCAAGGGATGTACAGGGCCATACGCACTATCCTCTGTAGTGCCTTGCAGTCGGATGCCAGGCAGTTGCCATACCAAGCAGCGATGCAGCCAGTCAAGGTGCTCTCAATGGTACAGCTATATAACCTTTTTAGGATCTGAGAGCCCATGCCAAATCTTTTCAGCCTCCTGAGGGAGAAGAAGTGTTGTCGTGCCCTCTTCATGACTGTCTTGGTGTGTTTGGACCATGATAGTTTCTTAGTGATGTGGACATCGAGAAACTTGAAGCTCTCGACCTGCTCCACTACATCCCGTCGATGTAGATCGGTCCGTGCTCGGCCCTGCGTTTCTTGTAGTCCACAATCAGCTCCTTTGTCTTGCTGACGGTCTCATCGTCGTCTGTGATCAGGCCTACCACCGACCTGTCGTCAGCAAACTTGATGATGGTGTTGGAGTTGTGCTCGGGCCACGCAGTCATGGGTGAACAGGGAGTAAAGGAAGGGACTAAGTCAGCATGGCGGATGTGTTGTTGCCTACCCTCAACACTTAGGGGCGGCCCATCAGGAAGTCCAGGATCTAGTTGCAGAGGGAGATGTTCAGTCCCAGGGTTCTGAGCTTAGTGATGAGCTTGGAGGGCACTGTGGTGTTGAACGCTGAGCTGTAGTCAATTAACAGCATTCTCACATAGGTGGTCCTCTAGTCCAGGTGGGAGAGAGCAGTGTGGAGTGCAATAGTGATTGCGTCATCTGTGGATCTGTTGGGACGATATGCGAATTGGAGTGGGTCTGGAATTATGGTGTTGATGTGATCCATGACCAGCCTTTCAAAGCATTTCATGGCAAAAGATGTGAGTGGTTGTTGGTGGTCTACTATGGTGGTCTGCTTGAAACATATAGTTATTACAGACTGGGTCAGAGAGAGGTTGAAAATGTCAGTGAAGACACCCGCCCGCTAGTCAGTGCATGCTCTGACTTTGTGTCCTGGTAATTTGTCTGGCCCCGTGGTCTTGTGAATGTTAACCTGTTTAAAAGTCTTAATCACATCAGCTACGGAGAGCGAAATCACACAGTCGTCTGGAACTGCTGGTGTTCTCAAGCATGGTTCCATGTTGCTTGCCTTGAATCGGGCATAGAAGGCATTTCATTCGTCTGGTATTTCTTATAAGCGTCCAGATTAGTGTCCCTCTCCTTGTAAAGTGGCAGCTTTAGCCTTTAGCTCAGTGAGGATGTTGCCTGTTCCCACAACCCAATGAAACATTCTGGGACCTTTTAAAGAATATATTAAATGTGTTCTAGGAACTTGCTACATCAGGTGAATGTTTTATACAACCGTATAATAATCAACTTGACAGTTTTTGTGTTATGAGAACATTTGCCGTGACTTAACAAATGTTCTGGGAATTTTCACAGAACTCATTTTGGTTTGCTGGGAACAGGTTGTGTTCTTCATAACTCTGATGCTGCTCTATGATACCCTTTATATTATCACTCTCCATCTTAAACAATCTCTCTCTCTCTCTTCTTTATTTCCCTCTCCCCACTCTCTCTCCCTCTCCCATGCCTCTCTCTACCCTCCTTTCTTTCCCTCCCCCTGCCTCTCTCTAGCCTCCCCTCTACTCTACTCTCTCTCTACCCTCCTCTCTCTCTCCCTCTCCCCTGTCTCCCTCTCCCCTTTCTCCCTCTCCCTTGCCTCTCTACCCTCCCTTCTCTCTCTCCTTCCTGTCTCTCTGTGTGATGTTTATCCCTTCTTATCTGTGTCTCTCCTGTCTGTCTCTTCTGGTCTTTAATGTGATATCGGTGGCTGGTCTGTGATGTAGAGGGGGCTCAAGGGAAGCTCTGTGTGTGTGTGTGTGTGTGTGTGTGTGTGTGTGTGTGTGTGTGTGTGTGTGTGTGTGTGTGTGTGTGTGCGTGCGTGCGTGCGTGCGTGCGTGCGTTTGTGTGTGTGTATCGTGGCGCCTGTCGGTTGCAGGAAGTATGGGGTCCCAGTGTCTAGAGGGCAGCCAGACGACCACCTCCCCTTTAACTCTCTGACTGTCACTGTCCCTTTAAGAAGCAGTCAGGCAGACAGAACATGGTTAGAGAGCTAGCTAGAGAGACGTATTTCTCTAGAGGCATGCGAGAGACTGTGTACAATATTGGCTTGTGCCTGCCAGTGTGTGTGTTAGTGTGACTGATTGAGTGTGTGTCAGTGGTACGCTTCATGCGTGTGTGCTTGTGTAGGTGCCTGTGTGGATGAGTGCAAGTGTGTGTGTGTGCGGGCGTGCGTGTGTGTGTGGTCTTCTGATGATAGTATAAGCAGCTTGTGGGGATCATGTGTGGAGATGAAGAGATCCTTTGTGTTAATGTGTGTTCAGATTGGGCTGTGCAGGAGGATGCAGCACACCTCCGTCATACACACACACACACATCCATACGCACACACATGCACACACTCACTAAAGCCTGTGAATTTAACATTCCATTTGTCAACACAATTTCTTCTATCTCATGATTGTACAGGTATCATTTTACAGTCAGTGATGTTTGGAAGAACTATTGTATCAGAATACGATAGCAGAGCTATTATAGCTATTGTATCAGAATACAATAGCACTGTTATTATAACTATTGTATCAGAATACAATAGCAGAGCTATTATAACTATTGGATCAGAATACAATAGCAGAGCTATTATAACTATTGGATCAGAATACAATAGCACTGTTATTATAACTATTGGATCAGAATAGAATAGCAGAGCTATTATAACTATTGGATCAGAATACAATAGCACTGTTATTATAACTATTGGATCAGATTACAATAGTACTGTTATTATAACTATTGTATCAGAACACAGTAGCAGAGTTATTATAACTATTGTATCAGAATACAATAGCACTGTTATTATAACTATTGTATCAGAATACAATAGTACTGTTATTATAACTATTGTATCAGAACACAGTAGCAGAGTTATTATAACTATTGTATCAGAATACAATAGCAGAGCTATTATAACTATTGGATCAGAATACAATAGCAGAGTTATTATAACTATTGGATCAGAATACTATAGCAGAGCTATTATAACTATTGAATCAGAATACAATAGCAGAGCTATTATAACTATTGGATCAGAATACAATAGCAGAGCTATTATAACTATTGGATCCGAATACAATAGCACTGTTATTATAACTATTGGATCCGAATAGAATAGCAGAGCTATTATAACTATTGTATCAGAATACAATAGCAGAGCTATTATAACTATTGGATCAGAATACAATAGCACTGTTATTATAACTATTGGATCAGAATAGAATAGCAGAGCTATTATAACTATTGTATCAGAATACAATAGCAGAGCTATTATAACTATTGTATCAGAATACAATAGCAGAGCTATTATAACTATTGGATCAGAATACAATAGCACTGTTATTATAACTATTGGATCCGAATAGAATAGCAGAGCTATTATAACTATTGGATCAGAATACAATAGCACTGTTATTATAACTATTGGATCAGAATACAGTAGCAGAGCTATTATAACTATTGGATCAGAATACAATAGCAGAGTTATTATAACTATTGGATCAGAATACAATAGCAGAGCTATTATAACTATTGGATCAGAATACAATAGCAGAGTTATTATAACTATTGGATCAGAATAGAATAGCAGAGCTATTATAACTATTGGATCAGAATACAATAGCAGAGCTATTATAACTATTGGATCAGAATACCTGAGGCAGAGCTATTATAACTATTGGATCCGAATACAATAGCACTGTTATTATAACTATTGGATCCGAATAGAATAGCAGAGCTATTATAACTATTGTATCAGAATACAATAGCAGAGCTATTATAACTATTGGATCAGAATACAATAGCAGAGCTATTATAACTATTGGATCCGAATACAATAGCACTGTTATTATAACTATTGGATCAGAATACAATAGCAGAGCTATTATAACTATTGGATCAGAATACAATAGCAGAGCTATTATAACTATTGGATCCGAATACAATAGCACTGTTATTATAACTATTGGATCCGAATAGAATAGCAGAGCTATTATAACTATTGTATCAGAATACAATAGCAGAGCTATTATAACTATTGAATCAGAATACAATAGCAAAGCTATTATAACTATTGGATCAGAATACAATAGCAGAGCTATTATAACTATTGGATCAGAATACAATAGCGGAGCTGTTATAACTATTGAATCAGAATACAATAGCACTGTTATTATAACTGGTGTATCAGAATACAATAGCAGAGCTATTATAACTATTGGATCAAAATAGAATAGCGGAGCTATTATAACTATTGTATCAGAATACAATAGCAGAGCTATTATAACTATTGTATCAGAATACAATAGCAGAGCTATTATAACTATTGTATCAGAATACAATAGCAGAGCTATTATGACTATTGGATCAGAATACAATAGCACTGTTATTATAACTATTGGATCAGAATATAATAGCGGAGCTATTATAACTACTGTATCAGAATACAATAGCAGAGCTATTATAAGTATTGTATCAGAATACAATAGCAGAGTTATTATAACTATTGGATCAGAATACAATAGCAGAGCTATTATAACTATTGGATCAGAATACAATAGCAGAGTTATTATAACTATTGGATCAGAATAGAATAGCAGAGCTATTATAACTATTGGATCAGAATACAATAGCAGAGCTATTATAACTATTGGATCAGAATACCTGAGGCAGAGCTATTATAACTATTGGATCCGAATACAATAGCACTGTTATTATAACTATTGGATCCGAATAGAATAGCAGAGCTATTATAACTATTGTATCAGAATACAATAGCAGAGCTATTATAACTATTGGATCAGAATACAATAGCAGAGCTATTATAACTATTGGATCCGAATACAATAGCACTGTTATTATAACTATTGGATCAGAATACAATAGCAGAGCTATTATAACTATTGGATCAGAATACAATAGCAGAGCTATTATAACTATTGGATCCGAATACAATAGCACTGTTATTATAACTATTGGATCCGAATAGAATAGCAGAGCTATTATAACTATTGTATCAGAATACAATAGCAGAGCTATTATAACTATTGAATCAGAATACAATAGCAAAGCTATTATAACTATTGGATCAGAATACAATAGCAGAGCTATTATAACTATTGGATCAGAATACAATAGCGGAGCTGTTATAACTATTGAATCAGAATACAATAGCACTGTTATTATAACTGGTGTATCAGAATACAATAGCAGAGCTATTATAACTATTGGATCAGAATAGAATAGCGGAGCTATTATAACTATTGTATCAGAATACAATAGCAGAGCTATTATAACTATTGTATCAGAATACAATAGCAGAGCTATTATAACTATTGTATCAGAATACAATAGCAGAGCTATTATGACTATTGGATCAGAATACAATAGCACTGTTATTATAACTATTGGATCAGAATATAATAGCGGAGCTATTATAACTACTGTATCAGAATACAATAGCAGAGCTATTATAAGTATTGTATCAGAATACAATAGCAGAGCTATTATAACTATTGGATCAGAATACAACAGCACTGTTATTATAACTATTGGATCAGAATAGAATAGCAGGGCTATTATAACTATTGTATCAGAATACAATAGCACTGTTATTATAACTATTGGATCAGAATAGAATAGCACTGTTATTATAACTATTGTATCAGAATACAGTAGCAGAGTTATTATAACTATTGTATCAGAATACAATAGCAGAGCTTTTATAACTATTGGATCAGAATACAATAGCAGAGTTATTATAACTATTGGATCAGAATACAATAGCAGAGCTATTATAACTATTGGATCCGAATACAATAGCACTGTTATTATAACTATTGTATCAGAATACAATAGCAGAGCTATTATAACTATTGGATCAGAATACAATAGCAGAGCTATTATAACTATTGGATCAGAATACAATAGCACTGTTATTATAACTATTGGATCAGAATAGAATAGCAGAGCTATTATAACTATTGGATCAGAATACAATAGCACTGTTATTATAACTATTGGATCAGAATACAATAGTACTGTTATTATAACTATTGTATCAGAACACAGTAGCAGGGTTATTATAACTATTGTATCAGAATACAATAGCAGAGCTATTATAACTATTGGATCAGAATACAATAGCAGAGTTATTATAACTATTGGATCAGAATACTATAGCAGAGCTATTATAACTATTGAATCAGAATACAATAGCAGAGCTATTATAACTATTGGATCAGAATACAATAGCAGAGCTATTATAACTATTGGATCCGAATACAATAGCACTGTTATTATAACTATTGGATCCGAATAGAATAGCAGAGCTATTATAACTATTGTATCAGAATTCAATAGCAGAGCTATTATAACTATTGGATCAGAATACAATAGCACTGTTATTATAACTATTGGATCAGAATAGAATAGCAGAGCTATTATAAATATTGGATCAGAATACAATAGCACTGTTATTATAACTATTGGATCCGAATAGAATAGCAGAGCTATTATAACTATTAGGTCAGAATACAATAGCACTGTTATTATAACTATTGGATCAGAATACAGTAGCAGAGCTATTATAACTATTGGATCAGAATACAATAGCAGAGCTATTATAACTATTGGATCAGAGTAGAATAGCAGCGCTATTATAACTATTGGATCAGAATACAATAGCAGAGCTATTATAACTATTGGATCAGAATAGAATAGCAGAGCTATTATAACTATTGGATCAGAATACAATAGCAGAGCTATTATAACTATTGGATCAGAATACCTGAGGCAGAGCTATTATAACTATTGAATCAGAATACAATAGCAGAGCTATTCTAACTATTGAACCAGAATACAATAGCAGAGCTATTATAACTATTGGATCCGAATAGAATAGCAGAGCTATTAAAACTATTGGATCAGAATACAATAGCAGAGCTATTATAACTATTGGATCAGAATACAATAGCAGAGCTATTATAACTATTGAATCAGAATAGAATAGCAGAGCTATTATACCTATTGGATCAGAATACAATAGCAGAGTTATTATAACTATTGGATCAGAATACAATAGCAGAGCTATTATAACTATTGGATCCGAATACAATAGCACTGTTATTATAACTATTGGATCAGAATACAATAGCAGAGCTATTATAACTATTGGATCCGAATACAATAGCACTGTTATTATAACTATTGGATCCGAATAGAATAGCAGAGCTATTATAACTATTGTATCAGAATACAATAGCAGAGCTATTATAACTATTGAATCAGAATACAATAGCAGAGCTATTATAACTTTTGGATCAGAATACAATAGCACTGTTATTATAACTATTGTATCAGAATACAATAGCAGAGCTATTATAACTATTGAATCAGAATAGAATAGCAGAGCTATTATACCTATTGGATCAGAATACAATAGCAGAGTTATTATAACTATTGGATCAGAATACAATAGCAGAGCTATTATAACTATTGTATCAGAATACAATAGCAGAGTTATTATAACTATTGGATCAGAATACAATAGCAGAGTTATTATAACTATTGGATCAGAATACAATAGCAGAGCTATTATAACTATTGGATCAGAATACAATAGCAGAGCTATTATAACTATTGAACCAGAATACAATAGCAGAGCTATTATAACTATTGGATCAGAATACAATAGCACTGTTATTATAACTATTGGATCAGAATAGAATAGCAGAGCTATTATAACTATTGGATCAGAATACAATAGCAGAGCTATTATAACTATTGGATCAGAATACAATAGCAGAGCTATTATAACTATTGGATCAGAATACAATAGCAGAGCTATTATAACTATTGAATCAGAATACAATAGCAAAGCTATTATAACTATTGGATCAGAATACAATAGCAGAGCTATTATAACTATTGGATCAGAATACAATAGCGGAGCTGTTATAACTATTGAATCAGAATACAATAGCACTGTTATTATAACTGGTGTATCAGAATACAATAGCAGAGCTATTATAACTATTGGATCAGAATAGAATAGCGGAGCTATTATACCTATTGTATCAGAATACAATAGCAGAGCTATTATAACTATTGTATCAGAATACAATAGCAGAGCTATTATAACTATTGTATCAGAATACAATAGCAGAGCTATTATGACTATTGGATCAGAATACAATAGCACTGTTATTATAACTATTGGATCAGAATATAATAGCACTGTTATTATAACTATTGTATCAGAATACAGTAGCAGAGTTATTATAACTATTGTATCAGAATACAATAGCAGAGCTTTTATAACTATTGGATCAGAATACAATAGCAGAGTTATTATAACTATTGGATCAGAATACAATAGCAGAGCTATTATAACTATTGAATCCGAATACAATAGCACTGTTATTATAACTATTGTATCAGAATACAATAGCAGAGCTATTATAACTATTGGATCAGAATACAATAGCAGAGCTATTATAACTATTGGATCAGAATACAATAGCACTGTTATTATAACTATTGGATCAGAATAGAATAGCAGAGCTATTATAACTATTGGATCAGAATACAATAGCACTGTTATTATAACTATTGTATCAGAACACAGTAGCAGGGTTATTATAACTATTGTATCAGAATACAATAGCAGAGCTATTATAACTATTGGATCAGAATACAATAGCAGAGTTATTATAACTATTGGATCAGAATACTATAGTACTGTTATTATAACTATTGTATCAGAACACAGTAGCAGGGTTATTATAACTATTGTATCAGAATACAATAGCAGAGCTATTATAACTATTGGATCAGAATACAATAGCAGAGTTATTATAACTATTGGATCAGAATACTATAGCAGAGCTATTATAACTATTGAATCAGAATACAATAGCAGAGCTATTATAACTATTGGATCAGAATACAATAGCAGAGCTATTATAACTATTGGATCCGAATACAATAGCACTGTTATTATAACTATTGGATCCGAATAGAATAGCAGAGCTATTATAACTATTGTATCAGAATACAATAGCAGAGCTATTATAACTATTGGATCAGAATACAATAGCACTGTTATTATAACTAT